>OY856410.1:737840105-738240105 GCA_963693085.1 Alisma plantago-aquatica | reverse complement strand
TGCAATTTTGTAATTTTTAGTGTTAGTTTTAATGATCTCCCCAACACAACAAAACAAACTATAAGTGCACCATAGTTGTATATATGCTAATTTCCTTCCTACTATTTCACAACCACTTATGAGGATGACGATGTAATAATGGGGATTAAACCATGGTGTTCTCTTTGTTCCATACTTTGTTGTAGTAAATTCCTATAACTATAAGCATGCAAATAAATATAGAATATGTTAATTTAGCAAACTCAATTAGAAAGAAATCATGTTACATGTCAGGTGTATAACATAAGTAGATTTAATGTTGTGTTAAAAGTAGAGATAGATCGCATGCATTTTCAAAATGAAAGTATGCTAAAATAAATAAACAAAATTAAGTGGCTAAAGGAAAGAGATAAAATGCATTTTTTTTCACAAATTTGACAACAATAATAAAAGAAAAACCTCCATCTACTATCTTGACATACAAGGTATTGATATGACTAATAAACACATCATCAAATCTCACACAATGTAACACTTCTATACCCTATTCAACAACAATCACTAGAAATCAAAACACATACAACTAAATTGGAACACCTTGTGTCTAGTCAAGATTTGAAGGTCACATTTACTCATGTGCAGATTCTCAAAAGTGGAACTAAACAAGAAGTTGGAAACCTCACACATGACAAATTACCTGGACCATACAATTTTAGTTTAGACTTCTACCATAGTATATGGGAACACATCAAAACCAATTCTAATAACCCATACAACTAAATACACAACCAAAAGAGTTTTAGTTTTCAAATTGAAGATATGAATCACACCCACAGAACATTATCAAAAAGATTGAGCATCGACCAAAACTAAATCCATTCAGGTATATCAGCCTCATCAATGTAACATACAAAATTATATCCAAAACATTCACTACGTGATGAAATACTATACTAGAGGAGATCATAGGCAAACAACATTGTGCATTTCTCAAGCACAGGATCATCCACGATGCTTACATTATGGTTAACAAGACTTTACACACCTACCATACTCATCACGTTCCACTACTAATAGTCAAACTCTACTTTGAAAAAGCTTTTGGTAACATCAAATGGACATTTCTTATCAATTTCTCAAGAGAAAATTGCCTACATCGATAGATACAATGGATTTCATCTTTTATCAGCTCATGCTACATCCCTATCCTCATTAATTGATCTCCACTTGGGTATTTCAAAAACTCCTATGGGCTTAGACTACTTATTCATCATGGTCACATCCATGGTAACAGAGATGATTAGACTTAGTACACATCATGGACTCATAGTGACTTCACAACTTTGTCAAATTAACATTAATTCAATATGCTAATGATAAATAACTACCATCTCCTCATGTGATAATAATGTTATCAACATCATTCGAATTGTGGGTTAATACTCTTACTAAAAAATTAATTTCCAAAAATCCCCTATCCTCGAAAACCACATTGACCAACATGGGATGACTTAAAACAACTCCATACTAAACTATAAAATTGAATTATTACCATTCACCTAGATAGGACTCCATATATCCTTGCACAAATTACCTAGAACTGCTAGAACCCAACCATCAAAACCTTGCAAAATAAACTCAGCTTATGGAATATGTAATTTCTCAATGTGGACGTCTCACACTCCTCAACAACTCTCTTATTTCTCTACCACTTACTTTACTCACTTGTATCCCACTGCCAACCAGAATCTAACAAACCATCGATCGCATAAGGCGGTCTTTCCTATGGAACATACGGAAAAGAAGACACACCTTACAAATTGGAATACCGTCTACTCTCATGAATTCTATGTGGGATGGTATATCATTGAAAACAAGATACACTCTCCTCTGTTATGCACAAAATTAGAAATTCCTTATACTCTGATAGACCAAATGGTTAATAGAACACAACACATGTAATATTATAAGAAACAAAAACCATGGAAACAAACTTTTTAACAATCAGGCTTGCCACATGTGGCGTTACATCAACAACATTGTATATATCATCCAACGCATCATCATAACCCCACCACACTGCATAAAAAATATCAAATGTTGGTTTGACCCTTGGTTTGATGGAGAAAGAAATTATCAATAACTCCCTCAAAACATCCATAAAGAGTTGACCCACATCACAACAAATCAAGATTTACAACTAATGATAACTAATAGATCTAATACACTCAAAAGAGAAATTACTGGTTATTTTCCTACAATGACAAGGAAGGGATTACAAATCAATTGGAAACCATATATCATGAAGATGGGGTAAGAAATACAGCTCAACAAATGCATATCTACAGTT
This sequence comes from Alisma plantago-aquatica, assembly GCA_963693085.1. NCBI lineage: Eukaryota > Viridiplantae > Streptophyta > Magnoliopsida > Alismatales > Alismataceae > Alisma > Alisma plantago-aquatica. The sequence continues at coordinate 738,237,776 of OY856410.1, read as the reverse complement.
TACTTATAGGGGAAACCTTTGTTCTCTCACGTGTAAATGGAAAATTAACTATCCACCAAAGATCTGCATTCTTATTTGGTTCATATGGCACGGCAAGGTATAGATAAACCTCAATATATGTAAGAGAGGTATTCTATGCCTCTCCATATGTTTAGTACGTGTAACACATGAGGAATGCACACCTATTTTTCACATATCCTCTGGCTATTTAGTACACACAAATGCATTCCCATGAGCCCCAGATTGTCACGCAAGCATGGCACGCATGCTCAATAACCCAAACAAAACCAACCAACACATAGATTGACAAAATACTTACTGCTACCTTATATGAATCATATGGTTAGAAAGGGACGATAAAAATTCAATAACAGACGCAACAATACACAATAACTAATAGAGACTATATCTGACACATTTAACATGTTCTTTCAATGCAGATGATTTGGGCGTAGGGGCTAGCATGAGGGATGCCAATAGCATCAAACATGCAAACAATGGGGAAACTGCTGATGGACACATGATCTTTCTCTTTGGAGAAAATCCTTGACAAAGATAACGACGACTGAGAACAACATCATATACATGTTTTTCTTATCCCTGATATTGAGTTGCCTCCCCTGCATATGTTATTATTATGCTTCTTCTTAGAACTCTGCACAACCCATCGTAGGGTCCATGCCACTTCTGGTGTTATGCATTCAATGATTTAGTTGCCTGGTACAAACTGTGTAGTTTAAACTGGTATGTGGTTGTATTCTGGTTTTTATATTGATGCTATTACGACTACAGAAACAGTAGTAAACTATGGTTGGAAGTATCACAACTGGATCCATATAGCCTTATTAGATTCATCTAAGTAGCATCTAAATTTATGTGTTGAGATCCAATGATCCACAGCTGGGCAGCCTCTGAAGATTTGTTTCGTGTGCTGAATGTTCGGTATCCACAGCGTAATTAGCAGTTAGTACCCTCGGATTCTCCCCAAAAAGTTCCATTATTTCCCCTTTTCTCCCAGCTGCCCTCATCAGACCATCTACGTGAGTGAGTCACCTTACGACGATGGACTACCCAGTAGGCTGCGCCCATGAGGCATAGAGAGTTAGAGCAACAAAGCAAAGAAAGTAAATAGGAAGGGCGACAGATATTTGTGGTGGTTGAAGAAAGAAATAGGTTAGAAATTTTCAAATTAAGAAGAAACTGACGTAATTAACAAACGAGGCACGATGGTAATGTAGGTAGAGGATTCTCACCTAGAAGAAAGGAAACAATATATTCCGTAATAATCTATGTAGTGCGTATGCCATGCCTCACAGCCCCACTACTTAGGTGCATTGCTGAACTTTCGAACTAAGAAATGGCGTCGGCCCAATTCAGTTTTTAAAAGAGGTTTAATTTCTTTTTATGAAACATTTATTGAATTAGAAAATTATTACTCATTATTGTGGAAACTGACTAAGTACGGAGGTATCAGATATATTGTAGACCAAGAACTAGCATATCTAATACTATTGGCCAATGATTCTGAAAGCCCAATAGGATAAAGAGCTTGAACTCTCCCCTTGTTTTTATTGACAAAAGGCGAACAACCAACATTGTAAACAAATAAAGAGCTCTCGTCCTTTGAAAGAAAGTATATTGTTGACTTTCAATCAGATTTTTACTGTTCATTCCCTTTGGGACCCCGGGTTAAGAAAGAAGCATACCAAGCAGACGATCTTCTCCTATCAAGAACAAGTTTCTCCAATTCAACATTTTTAAGGGATGGAATCCCTTTAGAATAACACAAAACATAATGCAAAATAAAATAAAAAATAATATATAACATTATGAAAAGTAATAACAATATTAAGAGTCGCATAGCCGTCAGTAGCAAAACCCCTCCTATACCATATCTACGACTCTTCATCATAGGCCTTCAGTAGAGATTCTAAGGAGATTGTTCCATTAGTTGTAGTGACTTTTCCTTCAAAATGGAAGGTGACGTCTTGAAGGCCGGTATATTTATCTTTATGGGAAGAAACGACATCACCAAAAAAATCTTGGAAGCATCTTTTTTCTTAAAATTTTATCACAAATAGCATCAATATAGTTCTAGTGGTTGTTGTAGAAACAATGACTGATTTTGTACCAAATGGACCATATGACATAGGAAGCCAAAGTCAAATTTATCGTTTTGACAAGTCACATCCCCCCCCAAATGATGTAACATGTAGCATGCGTAAGTTATGGGATTATATAAGGATCTATCCAAAAAAATAAAAAAATAAACTACAACCATATTTATTGAGATATTTGATATTTGGATAGGATAATAAGTGTATCTTCATTATCCTTGTGAAAAATTTGAATAATATAGGGGCATGTATGTCTAGAATTCCAATGCAAAAAAAAGAGAATTCTGGTGTCAGTCATTAACCAAATATAGATACTAACATTCAAAGACAATATATTTTACAAAGCTTACCACCAGATAAAGTTAACATGTCGAGGTGTATATAAGCTTTGGAGACTTTATATTGAGGTCGCCAATGTCAAAAAATATGATTATAGGGTGGTTCTTTTATCCTAAAAGTAATATCATTGATCTCTATGTAAAAAAATTGTTTTGTTATGGAGTTCTTTTAAGCATGTAGTTCCTATTAGAGTAACTATGAGGCTTTAGAGATGTTAAGAAACTTAAGGACTTAGCAAATTTTGAATGATGTTTATAGTTATTGATGGTTCCATCCTTTTACCATGATACGAAAAACATTTATTTTTGAAAAAGAACCAAGAGGTGTGCGGATAGGTTTGTGAACGATGTAATCAAGTTCTAAAGGTACATATAGAAATGAGACATGCGATGATTGACAATATGACAACAAGGTTTGGTCTTCTTGTAATATTTGATCATAAAATATTTTGACCAAATGGTATATATTTCTTCACAAAGAGTAGATATAATCTTAATAAAAATGTAAATCAATAGTGTGACCTTGTGTCTAAGATACCCAAACAACCAATATTGAGCTGTTTGAGCCCCAATTGACAATATGAAAATGTCCAATGTCCTCAATGTCACTCCAACATAATTTTCTTCACAAGAAATGAATCTATTTTTCCACTAGTGAAGGAAGGAGAATAAACTCATAAAGTAGGAAGCAAAAGTAGTAAGATATACAATAATATAATGAGTCTCCTATTCTACTGTGTAAGTTGAATTTCTTATTAGTGAGGTTGTTAGTTGTTTTAATAAGAATATGGTCCCATATTGAATTTATAAGTTTTATGGAGGGGGTAAATAAGGACACATGATAGTGTACCTCTCCTCTATAGAAAATTGAATGTGTTTTAATACAAACATTTTGCTCAGTTCAAAATGAATTTCAATTATGGTCAACTTGTGGAAGTTAATACTGAAACTAGAATGGTAAGACAAACATCTAGGACACAAACAATGTTAGTCATATTCTTATCATAAAGTTTAAGGATGATAATAGTGTCATCCAAAAATTAGTAGATGTTGTCCTCATCATACTGAGAATATTGTCTAGAAGACCATAATACAAGGAAATTTTACTCATTCATAAAAAGATAGAAGTGGCCAAGTGAAGAGACTAAAAGATAGGGGTCACCTTGTCTTAGAACATTAGAACTACCAAAAAAGTCAAAACTTGAGACATTAGTCAAAGTGAAAAAATGACTTCATTTCATTTACTTATAGATCCACGAAATCCAATGGGAACATAAGTTGTATAATTGGATACAAACATAGAGGAATACCCAATTGAAGTTTCCAAAATACTATGAAAAATACATTTTTAGATTTTAGAAAGGAGTGCTGAAATTCTAACATTCCTGGATATTTTCATTGACTAAAATACAAGCATCTTGAATACGCCTACCAGGTTTGAAGGATGATTGCTTAAAGCTGACAAAATCACTAACATGATGTATATGATGATTATTAATATTATTGGTGATGATTTAATAAGAAGAATTAATCATACTAACGGGATGGAGTTGTCTAATATTCAAAGGGAATTCTTGTTTCCAGATGTGGGTGGTCTGGGTTTTTTTAAAATTTCAATTGAGAGGTTAATGCCATCATTGTATTGAATATAGAGGAATAGATTCATGATGGATTTCTTGATTTCCTTTAATCATAACTAATATAAGACTAGGACAATCCCATTAGGTCTATGAAATATATTAAATCCCTTTTGTGATATGGCATGATGAACTTATTCTTTAGAGAAAGGGAAAGTGAGTGAATCAACATTATGGGTCTTGTTAGGGAAAATCAGATTTCATTTTAACTTGAGGTGGTTGGAATAAGAGAAGTTATGGTAGGAGAGATATTGAAGTAAATAATTATAAACTTTATATTCATGTGTGTATTATCATTTATAAGATTGTCATTGCAAAGACTATGAATATAGGAATATTGTTCCAACTATTATAAGGCTTATCATAAAATAATCTTCTCATATCCCTCCTTGATCTTGTGGATTTTAGATATTTATTTTTAAAGGATTTCTTAGTTGTGTTGAAGACCATCCAACTCTATTTTTATGTCAAGACAATACTAACATATGAGGTGAGTAGGACTCTTATTGAAAAGGTTAGATTCTAGATTTTTATATCTAGTGTGATATTTCTATAAGTTTTCATATAGGAAATTATTTTATATATGAGATATATATAATCATAGTTCCCTAACTCCAGTAGATGCACATTAGAAAGAGATAATTAAAAGGTGTCTCATCAACTCTTACCTTCATTAGGAAATCATAGAGCAACATTTCCCTTTTGTAAGGGTTTATTTTATTTTAGATCCTACATATTTGAACATATGTGATATCCACATCTGGGATTTAATATAAATGATGATGACATATATAATTTATCTCAATAAAATATTTACATAAAGTGGATATATCTATCTCCTTCTTCTTATTCTTTAGTTCCTCTAGGTATAGAGGGATTTTTTTTTCAAAGTCCATCCTAGTGAGAGTTGTGACATTTGCTTTTTGTTGCACCTCACAAGGAGAAAAAAATACAACCATTAATTGGAGGATCATCCCATGGACATATGAAATGGGTTATAAAGGTAAATCTTGGAGTCATCACCCAATTTTATAATGTGGATACATTTCTTTAATAAATAAAAAATGTGGTGAAACCTATAATGACTCCATCCAAGATTGGTTAAGAAAAGGAATGCAAAATTCAAAGACTAGACTCGATGATCCTATTATGTGTGAGGAAGGTGTTAGAACCCCATCTCACATGATAATTCAATATTGCCTCCTAAAATTTTTGGGGTATTTTAGGAAAAAGGTGGTTTAAATGTACATTGATTGACAATGAAAATTGAGAAAAGAGCATATTTTTGTTGGTAGACTTTTAGGGATGACCATGGCTTTCCCTTCATTGCCCTAAAAGTCCTAAGTTTGAGGTATTGTGGGGGCCTAATTGCCTAAGTATCTATCACACAAAGATCCATCCTAGGTAGTAAGGACCAAAACATGAGAGAGAGAAAGAGCGAGAGAGAAAGTGAGCAGTCAATTGCACTAGAACGTGATCTAAAATTTTGTTTTGATTTACAAGAGAACATACCCTATATAGGGCCACTACTGGACCCACCCCAGCATGGTAAACTATAAGGGACTGAGAGGGTGTGGTCTGGTCACCCCCTCCCACACCTAATCAACGTGAAATGCCATTCATAGAGTGCCTTTCAGTGTGATTCAAACTCGGGTCCTGCATTGGAACTTACTGAGCCCTTACCAACCAGACTACTCTGGCCAGACATCGAAATCTAAACTTTGCTTTTAGAAAAATTATATTTAACATGTAATACATAATTCAAACTAGAGAATTTTTGATGATCAACTAGACAAAAAATTGAGTTGTTAAGCAGATCAGATTAGTTATTTTACTACTCAAGTAGAATGACAATGCAACACGAGAAGTTGGTGCTAAAAGAAGGATCTTCTAGTCAAGTGTAGTAAATTAAAGAGGGATGTAGTTTGTTTCTCTAGCTTCAGAAGAATCAAAAGGGGCTCAGAATGCAGTTGACATGGGGTTTATTTATAGGATAGAATTAGGTTTTTAGTTTCTAGATGGAACCTTCTAGAGAAGGGTGACATAATACCACATTGTGACAAAGTCAATACATGGCATGGAAGAATAGCTTGTTTAACCATAGCCACCTTTCATTATGGAATGTTTTTCTATTTTTTATTCTATTTCTAGTATTTTTGTAGAAAGGTTTGATGCTTTTTTGGGTAGAATCATGCTAAGAACAAAACTTGAAACCAAGTTATCACTTGTCACGTTAAAATTAATCCTTTTGGATAATTTTTGAGAAAATATTATGAAAAGATGAAGTAAAAGGTAGATTACACTAAAGTCCAGAGAAAAGACATAAATGCGTAGCAAACCCTAAAATGTGATAAAATGGTTAAAATGATGATTTCTCAAAAAATGAATGAAATTAAATGGTTTAACGTCCATAATTAGATAGAGAAGAGATATAATCTCAATTATTGGATGAATGATAAAAAATGGGGTGTCAACACATTTCTTTCCTATTCCTTTTTTACCTTTTAGTATAAAAGATTTAGGAATTTGACCATCTTTGCAATTGTTTTTATAATTTCATTTGTCCTTGGACTTTTCCTTTACTTTGTTGACCCTCAACATAGACTTTTCTTTTATTTCTTTATTTGAGTCTCATTCTTCTTAACATGCCAAGAGATTCTAACAGTAGCCAAAAAAATTATTCATCTCATAGTTCATGACAAACTGGATTACATTTATATGGATCAACCAGAAGGTTTTTTAGCACCTGCACAAGAACATAAAGTTTGTAGGCTTGTCTTGCCTTCCACAAAAGATTTATATGGGTTTGTTTTATTGCTTCATTGAAAACTACTTCAGTGTATTCTTCTTCGAATACACTCAAGTGTATTCTAGCCTCTCTCTCTCTCTCTCTCTATATATATATATATATGTATATATATATACTTATATATATATATATATATATATATATATATATATATATATATATATATATATATATATATATATATATATATAGTCAGGCTAGAATACACTTGAGTGTACAAATTATGTTGTACACCCCAATGGTTTTGCCTATCTAGATCATGTTTAGACCATATTTTTCTAAAATCTAATCCATTGACCTTAATGGTTACAATAATAATAGACCACATACAAAATTTGAGCTCATTTGGATGAGTAGAAGTCACTCATCCAAGGCCAAAAAAATTGGCGTACAAAACTAATTTGAAATGCCTAATTTATACATCCTTTAGATGCACAACCAATAAGTGTCCAAATTAGCTAAAATTTATTATATAGTATGTTCTTAAGATATTTAAGAAGATCAACGGTTTAGATTTTTCAAAAAGTTATTGCATCTGTAAAAATGACTGAGGTGTACGGTGCCTCTGGTATACTCGAGTGTACACTAGCCTGGCTATATATATATATATATATATATATATATATATATATATATATATATATATATATATATCACTGAAAGCACTTTGCGAACGACAATTCACGCTGATTAGGCACGGGAGGGGGGTGACCGGACCACACCCTCTCATGCATCAAAAGTTTACCAAGTCGGCTTCGCCCGGGATGGGTTCTCTCGGTCAAAAAAAAAAAATTATATATATATATATATATATATATATATATATATATATGTGTGTGTGTGTGTGTGTGTGTGTGTCTGTGTGTGTGTGTGTATGTATATAGAGTCAGGCTAGAATACACTCGAGTGTACAGATTATGTGGCATATTATTATTGTAATCATTAAGATCAATGGATTAGATTTTAGAAAAACATGATCTAGATAGGCAAACACCATTGGGATGTACAATGTAATCTATACACTTGAGTGTATTCTAGCCTGACTCTCTCTCTCTCTATATATATATATATATATATATATATATATATATATATATATATATATATATATATATATATATATATATATATATATATATATATATATATATATATATATATATATATATATATATATATATATATATAGAGAGAGAGAGAGAGAGAGAGAGAGAGAGAGAGAGTCAGGCTAGAATGCACTCAAGTGTATTTGAAGCAGAATACACTAAAGTAGTTTTCAATGATGTAATATTTTTTTAAAATCGAATTCGTTGATCTTCTTAATCATCTTGTGAATAACTCATATAAAAAATTTGAGTACATTTGGACATTTATAGGTCATGTTATAAAGACCGCAAAAATTATACATTTCAAATTAGTTCCATGCATCGATTTTGTTGCCCTCGGATGAGTGACTTACACTCATCCAAATGAGCTCAAAATTTATATGTAGCCTAATTATAGTATGACGGTGAAGATGAATGGTTTACATCTTGAAAAAAATAGTCTTGATATGAAACCACACTTGAGTGTATCTGTGTGATCTGTACACTTGAGTGTATTATAGCCTGACTCTCTCTCTCTCTAGAGACAGAGAGTCAGGCTATAATACAATCGAGTGCACAGATCACACAGATATACTCAAGTGTGTTTTCATATCAAGACTATTTTTTGTAAGATGTAAACCATTGATCTTCACCGTCATACTATAACTAGGCTACATACAAATTTTGAGCCCATATGGATGAGTGTAAGTCACTCATCCAAGGGCAATAAAATTGACGTGTGAAACTAATTTTGAATGCATAATTTTTGCGGTCTTTATAACATGACCTATAAATGTCCAATTTTGCTCAAATTTTGCATATGAGCTATTCACAAGATGTTTAAGAAGGTCAATGGATTAGATTTTTGAAAAAAATATTGTATATATATATATATATATATATATATATATATATATATATATATATGAGTATGTATTGGATGCCCGCGTGGGTAGCCAAGTTAATTACCCGTGCATTGATACACGGTGGCAGGATTGGTAATTAAATAGAACTCCATTACGGTTACATGGTAGCGGTGGAATGTATTGTAATTACATATATTTGGTTTACGTATGCATGGAGTAGCGGTGGAACATAGTGTAATTAAGCAGAAATCAACTACGTATTGCATGGAACACAGTGGTAGTATTTTTTAATTCAACATCCTTTACTAGTTCATGTGCAAGATTCCACTATTTGTAGCTAGACGACAATGAATTATGAGTGCATGCAATAGTGGAAAAGATAGCTAGAGACATTGAGGCATATATTTTTGGTGAATAAAAATTTAATTGAGGACAAGAGATTTAATCATTTTGAACACATGTTCACCGTTGACTCATAATTAGGATATGTTCCACGTAGTTGTAATCTACATAATATGCATATAGTTCTAGATACAGTCAGGTTGTATTACAAGACGTGAACCTTGGTTACATTGTTTTCATTTTCATTACAATTTATTTATTCATATTACATATTTTTCCTTCCTATTACAATTTATTCTGTACTGAAGTTTATACTCATAAATTTTTTTTTAACACCTTGTGGGTCATCTATTATATCATCAAACATCTACATTAGTTACAATTTTCTCCTCCTTATCATAATTGTCTTTGCTCAAGTCTTTTTACAAAATATTAAACATGGTTGTATTTTTAATTTACAAAACAATATTGTAATATTTAGGATGATAAGCTTACCATTTTGCATGTGAAGTTCTTAAACCTACAGATTCTTTCTTTGTCTTGTGTTCACATATAATTATCTAGATATCGAATCTTGATTGTTAATGTAAATGCTACATGTAAATTTTAATGCCTTAATATAATAAGAAAGTGTCATATATAATATGGACAGTCACATTGTAATAGGTAAGGGTCCACCGTAATGTAAGTGGAGAATACATAAAAGAAGCCGACAAGAGGAAGAAGATAGCCACTGAACAGTGGAACTTTCTGGACAAAGAAGAATGGCACGTGTTTGTTGCTTCAAGACAAACTGATGAATTCAAGGTATTAGGCGTCAGTCTCAATCTCATTAATTAATATATGTTGTATTCACTTATTCAAGATTAACATTTAGTGTTACTAACCAAATCATTGATTTGCATACTAACTAGGCCCTCAGTGAGGCACAATAATCAAGGCGTGCACTGAATGTGCATGACCACACAATGGGTCCAAAAGGGTATGCAGACATTCTCCAAAGACTACAGGCTGAGGCTACTGTTGCTCAGTCTACTGCTAAACAGGAGTCCTCTACCATAGGTAGCACACCTCTGCCTCGCCATGATGTCTGGATAGCTGGGAGGCAAAATAAGAAGGGTGAAATAACTAAGGTCGCAACTGCTGAGGCGACTGCAAAAATGGTAAAATACAACTCTTACAACAATCATTTGAATATTGATTATTTGTGTTGTTTACTTAAGTGCAAATTTTTTTTTGGCGATTAGCGGGAGCTGCACGAGCTGAGGAAACAAGGAAAGTTCATCCCTGAGGGAACAAAGGATGAATTGATAGTTGCTCTGGGTAACCCAGAGCATCCTGGACGTGTTAGGGATGCAGGCGCTGGTGTGGGAATCAAATCTTTTTTTGGGTCATCCCAGCGCAAACATGTCCCAAAAGCGGGACTTTCACAAGAAGAGGTAACATATTCTTTCTTTATAATGTTACTATAAAAGAGAATTCAAAAATTAGAATTTGACATTTCTTTTATCCATGTATAGGTGGATAAGCTATTTGGCAGGAAACTCGAAGAAGCAATGAAAAAGTGGAAGGCATCTCAGACTGCCACTTACCAGACAATACCTACTGCAGACTCTACTCCTACTCCTACTGTAGAGGTTGGGAGTAATCCTGTAGAACCACCACCTAGCACATCCACTGTAAGTATTTTTATGACATAGTAACTAGTTTTTTAATTCAAGATGATACATATATATGAAATTGTAGTCGTTTCAAAAAAAGATGATATGTATATATGTATATAACATTCTTTACACAAAAATTTGTAGGGGTTGAAGCCATGCCGCCTAAAAAGTAAAGAATCTGTCGTGGCAGAGGCGTCAGCTTACCCATCCCTACCAGGGGAAATGTGTCACGGGTCTCCAGTACCAGCTGATTGGATTCGGGTGAGCCCGATACATATATTCCCCCAGTGGATGGATCTTCCACTGCCATATTCCCACCCAGATTGTGAAACGCTTGGTGAGGCAATATGCGGAGTGATATTATGGCTAAAAGTAGATGTCTTCTTTACTGATAAGGTATGGTAAATTTACATTACGTTCAATTGTTAGTGTGTGTATATGATGGCAGTTGAACTGAAATTATATATATATATATATACAGGTTAAAAAGAAGACACTCACAACATCTAGGCCTCCACTTCCACCTCCTGCATTACCTAGTTGGGTTCCACAGGACCTACCTGTCCCGTTAGGTCCTAACTGTAGGGGTATGGCAGTATAGTTAGGGGAACATGATATAAACTCCCCTATAACTGTTTCTTCTGATTCAGATTCTACAGGTCAGTCATACGAAACAAAACTATTTATACAAGATATATTGGAGTTGTTTCGATATGATTGGCTAAATACATCTGTGATAGAGCTATGGATAAGGTGAGATATTCTTTATACATCCATATACCTTGTGTAATTAATACATATTTTGCAGCTACTTAGACAACATATGTGCAGATTTATTAATGCATGTGTAATTAATACATATTTTACAACTACTTAGACAACATATGTGCAGATTTTGGATTCGAACATGTAGGGTTTTTGATTCCATCCTTGATTAGTCTAGTAGCTAAAGACCCTACATCAGTTCAACAATACTGTTGTGAGGCTTTTTCAAATTTTGCTGTAAATAAGAAGACGGTGATAATGGCTCCATTCAATGTAGAGTAAGTTTACTTTGCTTATTATAATTTGGACTTAAGAAAATTACATTTTATTGTGGATTTTGAGTTATTAATTTTTAACTTTTTTTCCTCTAGGGGTAGGCATTGGGAGTTATTGGTTATTGCCCCCGAAACGTTCACTGTGTATTATCTAGATCCTAAGGGGGGTAAATTGAATACAAGATTTGGACACATAACGAAAATGACAATATTTCGGTGAGAAATATTTCATTTTTCATATCCGTTAACATATGTTATTACATTACTATTTAATTGCAATGTTCTGTGTTACATTAACATGTAGGGGTTTTGAGGAGTACAAAAAGGCTGGAGGAAAGGTCCCCACGAAAAAGAACCAGCCAATAATTTGGAAGAACGTGAAAGTAAGTTCCCGACTGCAATATATGTATATATTATTTATGTGAACAATGCTTAATTAGTTGTATTTTTTAATATTTTGTATGTTTGAATTTATAGTGTGCTACACAAGACAATGAATGGGCATGTGGATACTATGTCATGTGATATATGCACATGATTATCAAACATGCCGTACTGGATATCGAATATATTGCTCAAGTATTATATAGTCTCATTAGATAATATGATCGAAATATATCAATCTTATTTATAGCTCATTAATTATATATATACATCATTCTCTTTATAGGTGTTTAAAGCTGACCCCATTACAGGAAAGGACTTACCAAATGTTAATGCTCCCTATACGATGGGAGAATTAAATGAAGTAAGAGAAGAATGGGAAACGGCCATACAATTAGTGGGGGCTTTAAAATATAATTGGGATCCTGATAGAAAATAATGACTAAACAATGATACTTTCTAAATGAATTTCTGAATTATAATATATGTGTGAATGTTTCTACATGTGTGGATGTTTTTACGCGTGACTGAGTGCAAATGAATGAAAGTGTTGGTTGCTATATGAATGTTTCTACACGTGTGAATGTGAATGAATGGAACTATAGATTGCTAGCATGTGTGAATGTTTATAAATGTGTGAAAATAAAATGGAACTGCAGGTTGCATTGCTAAATGCATGTGCTACTTTTTTATTGTTAATTTTGCAGGTTTGCGGCATGTTGTCGGCTGATATCAATGGATGTCGTAAAACCTGCAGTTCATAACTAAACTGAACAGGTTTCTCATCCTGCAACCAGCCACAACAGGTATGCAGACTGACAAAAAAAAATCAATAGGCGTTAGTTATTTGTAAATAACTGACACATAACGCTATAGTGTTGGTTTTTTACTTATAACTGACACTGATACTGCCCAAGATGGTGTGTGGCGTGAAGGGTTTGGGCGTCAGTTCTTTACTTATAACCGACACTGATAGTGGTTTGGGCGTCAGTTTTTTACTTATAACCGACATCGATAGTGCCCAATATGGCACCCTTTCTGTGGCACGAAGGGTTTGGGCATCGGTTTTTAACTAATAACTGACGCTTATAGTCCCATGATGGTGCGTTTTCGGTGGCGCACGAAGAGTTTGGGTGTCAGTTTCTTATCTAATAACCGACGCCTATAGTCCCCTGATGGCGCGCTTTCGGTGGCGCGCGAAGCGTTTGGGCGTAGGTTTGGAACCGACGCCTAATGGGTGGACATTTAGTGTCGCCCACATAGGTGTCGCTTAGAAATCGTCACTAAAGGCTTTAAATAACTGACACTAAAGGTAGGTTATGTAGTAGTGGCTCCAAGATGGGCCTAATCACATCTATTAGCTTCGGATCCAAGTTTGAACCTCAAGGCTAGATTCAGGGTTGTTGTTTTCATGGTGTTTGCTGCACCAAAACATCCTCTGGTCGGCCGCCCTACAACTGGTCGGCGTTGCTGCTGGCTGGTGCTTCTAGGGGCGTCGCCCCTACTGCTTGGTGGGCACACCTTTGGGATGGTGAAGGTGAAGGGAAGTTTAAGGAAGGAGATGCACAACTGGGCACCACCAAAATGGCCCTCCCAAGGCCCTAGTCAGTCGTCGACATTGCTGCTTGGTTGACGCAGTGCTGCTGGGCACCGCACCTGCAATAGTTCAGCCACCCTAGCAGGTCAGGCTACTGCTGGGTGCCGCTAGGGCGAGCTAGAGGAAGAAGAAAGAGAGGGCGCTTGCGGATTGAAGCTACCAAGCCCTAAATCGCCTGTGCATTGCCCCCCTCTGTTGCTGGTCTATCGGGTGTCGCTCTGTCGGTATTGGGCATCACTCATTTTAGGGAAGAAAGGAGATAAGAAAGAAAAGGGGTTATAAAGCTAAAAACTTGTAAAATTGCAAATTCAACCCCAAAATCTTGCAAACATCATATCTTTTGACTCGTAGGTCCAAATCAAATGATGTCTTTTGCAACATTTCAAAAGTGAGATCCACTACAACCCTAAGGCATGCAAAACATGCTATTTAGCTTGTCTCAGCTAATCAAAACACTAATCACATCAGTGAGTTATTAATTCAACTTAATCTACTTAATGATGCACTAAGCATTAAATTATGGTAATTAAGCTTGTTCAACACATTAAGCAAGTTTAGGGGTCTTACAACTATAAACCCCTAACATGGATTTCGCCCTCGAAATCCAAGGTAATAAAAGATGGGTAATTTCTTTGCACCTCATCCTATTACCTTCACATTCTTACTTTCATATCATGGTAATGTCACATCATTCATACATATCTCATCTTGGGTCAGCACAAAAACGTCCATATAAGAAGACATATCATGATCCCATTAAAAAATTTAATCAACCATATCTCACCCTTATTCAACTTGACTCATAGCTATTGCTGCTTCGACAACCCTAAGGTTTTTGAATAAATATTGATCATATTTTTTTACAATATTTGAAATACTTTGACATGTCATCATTCAAAGATTGCTACAACTTGTAAAACATTACTTGAACACTCTCTTCCTCCTATTCATAAATTTTATTGATACATTGGTTAGTCTAAAGGACATAACTCTAAACTCATAATGGTCATGTGGATTATGTCATCCAATCTAAATCTTATGCATTGATATTTGATCATAAGTTTATCGAAAAGGAACACAGTATCACATATCTATTAACCAAAAAACCATATATCCTAGATAGTGTTCTTTCCCAACTATCATTGAACCATACACAACATTATAGAATCACTTTTGTTTTTCCTTACAAATAACATTTAGAGGATCATTATCAACTATCTCTCTCTCTACAATAGAGGAATACTTGGAATGTTCATTTAATAAACATCTCCAACCTTCACATATTTCTCATATTATTGATACATCTTGGATACTAGGATTCATTACCTTAGTATCCACCTCATGCGCTATGAGGAACTCACATCCTTATCTCATCTACTTTTACCAACATAACAAATATCAAGACATATAAGAGGAGTCTTCCTAATTATTGGAAGGCTCAAAAGCAAAATCATCACAAACTTTTTTATCGTGGAACCATAGTCCAAACAACCTTATTCTATAGTAAGATATCCATACTCATGTTTAGAATGAATCCACACATACCAAGTGGAAATGGTCCACTTGAAAGTTGTTCTTTGGAAAGGAAAGATACAAAGGGATACATACTTCCCACATCATAGCAGCATTGTTCAGGGTCACTAACAAAAAGGTAACCAATTCTATTTTCATTATGCAGGTTACAACTTCTTATGTATCATTTTACCTTTTTCATTTTTGGTCCCTTTAAATTAGCATAGGAATCATCATGATTAACATATCTCATTACTCCTTCCTTAATGACTATTTATCACACTTGGGTATGTTCTCTTATTTTATTATTATTTTTACAACTTATCAACAAGTAAATACTCATATTCCACATTTGCTTCATTAAGTAGGGATCATATCCCTTAATTTCTTTCACATGCTATGTTGATTTTACATTAACACTTTCTTACACACATATGTTGGTCTGAGATTTACTCAGGTTCCACCTTATTCCTTTGTCATTGTTCTCATTTATCTTCTCATTTTACTTATCATTGGAGTTATCTCCATCTTATGTGGATTTCATAGCTTGATTCACTTTATAAGCATAGACTTATCTGTCTTTTATTTTATTATATTCTTGAATCACATCTTCAGGAATTCCTCTTTTCCTTATTTGTATTCAGATTTAGATTTCATGGTGTTGTATCTTTCTCTTATAGTTACCAAACATTCAAGTTTTGATAGATAATGATGCAATTCTCATCTTCTTTAAGGTAGGATTGAGATATTCACACCATGATTTCTTATTCATTATGCTCTTTAGATTGTCTCAAAATGATTACTTGATCAGAGTAATAAAAAAGATAACAATCTAACATTTCCATACTTACCTTTCTTCAATAATTGAATACCTGGCCAGGGCACCCAAATACCGAGATTAGGCAGTATGCACCATATTTTTATGTCATATTCCTAACTTAGACATCATCCTAGTCCTAAGTCCTAGTGTCCCTATACACTCACTGAACCTAAAGCTCTGATACCAACCTATCGGGAACCGTCACGCTAAATGAGATTACTCAAAACATAAAACACAATCAATCACTAATTAATCACATACCCAAAAATATGGGTAAATTAAAACCGATTTCAATGTCAACACTTACTAAAAACATTTGCATGAGTGACCAGCATCTCTTATATCCATACTAGGCCAAGAATTTGATACAAATGTTCTATTGTCTTAGCCACAACATATATACACAGAAGAACAATATTTGTTTATATCACACAAACAAGCATTAACATGCTAACAAAATTTCGATTTGTTTGAAACACCATATACAAACTTTTCCTTCCCGGACCTGAGAGTACAGGGACGACTCTAGGACAAACTAGACATATAGTCAACTTTATCAAATATTCATTATTGTAGTTCCTCTTTACTTCCATGGTTCTATTGTCATCACTGCTGATTATCTAAAAAAAATGTGGCAAACCACAAGGGTGAGACCCATGTCCCAGCAAGAGATATAACCTCCAACAACGTTTATTGATTACAACATTTTTAAGTAATTAAATAGTAAAGTAGTTGAATAAGATATAACAAATAAGCTCAGAAGCACTGATGATTAACAAAATGCACAATGGAGTAGGTAATAACTATCATCCTTTATCTTGTTTGATAATATAAGCAATTCAGTAGTTTATGCAGTTCTAGCATCATGAGAAAGTCTAGTAACATAGCATAGCTAACAACACGATCATGTCTAATTTTTTGAACATATAAACATTATAAGAAGAGCTAACAACATAAGCAGAACTACCTGGATAAGCATAATTACCAGTATATGCATCTCTAGTTACAAAGGCATGGCTAGCATGTTAAACATAACTAACAACATGAGATATCTAGCATCATGATTATAATCAGCCGTATCGGTATAGTTATCAACATAAGCATGACTATTGTATGTACACATCTACAATCTTAAGTATATCCACAACATAAGTATATCTACTATCTTTTAATTGCACTAAGCATCATCTTTATGTAAAGATAACAAACAATGGTTATCATCCAATGTGAAACATTGTGTATAGCCCTAAACAAATATACTACATGGCTATATTACATCTTTTATTACACCCTGGGGAATTTGAATCGTACCATTCAAAGTCCAACCGACCCCTGCGAAGGGCTATTCGGTTCCGTACAAGATCTAGGAGTGTCGATATCCTAAGATCTCTTCCCCTCGGTCAGTACGAGTAAAAAGGCAGTGACATATCAGTCAAAGCTGCCACCACAGCGACATATAGTCAAGCTGAAAACCACTAGTCTGACCTTGGTACAAGTCACAACACTAGAAAGCAGTGTATTCAAACCCAATCACTGAGGTACAACTGTAGTTGTCCTCTAATAACATCATGTTATAATCACCGAGACACGACCACAACCATTCTCAATCACATCAGATGTATGAGGTATGACTATAGCCAACCTCCACAATCTGCATTGTGGATGACAAGGATATATCCTCAACCTACCACCCCCGCATACTCAATAGTATGCGCTCTGAGTTTCCCTTAGGAATACTCATTTCACCATCTAGCAAGTTCTAACACTGAAGATGGTTCTACGGTACATGGCACTACATGATTAGAGTTGCACTTGATTAGTTATACCAATTGGGTGAATTAAAGCTGCATCAAACAAGTGGACATACAAACCCTAATTCACTTCTAGCAAGCATATAAATATCAAAACTTGAAAAGATATAAAACATAATCTCGCATCTCATCATCACATGGTACTATTCGCTTGCCATTCATGAGACTACACTAGTCATCATATCATCACAAGATATAAATCCCTTTCACAATATCATAGGGTACCAACCCTTATCAACATAAGAGGGTTACACCTCATTTAAGGCTCAACCATGACCAAAGGTCATTAAGACCATCATACTATCACATGATATAAAATCCTTTCCACGATATTACAGGGTACCAACCCTTATCAACATAAGAGGATTACACCTCATTTTGGGCTCAAACATGCCCAAAGGTCATTACAACCATCATATTATTCCCTGCAATATCATCATTATCTTTGCATGCCTTATACAAGGCTCAACAACATCAATCATATATAATACACTAGATCAGCACAATATTACATTTATGAGCTAGGTGGTATTCATAAACAAGAATAGTAGGGTTATCTTAACATTAAGAACATTCCTTTATTACGTTAACATACAAGGAATCTAGATATGATTAACACTCATCATATTCATAACGCACATGTTTAGCAAACGAAAGTATCAACCATGTGGCTATGATAACCACCAATTAACACATTAAGGTTATGATCATGTTAAGGAGGTTATTATGCCATCATTCCATCATATAAGAATGTTAAACTTGAATACAAATCTTTATCTAATTGCATAAAAGTTAGGTTCAACATGATAAATTATATCAATGTTACTAATCAACACTCATACCCAAACCCTAACCCACGACATCCCCATTAGATCATGGATGCATAAGGTGAAGCATCACCTTCACATTCCATACTATATTCCATACTATTCTCAAGTCTGAACCCACACCTAAATCAAGGTGTAACCATCAGGTTATAACATACTAGGGTTTCAACAATAATAGAGTATTCTATGATTGTATTAGTCATTCAAGGACTATTCATACCCAATTACCACCATTTAGTTATACTAAAGATAGGTATAACAAGCTTTACCTCATTAAGGTTACATGTCAACACAATATGGTTATCATACCTTCTATTCATATGAGTGAATAGGTAAGAATAACTTATTAAGGGTAACCCTCCATTTGTTTCATCATCATTCAACCCATATCACCATACCACAATGTCACCCAGAACCATTGGATGTTTAAAAGGTAAGACTATTGGTTGTTTACATAAGTAAACACCTTGGATAAACCACCTATGAAGTCCTTGATTTTTGCTCTAGAAAGAGTCACCATCTAACCCTAGACATCCCTTGATTAACAACATAAAAAGTTTGATTGAGAGTAGGGTAAAACCCACAATCAACTATTCAGTTAAAACAAGCCACCCATTGTCAACAAGTAAGATCCTTAAGTTGATCATATAAAGGAAACCATATAAATAACATTATTAGGACCTACATATTACATTAGCCATAATTTCACTTTATTGGAGGAATAAACATCATATCTTGACCATTGGGTCAAGTTCATATGTTAAAACCATCAATTACAGTATAGGTCTGACCATTGCATTAAGTGACCCAAGAAACCATTGGTCTAAGGCTTAATTGATACTAAAACTATATGATTAACTCAGTATAGATTGTAGAGACCTGATCCACCATCATTAGTGATCATTAAATCACTATAGGTTGTTAGATCAACAATATATTCATTAATCAGCATCAAATATTAAGTTGATGTCACCATTGATTAATATCATCAGTAGTGTACTTAATGATTGATCATTATACTTCTAATTGATCCAAAACCTGACCTAAGGGGTGAACATAGGTTGTCACCATCATTTGACACCCTTGATCACGACCATCAATTGTTATGAATACAACACCATAGGTTTGTTGCAATTGTACCATCGTCAGGTCATAGTTTATAGAAGAAATCAGATCTAAACCCTAAAATTGACAATTTTTTGATAGGTGTTTAGCACCATAGGTTATCAAAATAACCTGATCCAAGTCACATTATACCTTAGGAATAACATACACATGATGACAAGTTCATATATAACTGCAATTAGAATAGGGAACGTTATAAAAATCGAAATCGAAGTCAAGCATAACTTTTTAGTGCATGGATCAACACTTTCAAGTAAGAACATGATCTAGAAAGCTTATGGTAAGCAATAAACGTGGAGCAAGTTATAAAAATTGCCTTTAATGAGAATATGGAAACCCACACAGAAGAAATCTTGAGCAGGTAGGGTAGAAAATCCAAGGGTAAGCTATGAATTCATCCATCTAGTACCTTTCTTCATCAAATGAGAAAATCCTAAACATAAGGAGCAAGAAATGTAGGGTTTTAGAGCTTTAGAGATAATTTTACCGTGGAACATTTTTCTGGTTGTGCACTACTGATTTTGACATTTAATCGATGAACTAGGTTCGATCGATCATATAATTTCACTAAATTCCATCACACATATCAGTCAATTAATTAGCGTCGAGCAGGCGTTATAAATTTAAACGTGCAAATTAGAAATCGAGCGGTGCCGACACTGCCCGACGCCCGGGTAAACACTGACATCTGCGAATAACGCAACTTTTAACCAAAACATATGTTTATTCAAGTTAAATCGTGCGAATGGGAGTGAGATTCTACTCATTATGGTTCGAAACGTCTAGATTCGACTGGAATTGCATCCAGATGCCTGTTGTTGGGCATCAACAGGTCATCTTCAACCTCGGAATAATCCAATTCTAATGTGCTTCACGTACAGGTTGGAAAGGGGACTCAATTGGTTTCTGATTTTGGCTGGGAGGTGGCAGAGTCATGCTTAGGCACCAAGGCCAAGTTTAAGGCGTCGTTTTAGAGGTGTTGCTCATGCCAGCTGTTCCTGGTTGCTGCTGCAATCAAGCTACCTCATGTACAGATTGGAAGGGAGCTCCAAGCTGGGCCTAATCACAAATATTGGCTACGGATCTAAGTTTGAACCTCAATGCTGGATTCAAGATTGTTGTTTTCATGGTGTTTTCCGCACCAAAATGGCCTCTGGCCGACCGCCCTATAACTGGTCGGCATTGCTACTGGCCGGTGCTGCTAGGGGCGCCGCCCCTACTGCTAGGTGGGCACACATTTGGGCTGGTGAAGGTGAAGGGAAGGTAAAGGAAGGAGATGCGCAGCTGGGTGCCACCGAAACAGACCTCCCAAGGCCCTATTTAGTCGTCGTCATTGCTGCTTGGTTGACGCAGCACTGCTGGGCACCGCACCTGCAACAGGTCAGCCTCCCTAGTAGGTCAGGCTGCTGTTGGGCATCGCTAGAGTGATCTAGAGGAATAAGAAAGAGAGGGCGCTTGCGGATCGAAGCTACCAAGCCCTAAATCACCTGTGTGTTGCCCCCCCTGTTGCTGGTCTATTGGGCGTCACTCTGTCAGTTCTGGGCGTTGCTCATTTTGAGGAAGAAAGGAGATATGGAAGAAAAGGAGTTATAAAGCTAAAAACTTGGAAAATTGCAAATTCAACCCCAGAATCTTGCAAACGTCATATCTTTTGCCTCGTAGGTCCAAATCAAACGATTTCTTTTGCAACATTTCAAACGCGAGATCCACTACAACCCTAAGGCATGAAAACATGCTATTTATCTTGTCTCAGCTAATAAAAACACTAATCACATCAGTGAGTTCTTAATTCAACTTAATCTACTTAATGATGCACTAAGCATTAAATTATGTTAATTAAGCTTGTTCAACTCATTAAGCAAGTTTAGGGGTCTTACACATTCCATGGTCTCCATTTATCACTCGCAATGTGATTTTGTTTGAGACACTTTCACTAACATGTACATATGTGTTTGGTTTGATATCACATATCATTACTGATGAAATTATGTCATCAAACAACACACACTCTAGTCTTATCTATTACTACTATCTATTTTGGTTCCACAATAACATCTTACCAGGGACATAACAGGAATGCATGTACCCTTATCATGCATATGATGTCATTGTTTAGTTCCTCAATCTGAAGACACATGTCATCGAGTAACATCATTCCTTAAACATCTACTATGTATGGGTCATTATCTCATGTTTTAGACAAACACAATAGACAAAGTTTTCTTTATCATTATCAAATCAAGCATATGATGCCCCTATCACAACCATCACATTATTGGCTCTATGGACATACATACCAACATGTTACTCATAGAAATTGCATAATATTTTTTATATCTATGGTTGCACAACTCTTTTTAAGTTATTAATATTAAGAAATATATATGCAGGTTGAAAGTGAATATAACTATTGAAACTCAACCATTGAATTAAGTTGTTCAATCATGATTCTATTGACTGACATAGAATTTATTGGGTTGTATCAAAGTATTGCCTCTATAAAATTCAAAACCTTTCTTTTTATAATGGTGTTTGAAAAAGCATCTTTTCCCTTAAGCATTCTTATATGTGTGACCATGTAGGTTTTGTATATATTAGTAGTGACACAAATGACCTCACAAGTAATGAATCCTATCCAAAAACACATCACTACTACCTAAATCAATGGAATAAGTATGAGAACATACTTTAATATATAATTGACCAGTATTATCATGACTATGTAGTTTTTTTCCACATATATTCAAATAAATCTTGGGGCATGGATCGATCATCCTCTTAATGTTTTATCTGTGTTTTTTATCTAAAGAATAATATTGAGATTTAGAGAGCTCAATATCATATATTGACTCCATGAGCATGGCCATTCATTTCATATATTCATTTATCAAGTGGTTAGGATGTCACTCCAATTTAAGTTTCACAATGCCTCAATCAATATCTTCATGGTAACCCTTATTCAAAGTCGCATTGAGTAGTGGTAAATTACATTGAACAACACGTTATTATTGTAGTGAGATCAGGTATAAGGATCAAAACCTCCAGACATTGAGAAATGAGTCAGGTAACCCTAACATAGATTCAATGTATCATTCTGAAGGTGGGTCTACTCAGTACAACTTGTATTTTAATAAGTACTTTTTGTCTGACTATATATCCTATATAATGACTAAAGATAGATAGTCAGAAGTCAGTAGATACCAGTCTTATATAATAATTTTGTCTGAGGTTCCAAAATCGTATATGACTAATACATACAAGGAATTCTCTAATTATATATGATCTCTCTTTTCTACATTTCATTTTTCTTTCTCTAGAGCTCTTCTTTTCTATTTCTTTCAGTGGCATCCCTTTCCAAATAAGGGTGTGCAAATGAATGATGATGGGTTGTCATTACCAGTACTCCTAAATTAATCAAAATATGGTGATGCCTTCTCATATACTCTCTTGTTAATATTTCCACCTTTAATGTTGAATAACATCATATTTCTATGAACTTTCTTATACCCAACCATTGGAATCATGTATTGTACATTCCAAAGTTGACTGGGAAATTCAATTGATCCTCCTCATTGTAGGAATGTCATTGTTCACTATGTCGTTTAGGTTGTTTACCACAACTTCCAAACTCCAATTGGTCAACACCTTCCGCCATCACAACTCATTTTTATCCCTTAAAATTCTAGCCTTTAAGACCATCCTTTAGATCTCCTCAATGATCAAGTTTCCCCTATTTCTAGTTATCATGAACTTATTCTATCTTTGGAGTCTTAACGATAAGAATAAACTATTAAAATGACAATGGCATTGACTTCAAAAGTAACATTCAACTTGGTCTTTCTGGCAGATGCAGGTGGTATTCTGATGAAACTAAGGAGCCACTTGGGTGGCCCCATCCTCACTGCTGCAGTAATTGAGGAGTAACGGGATTTTGATTACCCAATTAACAAATCCTAATATTCTTAAATGATGTGCTTAGAGAACTGTGGATTTAATAATACATAAATTATAAGTACTACTTTTTTAATTACCTTGTTTGGTAATATATATTCAAAATGTAGCATTTTTATTAATCCATCATTTGTATACTAAATTACCATGGATGTACTATATACAAACCAATCAATATAATGTGGGAAATCCATACTTCAGGCTGAGTACAACCAAATTCCACAAGTTTGCAATTAGTCAACATGTACTTAGACCATTCGAACATGTAACCAAGAATGCAATTTCACAAGATCAACCACATTAATGCAAATTTTACCTCATGATCAATCACATCAATGTATATTTTGTCTTAAACAAACACTACCACCATACACATGAGATACACAAACAAACACAACCACCACCAAACATAAAGCATACTATAGAATTCCACAAATAGTAAATTGATTATTAGAGAAAAAAACTGAATAATATACAATCAAACTGAACATTAGGCAAACAAATTGAAAATTACACAGCTGAACACTAGACAATAACGATCTTTGCAATTGATTTAAACTGAACACCGCACAAACAAACTACATTTCCACCAGTGTAATAGTCATACATAAGAGATCTTTAGCGGTTAACTCGTGATCCATTTTTTCCTACATAATATGCTTTTAAAAAATTACCACATATCACTTAACTATATTTGACACATATCTTAAGTTACAACACCCACAAGCCTCAACACCTCTACTATACCAAGCCACATCCTCCACCCAAAAACTCAATTACAGGGACATTTTGGCAACCCAATTCCTCCACATACCAGGAACACTACCATCCACCTTGTGGAAACACACCACTCCACCTTCTCACCGCCTACACCACAAACCAACAAAACACGACATAAACTCATCACCCACCCTCACTCCAATGAATTCCTCCTATAGTATAATCTCCACCACCACCAGTCTACTACCAAACATACTCACCTTTCCATGCCACTGAAACATTTGCCATCATCACCCAATCTTCTGACAAAAAGTAACAAAAGAACCATGGGAGGCATCAGCAACACCTCCAAGTGGAGCATTAACACATGGAACAACAAAAATAGAACAATGGCAATGAAAGTTAAAATGGAACAATGAATCGTAGGAAGTATCAGCTTGCTATACTCACCACTCTCGATCCCTTGGGGTAGAAGGTGATGAGGTAATTCCCACCAACACAAGTAAGGATACCCGTCAGATCATCATAAGCATACGAGTAAGCCCTAGGACACGCCTTTCTGAACAACTTGGAGTACGACATGGGCTAGCACTAGGGGCCCTCGAACACTCCAACATAGCAGTACCTAGGTGACTCAAATGCCACACACGCACTCCGGCATGCCACGATCCTCCCGTACATACCATAGACCTAGAGCCCGACAAGGAAAATCTCATTTAGGTCGTTGACGCACCTGGCGTACCCGCACTTTCTGTTGTTACTCTTTGTGCCATTGGTGCCGCCATAGAATAAGGGATGGATTGAAATGCTGAGGCTGTATCCATCCACCAGACTCACGTCGTAGAAGTCCAACTGGGCTTCGACACCTAGGGTGATCTCGGTGAGTGTGGCCGGTGAGGCGCCATAAGGGCCAGAGCAGTAGAGGTTGCCGCCACAGTCTCTTGTGGTGCACCGACCGCAGCCTGAGGTGTCTAATGTGCAGCTACCATGACCCCATATGCGGTCGGACCAACCCGGGGGGAGGCGGAGAAGAAATTTGGGTCAAAACCCTAGCGAACCCAGAGAGGATCGACCACAGGAAACGAGGATCCACGATGACTGGGAGGAGAACTGGTTACAGTTAGTGGGGAAAGGAGTAGCGCACTGATGCGAGGAAGGAGCCGGTCGGGGAGGAGATAAGAGAGGGATCAGGAGAGTTGGGGGTGACCGCTCGCGAAGCCCTAGCCTCTACAATTAGAAAGGACACCAAAATTGTCATATTTTGGGAAACCTATGAAATGTGAGTGGAGGTGAATACCACATTCCAATTACTGCAGTCGAGAAATCACATGCGGCTAGCCAAACAATGTAATTGGAAATGTGGTAGTTAAAATACCTAATTGAACTACAATCCCACCCCAAATTACAACACCCAAATGGCCCCTAAAATCCTCAAGAAGGACATTGTTGATCACCATCTTCTTTTCACCCTTGTACACTTTTATGGCAATAGATGTGGAATTTTCAAAGGATTTTTCACATACACACTCCATGTTTGTGGGGACTAGTGTGCTCCTTAGGATCAAAACATGCATAGTTCTTCCTTACTTCCATGACAAGTGAGAGTGGTGTTACATATACAAGGATAAATGCATGCACCTGTGAGTTTCCCAAACATACCAACTTGGTAGCAAACACAACAACGTTGTAAGCAATAGCCTAATTAGGGATGATAGTTAAGAAAAAATCATTAACAACAAAATACTCTTTTAGAAATGCCTATACTTTGGAATCCCAGTATGCCATACCACCATACCCATGTTGCACTAGTCCATCGAGGCATTGATCGACATTGGTGATGCATTTCTCAAAGAGCTAAATATAAGGTCCTCCAACTTGGCATGAGTGGCATTCATTTGGAAATTAAACCCTTAGTGCAAGAAGTCCAGATCAATGATGGTTTTTGGCTCAAAGGAGAGGTTGCTCTTCTCTCTATTGATGATAGTTTATACTATTAAACACCTCTACTAACTGGGCTAGCAGTCCTCACTTCCCAAACATGTGTATAGATTGTGGTTTATTTGCACAGTTGCATCTGCAAACCTCCTTTTGATCAACCATTTGATGCTTGTAAAAAGGAAACCCAACATGCAAAGATGTATGACTTTAGAGAGATAACTCATCTTGAATCCTTCATAAAAAATTAAAATAGGTGAAATGAATAGAGGTAGTTATACCGAATATAATGTCTGTAGGATTTCTATATCACTAGTTCATGGAAGGTTTTCTGAAATGGTCGATTGTCTTGGAGAACACTACACAAAAGGAAGTTGTTTTCTTGCCCTATCAATTCATAAAAATATACCTGCCCACATGCTCCGCTCTCCATGTTGAAGTGTCACATAATATGTGACTCCTTTTAGAATGAAAATGTCCCAAAAACTTGGACTAAAAATAATGCTCCTTTGGCTGCCCTGAGAATGAACAAATATGACATAGTTGAATGGAATGTGGACTCTAAATCTATAGGTCATATAGCTTAGAATTCAGGTATTTTTTATAATCTTAAAGCCTACAAGGGTAAATGACTTGATAATGATTGGAAATGGTCAATTTATTCCCACTACTCAAACTATTGATGGATTTGTTAACAACATCTCCCCCATTCCATAAAAAGATATTCTTATTGTACCTTCAATCAGGAGATGACTTCTCTTTGTATCTAAACTCACTTCTACCTACCCTTTCTATGTTGTTTTTACGAATGATATGGTTTATGTCAAGGACTTGAGAACCTGCAAAACCATGGCCCATGGGGTGTGTAGTAAAGGAATGTACCTCTTACCATTCAGTGAGGTGAAGAATCACTTCATTAGATAGGCTTACTTCTCAAATAGGTACAATATAACAACATGGGAGATATGACATAGAAGACTTAGACACACAAATAAAGATGCTCCTCTTCAACTAAATAAAGATAGACTAATTAATAGTTTGTCCACTTATAAAGATACATGTAATAGTTTTGAATTTAGTAAAAGTTGTAGAGAATCTGTTAGTCATAAGCACAAATGGTATAAAATTCATTTTCAAAGATTGCACTGTGATGTAAGGGTAAGGAACATGTGCCTTAACACAGTGGTTTTCTCTACTATGTTCTTCTTACTGATGACTGCTCTGGATTCAACTGGATATTTCCTTTAAAGAATAAGAGTGAATTTTTTTCTCTATTCATTATGTTCCATGGTATGCTTAAAACACGATTTAATGTTGGGATTAAGGTGTTCTAGAGTGATGGTGATGGAGAATTTCTCAGTCATGCCTTGAAATAATTTTTTAGTGAAAAGAAAATTCTACATTAGATGTCATGTACTTATGACTCTTCACAAAATAGAGTGTTTGAATGCAAACACATACATATTGTTGAATTGGGTTTAGCAATGATGTTTGTTGTTGATCTTCCAAAAACATTCTGGTGAGATGCTTTTTGTACTGGTAATTACTTAATCAATAGGTTGCCAACTAAGGTTTTTGACTTTAAATCTCCATTTAAATCCTATACCAAAAACAGCCCTATTACACCCATTTGCTTGTCTTTTGTTATATTTGTTATCCTTAACTGCGAGCCTACACAAAGGATAAGTTGGAACCCAAATATCTTTCTTGTATCTTTATTAGATATAGCAGTCGACACAAAGGATATAAGTTCTTACACTATCCTACTAAGTGTCTCTATGTCATAAACATGATATCATTAATGAAAGTGATTTTCCATTCCGCCCAACTTCTACTATACAAGTCAACCACACTGTGCAATCAGATCTTGCTGAGTTCAAAAACACTAATCCTTTTCAACCATCTGCTACCTCATGTAACTACAGTAAAGAAATTCACAATGGTCCTACCATTGTCAATAACATACAGACCACCACTTTGTAGAATGTCAAAGGGGATACTATAGAAGTCCTTCCTCAAGGTTGAAAAATTACAAGCACAACTACTGCATCACAATGTTAAGAACACTCATCTCCAGCCATACCTCGTATACAACCTACTAACACTAGAAATACTCATGAATCACCTTCAAAAAGTCCTAACCATGGTTTACTAGAAAAGTAAGTTGGTGATGGGCATCAACCTAACACACATATTATGACGACAATAAGAAAAGTAGGTGTCTCAAAACCAAATCCCAAATATGCTTTGAGTTTAGTTTTGGTTCCCACTACTCCAAGGATTTTTCATGCTTCTCTACAATATCTAAGTTGGGGGAATGATATTCCTGGTGAAATTGAGGCTCTTAATAAAAATAAAACTTGGAGCTTAGCCTGACATGAACGTTGTGGGCTGCAAATGGGTCTTCAAAACCAAGTTAAAACTAGATGGATCTCTTGATAGACTGAATGCTAGACTAGTAGATAAAGGATTTAATCAAGAAGAATGGATTGATTATATTGAGACCTTTAGTCATGTTATTAAATCTCCTACGATCAAAACTATCCATTCTATTGTTGTGGTAACAAAATGGGAAGTCAAACAACTTGATCTTCATAACACTTTCCTGAATGGTATCCTTGACATTGATGTATATATGTCTCAGCCACCAGAATTTAATGCTAATGGATCCACTACTGAGGTCTGTAAACTAAATAAAGCTTTATATGTGTTAAATCAAGCACCTCTTGCTTGGTACAATATATTCAGCCATTTTCTGTTAGAGTTGGGCTTTTTGTCTAGTTTAGTTGTATGTCTCTCTTTGTTCTAACAAGGAAATGAGATATTATCTACCTCCCCTTATATATTGATGCCATTCTGATTACTAGAAACAATAATGATCTAATGAATGATACCATATGTCAAGTAGAAAAGGAGTTCCCGCTTTGCAATTTAGGCTCTCTACATTATTTTCTGGGCATACAAGCTGAAACAAATTCTTCTGGGATGATTCTCCATCAATCAAGATATGCTAGATATCTTTTACACAAAGAAAATATCAAATATTGTAAACCAATTCGACTCTATTAAGTCCATCCTATCTTTGTATCATGTTAAATGCAAAGGTGAAGTCCTGTCTGATCCAAGTGTGTACAGAAGAATTGTGGACTCCCTTCGGTAACTAACTCTGACCCAACCTGATATCACTCATGGAGTTAATTTAGCCTATAAATTCCTCAATCAACCTACCACTATACATATGGCCATATTTAAACAAATTATGCAATATGTTAAAAGCAACTTAAATCTTGGAATACATATTTACTCAGGTTCAACTCGTATTGTCATTTGTTACTCAAATGTAGATTGGACAGGATCCCCACTCATCAAACAAAGTACAAGTAAAGTTTATATATTTTGTGGAAGCACTTGTATAGCATGGTCCTCACGAAAAAAAAAACTGTTGCCAAATCAAGTATCGAAGACAAGTACATATCTCTATCCTTAATAAAATGGAACTAACATGGTTCTCTCATCTTCTTAAGGACTTACACATTTATTAAAAACCACCAGCAACTATGTATAGTGATATCCTGAGTGCATTATACCTTACCGTAAATCCAGTATTCCATGCTCGTAGGAAGCACATGGAACTTGATTATCACTATATCAGAAAATAGGTTATACTAGGTCAAACAGTCACCAAATTTGTTCACCCCAAGGACCAGCTAGCTGATCTCTTTGCCATAGCAACAAGCAAATATGCTTTTCACATATTAACAAACAAGTTGGGCCTACGTTTACACCAGCCACAAGTTGAGGGAGGGTGTTAAAGTGTAATGTAATATGTGTACTCTTATAAATCGGTTACAGGTACATGGGCCTTTTAGACTCTTGTATAAACCTGTAATGTGATGTGTCTTGAGTCATAAGTTCTGTAAGACTCAACTCAGTCACCTGGATGACCCTTCTTGGGTTTTTCCTGATTTTAATTTCTCCCTTCTAAACTTCATCACTCCACACATCGATGCACAAGTACATGGTGCCTTGGTCAATCATGATGGCTAGATCTTTGTCCTAGGATGAGTCATTAAGCCTAGAATTTATAGGGATTAAACAAATAAATGTCTTCTGGCCTCATGATATCGTCTCCTATAATACATGAAGTGTATGTAAGAACTTAGTTGGTCTATAATTCTTTTATTTTGTTATTATAGTGGATAATAGTCATTTTTCTCTCTTAATTTTTTCTAGAGTAGGTTTTTGAGACGTAAATGTTTCATTCTTAATTGTTGGTTTACAAAAAAAAAATTAAGATGTGTCGTATACTCTAGAGGATATATCCACAAACAAACAACAAAAAGTCTTTGGTTGAGCAACATAGAAAAATAGAAAAGGTTTGTCATGGTTTAGGTATGGAAGAGAGTGAAATCCATAGTGAAAATAATTATTTGTAGTGAAGAAAGGAGAAAAAATAATAATGAGAAGCTTCCACACCCAAATTTTATTCTTTTTGGATAGTTCAAGCTAGTAGTATAGGGTTAGATTAAGGTTTCTGGTAATTTTTGTCTTTCTAGGGTTCACTCAACCATGAATATTTTTTAAAAAATAGTGTTACACACTAATCCAAAAACAAACAAGTAAAGAAATATAAAGCAAAGAACCAAAATTATAAATGATAAAAAAAACAATCATGGAAGGAAATGATCATGATTGGGTTAATACTAGTGTGATTGGGAATACTTGGAGTTTTCAGAATGTTAGAGGTGTTTCTAAGGCTCAAGGTTTTTTGGAGTGTATTTATCCTCCTAAATTTGAAGTCAAGGACTTGGTTCTATTTCATGCGAAGAAGTTCATCACTACAAAATAGATCTGGTAGAAGTGCATGTCAAAGCACTCTGAAGTTGCTCAGGGAAAGTGGATTTGATCTAAATCCTTACCTAAGAAATACTCTATATTCATTTGTAAGTTCTTTCTAAATAGTCTTGTGAATGCTGATGTGGTTAGAAATTTTTGTTATTCCTTAGATTCATGGTGCTCTTTATGTTGTGATGTAGGGTTCATCTTTTTTATGAATGTATGTTCTCTAATGGATTGTAGTGGAAATTCAACTAGATTTATCGATCTGTGCCTACTAGAGATTTGGACGTCCTAGGATTTGGTGGTCCTAGGAATATCATGGCCTTCCCTATTCTTTACTACACTGGGTGGAAAGAAATCATAGGATTTTAGACTCTTTTGATAGTACTTTAGACAGTGTTCAGTTGTGTATAACTTAGTGATTCAAATATCTATAAATGTTAGTTTAGTTTTCTTTTCCCTTTCTTTTGTGCTTGTAAGTATTTGAAAAATATCAATACAAAGAGTCGCACGTCGAGTAAGACAAAAAATTGCTATTTTTAAGTAAATTTCTCATCACCTCTTAATTAGGTGATACAAATACATAATTATCTTGACATACTTATGACGTGACATGAGGGATGATTCATGAAAAACAACGGTTATAGAAAGAGAAGGAAAGGAAGGAACTATAGAGAGAAAATGATAGTTATAAATTCTATATAAACAACATTATGGTTTTAATGAAGACAAAGATAGAGAAGAGAGAGGTCATAATAACTATAGCATAAGTACAAAATAAAAAGGTACATGTAAATGAATACTTCTTGACATAAATATGTACTGTGATACCATAAAAAAAAGAGTACACATTGATTCACATAAGGATAACAATATTGATGACTTAATCATAAATAAATTATAAAGTAGACACTATATGTATGATAATACTCACAATATAAATGTAGTACAAACCAGTTTGTGTAATGGTAATAATAGTAAATAAGACATTATAAAAATTCTCTAAAATAAATAATGTGTATAGAAAATATTTATTTCAATAATCATAATACAAGACTAGTACCCATGACTTTATATAGAAGTAAGAATAACATATATACACTTTTCTATAATCTTTACCATGTATAACCATGGGCTAAATTCACCACAAACTGTATTGTCTTGGAGTTGAGAAAGGTGTACTCTAGGTACCATAAGTATTAAGAGAAAATGGGGTTGGGTTCCCCTTATGATAGGCCCACTAGAACAAAAAAAAGGTAAATAATGATAAAAAGTTCCTCAGACCCAGTATAGACAACAACAAGAAACAACAACTACAACATAGACAACATTAATAGAGAATCCAGGGTTAGATTAAATCTCTTAGTTACAATTCCCAATAGAGACACAAAGGAAACAATTCCTTTGGAGGAACCTGCTACATTGCCAGGGCCATCAAGGAAGGGGGGAGCATAGGCATCAATACTCTTGGACTTAGCCTTCTTCTGAGAACTAGAATCAATGATACTTTATATCTCACATGGAATAAGAAGACCACATCGGGAAGAGGCATGTTATGGAGTCAACAAGACATGCCATGCTTGGGGATGTATTATTATAGAATCTAGAGTTTCTCTAAGACCAAAAAGTCCAAAGAATAAGATCACTAACTAAATCTACATGGTAGGAAGCATTGGGAAAAAGCAATGAATAACTGAAGAAAGGTGAAAACATCAAATGCTTCATATCATTAGATTATCATTGTCTTTTAAATTTCTGAATATCTTAAAAAGTAGAAAATAAGAATAAATCAAAGAAAATAAGATAAATTTTCCTTTAGCAGCAAAATTTTTGACAAATGTGGGGTCCTTGGAACACTTTTTCAACTAATGGGATCCAATCAGAATTTTAGTTAGAAAATATCCACATGAACATGTTAAATGTGGTTGGGCTTTAAGTTTTTTTAAGTCCCATGTTAATGGGATCAAACATTCTAGTTTTTAAATAATGTTTAGATTTCATTAATTTTGAAAGTAGGCAACCATTTCTATTAGGCAACATAATTGAGACAATTCTCGAACGTCTCAACTAGGTGATAATATTTTCCATGGTAAGTCCAAAGTCAAGAAGGAGATGCTTGATGTTTTGTTTAACTAGACATGGTTGAGGTCAGGAGTTGGAGACCTTTACAACCATTAATATGCCATAGATCATGAATAATATGTAGTATAGGAAGTAGATTCCTCAACAACCTATTAGGATACTAGGGATGTTCTTCAAAAATTTAACCTTGTGGAATACAGTACTAGTAAGAATGACCGAGTTTTGAATAATTAAATTAGCAATCTAACGGCATGATCAGAAGCGAGAGAGATGTGGTTCTTTTAGGAGTTCCAGATTTTTTTATTGTAGTAATGCTTTCTCATTGGATTAGACCACACTATGTATATTTGTTAGCAATTAAAAGGATACTGACGACTCTATTATAGAGTTTGAGGGAGTGAAGTCTCCATTCCATGATACCCCTCGTACAAAAATGAAGACGATGG
Organism: Alisma plantago-aquatica; assembly: GCA_963693085.1. NCBI lineage: Eukaryota > Viridiplantae > Streptophyta > Magnoliopsida > Alismatales > Alismataceae > Alisma > Alisma plantago-aquatica. The sequence continues at coordinate 738,203,829 of OY856410.1, read as the reverse complement.
CATATGGAGTACCAATTAGCAAGGTGGCTATTTTGATGATCGATTTTGTCTCCCCAAAGGGAAACTCTATGCATTTCTATAAAACATGGAAATACATGTACCATAAAAGGCACACAACTCAGGAAGTATGAGGGGATAGGAGATTATGTAACTCTTAAAAGTAATAACCTCCCAGATCTTTAGGAAGTTAGAGTTCCATTGCTTTGGAATCTTAGTCGTTTTGTGAAGGATAGAACCCAAGTAAGCAGTGAAAGTATCTTCAAAGAGAGAGGTAAACCAAGACACTTGAAGGGTAATTCTTGATGCAACATCCCAAAAGATGTTGAAATTCATTGAGATCAACCTATTTAACATGAGTATCGATTAAAATAGATCTATGCAATTTTATTTTCAGACCACATATTTGAGAAAAGATACCCAATTTATGAATGAAGTTGATACCATTTATGTCATCATGTTTAGAATAACAATTTTGTCATCATCCAATTGGATTATATTCTCCTTAATATATCCTCACTGAAAAACTATCAACAATACGATTTTAAGGGCCACTTTGATCATGCAAGCCCAAACTAAAGTTGCAATGATGAACAATGAATGTGATGTTTGGTCACACTGACATTACCCATTAAAGTTGGAAAAGTGTTGAAAAGAAGAACCATTAATCAATATGAAGAATTGGAAAGTGTAGATGAATTTATGGATCCCACAAATCCACTATTCTAGCAAGGAATAACCATGAAGAGGCTACAAGATGAAGTTTCAATTGACATTGTTGAATGCTTTATCAAATTCAAATTTTATGGTAAGAAGATGTTACTGCCTTGTATGGTTGTAATAAAAAATCCATTAGCTAAGATGGAAGCATTATGTATCTTCATTGATTTGACAAAATTTATGCTTAAGGACAATGATGGATGTGAGTTTATAAATTAATATGTTGTAAATAACTTTGAATATGATCCCATAGACCCATGAATCAGACTAATCAATCTCAAATGCTTAATGTCCATAGGCTTATCAATATTTTTCATTAGAGCATATGGGTGTGGTTTAACATCCTAATTCCCTCATATATGTCTCTATAATTATGAATGAAATTAAATAAGTCCAATGAATAATATTTTCTAAGGTTCTAGGAGGCTTGAAGAAGGCAACACTTATGCCATCAGGGCCTAGACATTTGTCAAGGCACATAGGGGTGACCGCTGAAATGATCTCATGCTTAGATAAAGAACAATGAAAAGGTTAGGATTCTTTCCATAGGAAATAGAACATACTAGTTAAAAATTGAAAAATCTTTAGAAAACCATCATATGATTGAATAAAAAAAGTAAAGTAGTCGAACATGTGAGGAAAAATGATTTATCAACTGGATATAAACACACCATTACTGATGTAAAAGATAATTAAATAGATACACTTTCTTTTCGTTACATATTTGATGGAAGAATTTACTGTTATGGTTATCTCTCTAATCGAGTGAGGTTTAGGTATTTTTTCTATTGAGTCTCTTAATAAGAGTTCATCTAGAAAAACAATCATTTTACTAAACCATTTAGGAAAAATTAGTTGCATAAAGTTAATTTATGGCGAAGATTAGATCATAATGAGAAATTTGAAGTAGTCGTTTGAAAGACGATTGGTCTACACAAAAGTAGACTTCAATCATACAATGAATCAAATGTTTACACTTAATTAAAAAATACTATTATATAATTTTAAGAAATTAGAAGCAAATGAGAAAATCATGATCCTAAATTATGTAGGGTCAGCACCTTACCTATTCTACAACCTCTTGTCATTTTGAAAGTTGTTGTACTAGAAGAAGGATTCTCTAGACATCTTGGAAATTAGAATTGAAAGAGAGAGGTAGTTCACTCTTTGTCTTATGAAGAGTTGAAAGGTGTAAATGTCAAATGGCAGGTGTGAGGGGTATTTACACCTAAGGGTTGGTGCCTAGAGTTTTAGATGGAATATTTAAGAAGTATCCAACTAATCATGTCCTTTGTGTCAACATGATCTTCCTGTGGAAAGCCATGACAATCCATCATTGCTAGCTAATCGGTCCAACTATCCCTAAGATGACCTACAATCGTCCATAATTTCACCAAATCGTACCATAGGTCCCTTAAGAAGTCCCTCATATAAACATGTTTTGTGACCCACTACTACTAGTTAATCACCCTGATTATCTTATTAGTCGGCCTACTAAATGAAGAACCTATTTTAGGGATTCATCTTGTGTTATTTATCCCTCTACTCACTTCTAGAGATGTTATAATAAATGTTTTATTCCCAATAAACATATATCTTTCAAATGCACTTATGTATGCTCCGTGTATGATCATTAGGTACTTTGTAGCCTACTTGATGAGTGGAGGAGGAAAAGATGAGCTGAGACCCTTGCCTTCTTGGAGGTGTCCAAGAGATCCATTGAAACCAATTCTTCCCTACCCCCAAGCCTCCAAGGGGTTTTGAAACAAGGGACTTCCATGGATTGAATAAAATAAATTCAAATTCAGAAAAAACACCAAAGATACAACAATATGAAGCTACCCATGAAAATCTAGCACCAAAGAAACCTTCACAGTGCCAAAGTTCATAATCATGACCCATCCCGGCCTTAGAATAAACATGCTACACCAAGAACAACCATAAGGAGTAAGGCTCATCACTTACTTATATTAATAGAGAAATAAATCCCAACTCAAAATTTTGAAAAATAAAACATACAATATATTAAAAAATATATCAAGGGTGCCACAGTGCGGTAGAATAATAAGATATCATGACTATTTTTTACAAATAATATCTCACTTGGGGTGACATGAAGGTAACACCTTAAAAAAAAAAGCAAGGTATGTATGGATTAGTTCAAGGCTATCTTCAAGAGGCAACTCCAGTAAGACAAGTTCAAGGTCACAAAGTGAAGTCTCCCATGTCTTTCTTACCTAAGGGGTTGGAAACAAACCCTACAAAACAAAACAAAGGGGAAATTTTCAAAATAAAAGCCATTATGTACATGTATATATGGAATGAGAAATATCAAAGATAACTGCACAAAAATAAACTAATCAAAGATTCCAACAAAGAGGGAAGTAGAAAATCCAAATGGACATCAAAGGGGAAGCAACAAATGAAGTCTGAAATATGTACTTTCCTTTTTAAGGCCATTTTGCAACTTTCAACACCAATCACATCGAATGTTGACTTCGGAAATACCAACAATATCTAATGCACTATCAAATTACCACAAATCAAATATTGGTGGGAAAGTCGCACATATAGGCATAAAATGGGAGGAAAGACACACCCATATATATATATATATATATATATATATATATATATATATATATATATATATATATATATATATACATACATACATACATATATATAGTAGGTGGCAAAGCACACCCAATAATTATGGTTAATATATCATTGATAATTGTAGTCTTAACAAAACATTCTTGAATAGGGAAGGCAAGATAAAAGTTTAGTCATTTTTGAAATATTTGAATTACAAAAGGATGAGAACATCCACAACTTAGAAGGCGGGTCTATAGGACCCATAGATAGGTAATTCAATTGTTTTAGCATTCAAGAAGAGAGATATAGATCATGATGAAAATATCTAAATAAGAAACACAAAATATATGCTAGTGGGAGTTAATTATAGTTTCATGCCCCATTAAATAAAAATTGGGGTTCCAAGTCAGGAATAATATGCAATTTCACCTTTTAGTAACTTCATAAGGAAATCATCATGTAAACAACCCCACATAGGACAAAACATCAAAGATGAATTTAAGTACAAAAAGACCTCAAAGAGTTAAAATTATAGAATATAGAGTAATTTCTCATTATGAATCATAGAGGAAATGTGAAAATCATGATTTTTACAATATAGAATTTATGGATTCAAAATACCTCATATGGAGTCTACCAAGATCCAAATTGAAAACCTAGGTCCAACATCAGGGCCACAAACACATGTTAAATATCAAAATGATTAATTACATGTTCTCATCAAACTCTAAAAATTCACTTTTTATTATTATTTGACTAAGGTCTCCAAAACCACACATTAAAGTATATTACACTTTTCAAATTCTAACAAGTATTTATTTATATTTTTCTGACTTGTCAATATTTAGATATGGTTTTGGAAATTCTAACCAATTAGAAAAATTATATAAATCACATATCTTTTTAATGGTGTTAGGTTATAATAGTCATACCATTAGATAAATAATAGTTTACTAAATCCAAAACATATTTTCATTCATTTTACCGAGATATAACTATTTATTTGAAATTATCTAAGTTCATTGCATTAATTGGTTTATAAAAGCAAGAATGTGTAGAAGGACAAAGCTACCCTTGTATTGTGCATCAGTTTGTTGACATGTTATACAAATTCTTGGTCATAACACCAAACAGAAACTCACACAGACCAAAGGGAATTCACTAGGAAAAAAGTCCAAAATACCCTTATTGACATAATGCAAAATGATGGTAAAACGTGAAATGATGAAAAAAGAATTTAATTGATTGCTCCTATAATGGCACAAAGAGGACAAAGGAAGCAGAGCTTTGAGGAGAAGGAGCATCTCAGAAACCAAGTTAATGAACACCAAGGACATGTATCCCTAAGTTGTTGGAGTCATTTGGAACTCAAAGAGTCATTATTTGGGTGGTATAGTGGCAAGAATCCCCAAAGGGGCTCTCCACCACAACATAAAGTTTTAAGCTCAAAAGGTTCAACATGGAGATGCCCCAGACCAAGATGATCAGTGCACAAAGTATGACATGATGAAAAAAAGTTAGAAAAATAGATATTAAGATGAGATATTACTAGAAGAAAAGAAAATTGACATTAAACTAGGCAAAATGTAAGAAGAAAAGAAATGGAGGTAAATTTTTTTTATTATGATTCGAGTTAAACTAGTGAGAGGGACAATGTTTAGTGGTTCTATAAATTTTCGTATCCTCTCCATTTTTGGATGTAACCTTCCAAACTTGAGATATTGGCAAAGGTACAAGGAGTAGGCTAGGTAGGTTTGAGGGTAAAGGAGATAAAAGTTGTAAATAGGATGAGTTTATGATGGTCCCAGTGTAATCACAGTGTATGAATTTATAGGTATAATGGTTGGTTTGTGATGGATTATGGATGAATAAGGACATAGGGAGGTAGTGTAGAGGGTCTCATCGATGAGGGTTAGTAAAAAGAAAATCCTCGGTATATCATGAAGAACCAACATAGAATTGAAAAAGGTATGTGTAGTTGAAGAAATCTCAACATTTAATAAACTGGGGAGAGAAAATGAGACTTGGAAAGATGCATGAGAAAGGCAAGTGAGTGTGACACCTAGCAGAGAACGTCCAAGGTAAGAGATAAACTTGCTAGATGCGGATAGTGATCCAATGGTATGCAATCAATACTTATCAAATAAGATAATTGGTAAAACATAAGATTCATTGGATAAAACCAAATTTTATCTACAGATTCATCATAAATCATATGCCCCCTAAGTGTAAGTCGATTCCATTGACATGATAGTCAATTTTACCAACATTTTACTATTGAATTCACACTTCTTAACTATGGATGCTTCAGTGCCACTGACTGAAAGGTCAGTTGTACCAACTTGTTCATGCATCTTATTGCACTTCAATCATATATAAATCTGTAAGGATGGATCTCATTTCCCTTAATGTGCATTATTATCAAATGCATGTGTGGACGTTCTTTGTGTGTTTTCTGGTACTTTGACCACACTTAGAGGGATGTGAGAAAAGGAGGGTGATCTTGTCCACCATTGGAGGTGTCCAAGGAAGGTGTGAGAGCTTCCCCAACCTACCCCTAGTGAGTAAGACCCAAGTGAAGTAAAAAAGACAATGGAAATTCAAAGTTCAAGCTCAAAGTGCCTTAGAAGATCCCGAAACATGTGAGGTGCCACAGAACAACTGTGCCATCAATGATAAGAATCACAGAGTCGAATAGAAATTGACCATTAAATAAAATTTCAGTAGCAGGACCATGCAATCTACCATAGACATGCCAAGAAGGACGCAACATGATCGTGCAATCTGCCACATCCATGCCAAGAAGGACCCATCACGGTCGTGCATCCTGCCACAACGGTGGTGCTAATACCCCAACTTTCCTAGTCATTCCATCCTAGCAAGATTGTAGTGCACCCTTTCCAACAATGATGTGGTGCACAACACTACCATGCTGACTTACAAACCTAGCAATGTTGTACAAGGATCTACCTGTTATACCTATATTTGACCTAGTTCTTCCTCATCACCAGTATATACTTGTGTGGAAGCTAGATCATGAGATTAACTACCTCTGAGTCCCTCTTAGAAGCCTCTTATCCATTCATTCCGCCCACCACTCCATTCACTTCTATGTCATCACCTTCCATCACAAAACCCTTCTTTTTAGTATTTTGGTCACTTTCCAGCACAATTCCATGCTATTCCACCTTGGAGGAGGGAGGTACTCAAGCTACTTCTAGGAGGTAGAGAAGAAGGATTGTCTATTTTTCTACCATGGCTTTCCACTCCTCTACTTATTCTTCTTTCTCCATTTGTGTGCTTTCCTTTGTTATGAGTAGCTAGCCCCCCTAGGTGGGTTGTTTGGGGTCAAAAATATTTCTTTGATACCATGTTGGGGGAAATTGATATGTAAACATTATAATTTCATTTTTTTAATTATTATAATCTAATTTAAATTCATTTCCCATAAATTTCTTGTTGGTTTATGCTTAAAATCATCTAGGATTCACTACAAGAATAACAATAATTAACTACATTTGATCCAGCTACATTTACAATTTGTGTAGTTTTAAACCATTTTCAACTGCAAATTATAGAAGTGTAAATAGAGATATGTAGTTAACAAAAGAGAAAATGAATCGCTATAAATCCGATTTGTTTTTAAAACCCATTAATGTACTATATTCATTCAAAATGAGTAGCGGAAAACCAACGTATCCCGCCATGAGCCACTCTCTTCATTCTTTCTAGCAAAACTCATCCATTCAGTTCTCTGCCTTCTTTTTAATTCAGTTTCATTGGTCAACCTGAACCCTAGAGAGAATTGGATGGTCTTCTCCATACATCATTTTTGAAGCCCTGTGGACATACCTTCAATAACCTACCCCTACGATTGGGTGTATTGGTGAAATGTATCACAAAACGAGGGCAACATAGGAGGAAACATGAGCATCTCTTCCTATGCCCTTTCTCCCATTCCTCCTCCCCTTTTGTTCCCATATAACTCTGCCAACTTCAATGTAAGGGAGGGTGCCACAAATGAATCTTCTTTCTTTTCCCAGTTCAGACATGTCCAATTGTCTCCCAGAGGAATGTGGTGCTTCATCTACTAGATAAACATACTCCATTATCAAAGTAGCTTCGCTACACAACATGTCAGCTTCCAAGCAAGTGAGTGGATGGTAGACCAGACTCTATCAAATGATGTGATCAGACTAAAAGGATCAATTGACGTTATTGGTGAGTTCTTCTGTGTGCTTTCTCCTTTCTGTTGCTTGGCCTAGTAGTTTGATTGCACAAACTAGATTTGTCCCCTCTACAACGTCCTCATATATGATGGTTATAGTTTCTCATTTCGTCTATCATCACGATTCGAAAGCATGATGTTAAAGGGTATCCATTCAAAGTAACAACCCCCTGAATGATGTGTGTTCATCTTCTGCACAACACATGTATGTGATATTCCCCGTGAAAGGGGATAAACATGTGGGTGGATCTATAAGTTCTCATTAACTAGCTTTTATATTATCAAAACTCAAGTTCCATAGTTGTTTTCAAACGAGTGCTTACATGTATGACCAGAAATCCATATCCTCATATTTCCCAACCCTTTCGGAAGCTTAATATAAGACAGTCTTTAGACTTCCATGGGGGACCATGCTTCGAATTTGCATCAAATTTGGGATCAAATGTTAAACAATTGAAAGCTTGCATATGTCGTCTACGATGATATATTGATATTTTTTAAAAGACAAAGAGTAGAATATGTAATTGATGTCCACTCATTAAAATATTATACAACTCTACAGTGCTTTCTTGCTTGTTTTTTATTATACTTATGCCAACGTACAACTGTTTTGTATAGTAATAATCATTCTAAATTGTCTTATGTTTATACCAACTTCAAGGAAGAAACAGACCAGTCCAAATATTAAACTAATAATTGTTTGTTAAACAATTCTTTAGCATGATTATATATAACACCTAAGAATAGCTAGGAGCATCTTCTTGTATATATTTTTCTAAGAAGTTTTATTTCAGTTCATGTGCTCAGAATCACTAACGTACCAAATCAAAGAAATTCATATCCAAAATAAAACTAAAGTACAAAAAAATCATTTGCACTTAAATTTCAAAAATCTTAATTCCACACCTTTGAAAATAAATTTCATCAAAACTTAGAATTATGCTAGATAAGTCAGTCACACAAATAGGCATATTTCACAACATAATACTTAACTAGTGTAGAACATGAATATGTATATGTGCTACTTTTATGGTAGTTGGCATACATTTTTGCATACATGGTACATTTGCTTATACTTTGTCTAGATCTCTGTTTGGTGTCCACACTCTAGGTAAGCTGATTGAAATTCATTATTTCAACTTCATGACAGATTCACGATAGATTCAGTGCACAAGAATTTTTCATGCATAAAGACAAGCTTTCATATTCTGCTTCCATAATGAGAATCTTGGTTGTAATGGCACATTAATCAGATTTTAGATTTTTCTATAATCCCACAATGAATATACTTTGTGAATGATTATAACGTAAAAGTGGAAGTAGAATCTAAATGCTCACAGATTAAAAGAAAGATTTATAGTCTAGTGGCCTACTCTCGTATCAAGATATTTTCCTTTCTATTATCATCTCTTTAATGTTTTTTTTGGTCGGTCAAATATGCATGTTACTATATTCCAAAAACTTTGGGTACAAAATAACATGTGCCCCCTCGGCCTAGTGCCTCGCGCACTAAAAGAAACATAAAATGCTTCACGCAAGAAGCCCACTCCAAACAGAATGAGAATGAAATAAGAAAACAAAAAAAAAACACAAGGGTCTGAATTCATACACTTTCCTACTTGTTAGTCACCTCATTAGCATTATCCACATTCTAGAAGGTATGAGAACTGTCAAGTAGGGCAGCGTATGCATAACAGCAACCAAAGCATCCGAATTGAAGACTTACACATTCAGACTTCTGTAGCTCCTCAAGCATCAAGATGCTTGAATACCGAAGAGTTAGCTTAAGAAGGTCATCCTGGAAAAGGATCTTTAGCTGGGACCAAACTCCATTCCCAGCGATCAAAGAGGCATTGCCATTTTCTGGAAACTAGAACCAGGTGCCTGACTTGTTCGGCTAGAGCGTACCATCTATACCCCTACCTATCACTGATAGAATTACCACACCCAGAAATTTGTGATAGAAAGAGGATATCTGGCATCCACAACCTCCCAATCTAAACCTCCTTGAGTAAGTTTCAGAAAACAAGGCTACCTTTGATCTAAGCAAGGTAAACACACGACCAAGTTGCCCAGGTCATGTCGAATCTTCCTTTTAGGAGCAACAGACTACTCCACACACCAGGCAAAGATCTAAAGTCATGAAGCATAGTAGAGTAGATCGTGGGGTCTGGATTTTTGTACTCAGTGGCATAACATCGAACACCTACAAGTTGTCCCAGCAAGTGCATCGTTGGGCGGCTAAACAGTTGTGAAGGTGATGGTTGGAGAAGGCTGCCTACCTTTCTTCAGTTTAGTCTTCCCACCATTACCCACTCACTAACACCAGGTGGATCCTGGTGCAAAGACTGCTACAAGCAGTCTGTTTGTCAATCATGATGTCGAGGACTACATCAAGATGACCACCTTGCAGGACCTTGCAGGACCTGCTTTGCTAATGTCAGATTTTCATGGCCACCTGGACCCAGCCTCCGGATTGGGGTAAGGAGGAAGAAGGGTAGGAGGATAGAAGGACATGGTCGACGATTGCCTAAGCAACTAGGCAGGACAAAGCATCTGGGATCTCTGGACGCTGGATGAGGGTGTGGCTCCTCTCCCACTAATCTTGATTTAACTAGTTGGGCATCGATTAATCAACTCGACCTGTCTTCCACAACCAAATCCAGTTTCTCTAGGGATCCTCCTTACCCACGCACCATCCTCTATCCCTGCAACCTTTTCCTAATCGGCGAGGATGATAACATGAGCCTCTGACGAAAGGAGGAAGGTGGGATGGAAGGTCCCCTCATCACCCCGTTGTATCCTTGATCGCAAGACCACAAAACCTAAAAAGACGGTGAAAGAAACCAGTGTCCTTTTTGCCTTCTCTACCTCTGGCACAACTTCTATCCAAACCTTTAGCTCCCATTGTTCATTGGGAACCAGACAGAGGATGAGAGATTTCCAGAAGTTGCTTGAGACCCCTTTCTCTGGAGGTCACTGCTTGAACACAAGATCACACTGAGAACTGTTAGGGCCATGGAGAGGAAGGCATCAAGGGTGACGCTCCCTCCCCCCAGCGACAGCTGCCGGGGATGATCTAGTGAGAAGGGAGAGAGAACCCTAGAGGGAGACTCAAACACCTTATGTCAAGTATACTAATATCTCTTTAATGTTAATTTGTAGAAGGCTTTGTCTTTAACCTTAAAGTTATATATTTTGTTGAATTTCTTGTAATTACAATGCTATATGAAACTATCTAAAAATTTGCTTCACTCACTAAAGTGGCTGAAATGTTGTCTCGGTACTGGGTGACAAATGTCTGAGTGCATCTACCAATGCACTGGCATTATTTGAAGATGAAAATGTCCTCTAAGGCTAAAATTGATCTATGTGCTGGACTCATTTAAGTTCTGGGATATAATTGGATCAAGCTTATCCATAGCTTTTATGATCTCTATTTGCATGTATCCTCTTTTTCTATGTGTTGTTTGAATTTCATTCTTTGAAAATTGTAGGTGAGTATCTCTAAAAGAATACAAACCATGTCAGTCTGATTGTATAAGCTTCAGTTGAAGGGTTTGTTCTTTGCCAAGTTCTATATAGTCATTGTACCATAACTAATGTTAATGGGTCTCCAAACAAACTTCTACCATCTGCTATCATGTCTAAGGAAACAATTAGATATTGAGTCAATTTCGAACTCAAGGAATCAATAAGAGTTGAGTTTCTCAGAGTCCTAATGGCCTTGAAACTCAGTTCCTATGAAAGAATATGAGTGTTGGAGCAGCTATCAGTGCATGTAGTGCTCCACCCAATCCTAAATTGTAGGTTAAGCTATTCAGTATGAGTGGTCAAATGTAACATGAATTCAACTTTTTAATCTTTTGGAAAGTTATATCCAACCACCTTAGTGGCTAATATTGTGTATCCTTTCTAGTAGGTGAAATCAGTTTATGGAGGTATATGTTCTTATTTTCTATGTAAACCCATCAAATTTTGTATTTTCTTTTCTGAGTATATGTTCTTATTTTCTAATCCAAAGATGTATTCAGAATTTGGAGAATGAGTTGCATTGTACTGGTCCAGTATATATTGCTTATCTTGCACATATTTATCTTGTGGACTGGGCTAAATACTCTCTATTCATGTAGGGAGTTACTGTTATGTCATTCTTTGCCAAAGATATTCACCTACTAGCTAGGTATCATCCTTATATTCTTTGTCAACTACTCTTGTTAAATTCCAAACTAGAGTCTATGAAATTGGTTATGTTATTGTCTTATAGCTCTAACATAGATGGTAGAATTATTGTATGGAAAATTGACGAGTGATGATGAATCAAGAAAGCCTCAAAATAGAAAAGTAGAACTACAATTCAGTTGGTAGGACAATTAGGTGATCTGAAACCATCACCACAAATCAAATTTTGTTTCTAGCTGTCTTCTTTATTTTACCTCACTTGGTACCTATTTTTCTAGACCAGTTTTCCTTCTCTAGTATGATCCTTCTGAACCTATCAATAGCAGTGGGGAAAACAAAGTGTTCAACATGATGATGATAATGAGTATTGTACTAACATAAAGGGGGATTCATAAAATTGTGACTTTGAAAGAGGTTGTCATTACTTCATGACTGTGAGGTGATAATGTACATCTAACCAGAACGTCAATCTATGTTCTTGCCAAATTGAACTATAGGATCTGCTGACAGAAGAAGGATGGGGTAGTCCGAGCATATAGAACAAATACTATTCAAGTAAAAAGTTTTTGCTTTCAAATATTACATTATCTTGTATCTCATTTATTTGTAATTTCAAATATATGAAGTGTTCTCAGAGGGCTACTATGATATCTAAGTCAAGATACTTAGCGATGATGCTCTTTTCTCCTGTCCAATCTGAAAAACTTGTAGTTGCAACCTTTTCTACTTCTCCAGATTTGTGTTGCACACAACCTTCTTGAGGAGTTTCTGGATTGAATCAACTGTTGTTGATGGTCATCAGTAGTACCTTCTGATTTTCAAGGTTTAGATGGGTTAGACACCCTTCCTTGTCATATCCTAGCTACTACCTTTTAGATGGGTCAACCACCCTTCCTTGTTAATAATTCAGTTGTATTCTCCGTTTATGTAAGAAAAAAGGCTACTGTCCAAGGTTGGTACATTAGTTTGGAGTTGACACACTAAAACTATGACATCCCGCTATCACACAGATAACGAAATGCCACGTGAAAACGTGCAGAATCGTCATAAACATCGTATTACCAAAAACACGGGCTAATTAAAACCGATTGCAGAAAGTAGATAAGGAACTATTACAACCAGATCCACATCCTGTAAAGAAACATGTTATATAAATATACATAAACTTGATACATGTCCACAACTCAGAGGATCTAGCTATCCCATAAGAACAAAGAGTTCACCACTTGTTTATATACAGAACATGCCATATGAGGTCGACAACAGGATAAGAAAGCCATACAAGATCATACATAGTGAAACTTCATCAAAACACCTCCAAGGACCTGAGAGTACATGGATGACTCTAGGACTCTACTACAAAACATCCAAAACCAAAAACAACATATCCAACCATGCCTTCTACTATTCTTCTTGCTGCTCAGCTGCAACCTCACGACCACCACCACATCTAGCTCGATCACCTAAAAAGGTTTTAAACCAATGGGGTGAGACACACAGTCCCAGCGAGAAACATAACCCCCATCGATACTACAAAACCTCAAAGGAGAGCTAGAACATATAAAGTAGGTAACTGATATAAGTAGATTGTACCGCTCAAATCCAACCTTTTGTTATGAAACCCAAAGTCGGTGGCATACAAGGTCAATGGAAGAGCCGGAATTCACGACCTCACATCCTCATGGTCAGTGCATGAGAACAAAAGCAGGACCATAGTCTCTTGCTTAACTGACCTCAGTCATAGGGTCAGCTCCTATAGGATACCCTTTCCTCTAGCCCGCCTTGGTATAGGTCACGATGCTAGTATATCTTGAGCCGCACACCTATTCACCATTCTCCTAAGCCATGAACACATTGGTTCTCTTATGCACATCTTGAATCCACAACTGCAGTTGCATTCTAATCCTCCTATTTTCAGCTAGGAGAAACCCCACATATTCAAAAATATGTGCTCCAGATTAACCCGCAAGATAACCCATTTCACCATCACCAGCTACTGATGATGATGGATCTATGGCCAGGGAAAACTACATGAAAGGTTCATCTGTAATTAGTTAATGCATTTTAAGCGGGTTGTAAGATTCAACCAAGTTAGGTAACATGCAACTATAACAAGAATGAATAAACATAAAACACATTATCCTGTGTTACATTGTCACTCTTATTCTCAAAACCATCAACATCATCCTGATCCATTACAAGGATCCAACATTACATGTTACCACTTGGCCTCTTGCCAATCATCACGATCCATCTCAAGGATCAAAATCACTGGGACTCAATCCCATCATCAAGGCACACATTGCCATTCCATGGGGTAACACCCATCACATATCACGGGTTCATCATAACCCTTGATGTTCAACATCATATCATTGCCATGCCATCACCATGGCTATTAACTAATTTCATATCCATACACATGGAACCTGCATGGTTAGCATAATCATAGAGAAACAATGGAACTTGTACAAGGAACATCTATAACCCTTCACTTTATTATGAGAGTCAACCAAGAAACATAGATGAGTGTATCAAAGCATAGAATTTTATATATATATATATATATATATATATATATATGTATATATATATATGTATATATATATATATATATATATCAAGCATAACAACCTCATATACCAAAGAATACCAAGCATTAGGGTTACTAACAAAACACAAGGTACAACCTGTTGGTATGTATGCCCTGAGAGCCAATCATGGAATGATTGGTGGCATACATTAAGATTGATTTGATAAACATCAAAGGTAAGCTTCCAATTCTTTTTGGTTCAGTCATATGAGATAATGATAGGACAAATTGAATATCTAGAGAATGAAGGTACTCAATGATGTATGCTTTCAGGTTAAGGACATGAATGATGAGATCATACAGATGCTAAGAGTTTGTTCATTTTTATTATGTCCCTAGTCAGATGTCATTGTGTAAGGTAGATAGACAACAATGACACACAAGACTAGATTGTGGTGTTGGTTGATGACAGAATCTCAATAGTCATGATATGGATATATCAAACCAAACACATAGGTACTTGTTAGAGAACAAGTGTACCAGACAGACCCACCATGAGTTTGACTCATGGAACCATGACTTGGTAGTCACAATCAGTTCTCACAGTGATGGTGGTGAGTGTGATTCTATGACCTGAAATCACTACACTCAACACATGTTGTTAGGTACACTTTGACATCATCAAACGCAGTCCTGAAACATGGGTTGTTATAAAGGTGATGATTGGGTGGCTTTGACACATGGTCCTTTTGAGGGGTGAGTGATAGGTATGGGATTTGTCCCTCATGAGGGAGTTTGATATCTATGTCCACTTGATGAGTAGGATTGAGATAGGCATGCACACACATGTGTGAATCAATATGTGATATTGATGTCATACATATCTCCTCCAGTCTACTCTGAGATCAAGAAAGTGAATGAATGTTGACAGGATGATTGTTCCATGCCTTGAGTTAATTTGGGATATTAGAGACAAAGAAATTATACATTCACTGTAACACCATTCATGGATTATAGGATTGAAAGTTGTTCTCCATCTTTCCTTTTCACTTGGGTAGCACTAATGTGCGACTAGGCACCACTCTTTGCTTGTGAAGTCATAAGTGTTATGGACTTTCACTGCCAATGTGAAATGGACCTACAGGGTCACACACATAGGATTTAACCTAGAAGAGGAGTTTATCCACAAATGATGTTTAGATTGATTACTAAAGGAGTTTAGTAGTTCAATTAAACACTTAATCAATTGACAGCTCAATATCAAAGTGTTCAAGGTGTTGGACTGATTGATTAGAGTATCAGATTGATTGAAACTGCAATTAACTAATTTTGCACAGTCTACACTCCCAACCGATCGGCTCATATGATGAACCGATCGGCTGATCTTGGTGAACTGATTGGCTCATGTGATGAACTGATCGGCTCAAGGTAGGCAGAACTGACCGGTTCAAGGGTTGAACCAATCAGCTCAATAGGTCAGAATGAGTAAGTTGGGAAAGTCAGGTTGGTGAGAAATTTCTTTTCGTTTCACTTTTCCAATTGGATTGGAACAAGGATTGTTATTTGGATCAATTCGAAACAAAAGAGGAAAATTCAACTGGAAACTGACCAGGGCAGTGAACTGATCATTTCAGAAGTGAACCGATCGGCTCAGGTGCCCCAACCGATCAGTTCAGGTGTGAACCAATCGTCTCAGGTCCTCAACCGATCGGTTCATGTTTAAAATGATCGGTTCAGCTGGCGTAGTTGGTTGTTTTGTGGAAAATTTTGAACCCTTCTACTCCTGCTTTAATCCCACATTGCCCGGGGTAGAGAACCATGTCCCATTACCCTCCTATATATATAAGGGTATTGGGGGCTTCTTAAAACACAACTCATGACACCAATTTATCTACAAAGTTGTCATTCTCTCTGGTTGTGGTAACCAAGAGAGCCCAAGCAAGTGCTACCTGATAAGGGAGGCACATCAAGGGAAAGACAACTATAGAAAGGCGACTGGTGGCAGAAGAGTGTGTCGGTGACTAGTACGCCGACAGGAGGGTATGACTACTTCCCGTGTCTTGTGCGACAAGGCGATCGGAGTTCGAGGTGGTCCGTGTGGACTACTACAGAGGTAGGAGATTTCTGCCGCTCGGAGGACAACTGTCAATCCCGACAGTCCCAGTGAGACTAGGAGCTGCACAGACACCATCCAAGACCAGAGGTGAAGACCGCGCAAGCCACAAGTTAATGTAGCCGAGCAATCCTCGGGACAAGGTATGTCTCTACAAACTATCTTTCCTATTGTATAGACATTGACACAATTCCTTTAGACTGGGTTTGGGGAGAAGACATTTTTTTGTTTCTACTGCCTTCTCTGTCTCCTCTAAAACCCAACAGTGGTATCAGAGCCACATCAACTGGTCTATACTTTAGGATTATCGATATGATTGATTTTTGTTTGTCACCTTTATTTATTGCATATGATGCAAATAATAATGTGTTTATGCATGTCCAATCCTAAATCCACAAATTCCAATATACATATATGATATGTAATATGAATGCACTTGATATGCGTCACCCTTAAACAACTTTTGTGGATGTATAGTGGGGTTATGTCCAATAAACCCTATGTATGTGTTCTTGGTTGAATGTGGTTGCTTACATCTCGGTATGTGCATTGATTCCCTACCTCCTTATTCCTGATGTAACTCGAGATAACTCGAGATTTCTTTCCTACCTTTGCCCCTCCCCGAATGTAACTTAGGGTTTCCCAATTTATATGAAAATAGGATAGGTCTTTTATATTTCATGTTATGTCAAAGAACGATGAACTTTCTCATGACAACTGAGACGATTGGTTCAAGGCATGAGCCGATCGATTGGCGATCCAGACGACCGGTTCATGGAGAGAGATGATCGGGTGGTAGCCATGTGAAGATGCATGACGACCATGTGAACCGATCAGTTGGAGGAGCCAACCGATCAATTGGTGGCACCTAGACGACCGACCAGGGAGAGAAAATCATTCTTGTGATGAGTTGATCAACTCGGACGGCTATAGCACTTCATCATGGACAGGTTGCATGTGATGTAGACCTAGATGACCGTTATTCCTCTTGTCTCAAGGAATCACATTAGGATGGCCATAATCAATGCTTTTATTGTTTTACCTGTTTTCTGTGGGGTATAGCATGTATATGATACATACTATGTATTGTGTTGATTGGATATGTATATGTACCTATAAAAACAAATCCCTCATCTAAATACTAAGTCTTATATTCCTTTCATTAGAGGCACACATGAAAAAATTGATCGACCAATCATAGGTTATGCCAAAGCGTAGTGCACCGTCCATCTTGCGGAAGTGTGAAGGGTAGACATGTAGGATCTCCCAAAGTAGGATGCATGTTTTCCATGTCGGCTTTTGGGTTAGACTTAACTGGTGATTCTTAGAGCGTCTAATACCAGAGGCATGGAATGTTCATGGCAAGGTGTTGTGCATGTTCATTCATTAAGAGTTGTATATGATACAATTGGCATGATGGCCTACCTAAATAGTCAAGATTGTGGGCGATCAGCCAAAGCTGACTCATGACTTGATGAAATATGGATATTCACCCACTAGAAGATTGTACACTGCAATCTTCCGAGTTGATGGTGAGGGCTATCAATTTGAACAAAATAGTGGGAGCGATAATTAAT
Organism: Alisma plantago-aquatica; assembly: GCA_963693085.1. Taxonomy (NCBI): domain Eukaryota; kingdom Viridiplantae; phylum Streptophyta; class Magnoliopsida; order Alismatales; family Alismataceae; genus Alisma; species Alisma plantago-aquatica. Next base: position 738,185,881 of record OY856410.1, on the reverse strand, counting down.
TAAAGTCCTAATTATATCATCAACCTTTCAAATCAATCAAATAAGTCAAAATTGAGTTTTGTACTAAATTTCATATATTTCCTTTTAAAGTACAAATGACAACAAACAACAATCACTTTTCATTGCGATCGGTCCTTGAAAAGGACAAGCTGAATGGGACTAACTTCCATGACTGGTTTAGGAAATTGAGAATTGTTCTCACTCAAGAGCGAAAGCTATATGTCCTAGATACTCCAGCTCTAGAGGAACCTGCTCCTATCACACCAAAGGCACAAAGGGATGCTTATAAGAAGCATTCTGAAGATGCCATTGATGCAAAGTGCTTGATGTTGTACTCCATGAACCACGAGTTGTAGGGACAACATGAGAACATGGGTATCATTGAGATGATTCAACATCTCAAGAACATGTATGAAGATCAAGCACGGAAAGAGAGATATGATGTCTCTAGGGTGTTGTTCAAGTGTGTTATGATAGAAGGAGATCCAGTTGGTCCACACATGCTCAAAATGATTGGGTATGTAAAGAACCTGACAAGACTAGGATTTCCCCTGAGTCAAGAGTTGGTTGTTGACGTGATACTGCAATCGTTGCCAGAATCCTATAGTCCGTTTGTGATGAACTACAACATGAACAACTTTGACAAGCCATTGACAGAGTTGTTGGGCATGTTGAGGACAGCTGAGGCACAAAGGAAGAAGGATAAGCCTAAGTCTGTGATGATGATCAACAACAAGAAAGGCAAGTCCAAGCACAAGGGCAAGGGCAAGGCTAAGAAAGGTTCTGATGCTAGTCGGCAGCCCAAGTTGTCTTCAACTCTCAAGGCCAAGGGAGGCATGACCAAGAGAGGAAATTGCCACCATTGTCAAGAGCCAGGACACTAGAAAAGGAATTGTCACTCTATCTGGAAGAACTAAAGAACAAGGAGGTGACAGGCGTCTCCACCTGAAGGTGTCATGAATTAAACTTATAACACTTTTGAGGTATATGATACCAAGATATAAAGTGTAAAGCACCCAATAAATGGGGCAAGTGTTGTCACCATAGATAGGAGTACTTTAGTTTATTTTCAGCCTTGAAGTCATGTAATAGAGTTATGAACTGCTATTTCATATTTTCCAATGGATAGAAACACCTTAATTTTTGCATATTGTATGACAATGATGGAAATTAATAAAGTTGATGTTTCAATCTTTGTGGAAATACCTTATTTATCTTATGGTACTTGGTTTGCATAAGATAAAATGATACATAAAAGTTATTGATAACTCAAACAATAAAATTAGCATAAATCATGAGAAATTCATTTCTAGTTTCCATATGATGGATAAATCTAGACACTTTTGGTTAGAAAACCAGTAAGAGACATGAATCTCTTGGACATGATTAATCAATCTTCACTAAGGTAGTGGAAGAATGATTATCCTATTAGGTATAATACATGTGATGTATTTACATACCTATTGGACTCAAAGCTAGTACTTCAAATAGTGTTTAGAGAAATACCAATATGAATATCTTGAAGTGTTCAAGAATAGCATAGATGAAGTACGGATTTGGTAAAGTGTTCATTATTGATGAGATCAATGAATGAAATACTTGAACCAAATGTTTGAGATCCTTATGAGTGAATATGATAGTGTATCGTAGTAAGCTTGTGATTAAGGAATGGTGATGTTTAAATCAAAAGGAGTCATACTCTAAGGAGTTAGAGGATGATTATCAAATAACTAAGTTCTTCTTAAATAAAGAATACCCTACACTAATAAACGACATTAAGAATCACAAAGAGTTGTGAGTTCTTATATCCTTGAGAGATTCACCTAGATTATCTAGGTGATGAGTTGGTAACGTGATGAGTCAACTATCTAGATGAATATGAGGAACCAGATTTTGAGTTGTCATTTATGACCATTACATCCTAAATGACTTCCATGTGAACCATAAGGCATGACCTTGATGGTAGCACCCATTGGCATGAAATCCATAAGTGTGAATGAGTCTTAAGTGTTAAGACACATGGATAACATTTTGAGAAGGATGACGTTTGTTGATTGCAACTTAATGACTAAGAAATTTGGCATACGGATACTAAAACTGCATTCCTATGAGGAATAAAAACAAGGATGTGTTCGTGTTACAACCTATAAGGTTTATGAATTCATTAATGCAAATGAAGTCTATAAGTTACAATGGAATAATCAATGTGATTGACTGAGTACAAGCAACTCAGAACTGTGATCTTTACTTTGATAATATAGTCAAAGGGTTTGACTGATATCTCAAAGACAAAGAAGGGATTTGTGACTTAGTGGGAGCATATTCACATTCCACATATCGATGAGGAATGAGATGTTCTAGAATGGAATCCTTTGTGGAAATTATCTTGAAGGAAGTTAGAGATGTTTCCTATGTGATAGGAATAGAGATCTATAAAGATATTTCTCGAAAACCTCTTGACCTAAAAACAGAAAGCATACATTGGCAATCTATACTGAAGAGTTAAGTGTGCACAGATTCAGTGGGAGAAAACTTATCCATGTTACATGCAGTTAGTATCCCAAGGCCAAATGTCCAATTCTTATGAAGAATGGGAACACTAAGAATAGATATGGATCTATCATGTATGCAATTATCCCATTATCTTGCATGTATGGACATAGCAAGAATAAAATGCATTTATCATCTTGTATGTAGGACATGACAATATGATGTGCTCATCATGATAACTTGTATGTGGGACATGACAAGTGGATGTCTGTCTAGTTCCAGTAAGGGTTACTAGAATATTATAAGAACTTGATAAGTACTTGTGAAGTACTAGTTCTATAGAAATAAAGAAGGGTTCACTGTAAAGAGTTACACTGAAGTAAACTTCTGAAATGGATAGATAATTAATCACAAAATATATATGATATATATAAAAGTGAATGTTTTTGATAAATGGAAACATTCCAATAAAGTCATTTAAAAGGAAAAGTTGAGTATCCGTGTGTTAGAGAACATTAGTGGATACTATATGGATCTGGAAGTTCATGAGATGAACTTATAGATATTCTGGTCATTGATGACAAATAAGGAGTTCTTGGTCATGCAATGTGGCTAAAGGTTAGCAAAGGAATACTAGATCGCACGACAACTCCATCTCATATGTGTGACATACAACGAAGAGATGAGAGACATGCAGTTAATACCGACTTTGGCAAGGTGTTTCCATAACTCACTATGTTAGCACTAGAGAACAATAACATTTGGGACATGTTTGAAGATCACTATGAATATGATTCAAGGGTGATTGGCTCGCAGTGCAAGTGGGAGTCTGTTGGTATGTATGCCCTGAGAGCCAATCATGGGATGATTGGTGGGATACATTAAGATTGATTTGATAAACATCAAAGGTAAGCTTCCAATTCTTTCTGGTTCAGTTATATGGGATAATGATAGAACAAATTGAATGTCTAGAGAATGACAATACTCAATGACGTATGCTTTCAGGTTAAGGACCTAAATGATGAGATCACACGGATGCTAAGAGTTTGTACATTCTTATTATGTCCCTAGTCGGATGTCATTGTGTAAGGTAGATAGACAATAATGACACACAAGACAAGATTGTGGTGTTGGTTGATGACAGAATCTCATTAGTCATGATATGGAGATATCAAACCAAACACATAGGTACTTGTTAGAGAACAAGTGTAACAGACAGACCCACCATGAGTTTGACACATGGAACCATGACTTGGTAGTCACAGTCAGTTCTCACATTGATGGTGGTGAGTGTGATACTTTGACCTGAAATCACTACACTCAACACATGTTGTTGGGTACACTTTGAAATCATCAAACGTAGTCCTGAAACATGGGTTGTTATAAAGGTGATGATTGGGTGGCTTTAACACATGAGGCTTTTGAGGGGTGAGTGATAGATATGGGATTTGTCCCTCCTAACGGAGTTTGATATCCATGGCCACCTGATGAGTAAGATTGAGATAGGCATGCACACACATGTGTGAATCAGTATGTGATATTGATGTCATACATATCTTCTCCATTCTACATTGATATCAAGAAAGTGAATCAACGTTGATAGGATGACTGTTCCATGCCTTGAGTTCATTTGGGATATCAGAGACAAAGGAATTATACATTCACTATAACACTATTCACGGATTGAAGGATTGAAAGTTGTTCTCCAACTTTCCTTTTCACTTGGGTAGCACTAATGTGCGACTAGGCACCGATCTTTGCTTGTGAAGTCATAAGTGTTATGGACTTTCACTATCAACGTGAAATGGACCTGCAGGGTCACACACATAGGATTTAACCTGGAAGAGGAGTTTATCCACAAATGATGTTTAGATTGATTACTAAAGGAGTTTAGTAGTTTAATTAAACACTTAATAAATTGATAGCTCAGTATCATAGTGTTCAAGGTGTTAGACCGATTTATTAGAGTATCAGATTGATTGAAACTACAATTGACTGATTTTGCACAGTCTGCACTCCCAACCGATTGGCTCATATGATGAACCAATCGGCTCAGCTTGGTGAACCGATCGACTCATGTGATGAATTGATTGGCTCAGGGCAGGTAGAAATGATTGGTTCAAGGGTTGAACCGATCGACTCAACAGGTCCAAATGAGCAAGTTGGGAAAGTCAGGTTGGTGATAAATTTCTTTTCTTTTCACTTGTCCAATTTGATTGGAACAAGGATTGGTATTTGGATCAATTCGAAACAAAAGAGGAAAACTCAATCGGGAACTAACTAGGGCAGTGAACCGATCATTTTAGAAGTGAAGCGATAGACTCAGGTGCCCCAACCGATCGGTTCAAGTGTGAACCGATCGGCTCAGGTCCCCAAGCGATCAGTTCATGTTTAAAATGATCGGTTCAACTGGCGCAGTTGGTTGTTTTGTGGAAAATTCTAAACCCTTCTACTCCTGCTTTAATCCCACATTGCTTGGGGTAGGTAACCCTGTCCCATGACCCTCCTATATATATAGGGGTATTGTGGGCTTCTCAAAACACAACTCAGAACACCAGTTGCTCTACAAAGTTGTCGTTCTCTCTGGTTATGGTAACTGAGAGAGATCGAGCAAGTGCTACCCGATAAGGGAGGCACAACAAGGGAAAGACAACTGTAGAAAGGCGACTGGTGACAGGAGAGTGTGTTGGTGACTAGTACGCTAACAAGAGGGTACGACTCCTTCCGGTGCCTTGTGCGACAAGGTGATCAAAGTTCTAGGTGGTTCGTGTGGACTACTATAGAGGCGGGAGATTTCTGCCGCTCGGAGGACAGCTGTCAATCCCGACAGTCTTGGTGAGACCAAGAGCTCCACAGACACTGTCTAAGACTGGAGGTGAAGATCGTGCAAGCCGCGAGGTATCATCGCCGAGCAAGCCTCGGGACAAGGTATGTCTCTACAAACCATCTTTCCTATTGTATAGACATTGACGCGATTCCTTTAGACTGGGTTCAGGGAGAAATTTTTTTTTTGTTTCCACTGCCTTCTCTGTCTCATCTAAAACCCAACACAACCCTCACTATAGGTGTATCGGGAAAGGAACAACCCTCACCAAAAGCATGTCGGGTAAGGGATATCCCTCACCACAGGCAAAACGTCTCTTACCAAAGAGTGTGACACCCAACGCTATATCAGTTATGCATGCAGCTCTTCACCACCATATCGACCATCCCTTATCACCTAGATATCGGGCAGCACCACAAGAAGATATCAGCCAAGGAAGAAAAGTAAGGTTCATAATGCCTAAGGCAGCAAACTCTAATGTCCACTTCGTATCGCCCAAGCCAGTAAGGCATTATGTCGGGCAGCACCACAAGGCTGATAATGAGCAACACCTCCTCAAGTGTAACACCCAACACATCATGTCATGCAAAACTTCTAAGGACCAACCTATAATGCCCAAGCATGCAACATCATACTGGGAAGAACCATAACGTGCAATGTTGTGTCGTGCTACCTATATCGAGAAATGCCCCGAGATGGGCAACGCCTCACAACAACGCGTCACAGTAGGAAACACCCATATCGCCAAACACAACAACACAACAACTGCCTACTGTATCACCCAAGGGATACAAGCCTCATAATGCCCAAACCTCATGCTACTGACGATCATCAACCAACACCTTGATCATCACACCATATCACCCAAGAACTTCCATATTGTTCAAGGCACCGACATATCACCCATCTAGGATTAGGACTCCCTATCAGCCAAGGGATCAACTTGGTGTCAACCAACCTTACCGGTCAAGGACATATTGACCAACAACATCTCATAGGTAATGACCCATATCGGTCAAAGAGGTCAACACTTATCTTACATATTGTCCAAGTTCAACCCTAGGAGAGTGATATCGGGCAAGGGTCCAAAGGTCATGACAGGTTGGTCATCTTCAATCTCAAGACTGCCACCAAGAAACCCTAATAGATCAAGAGAGTTGGCTCACCTCTAAACAACCAAGTGAGAGGGGTTTTGCACAACTTCCATCACATATCGGGCAACAAGGTAGGTCATCACCATATCGGACAACCCTCCAACCTCAACTAGGTCAACACCAACCAAAGGCTCACCTCTCAAGTCCATGGTGAGAGATGGGTATTACCCAAGAAACTAGAGCATAGACTCACCTCTCAATGACTAAGGAAGAGAGGAATTTTGCCTACACCACTAGAGCTCAAGATCACCTCTCAAAACCAAAGGGAGAGAAAGGGATTTCACCCCAATAACATACCACAAGAACCATGGGACTATGAAACTCTAGGCTCACCTATCAACAACTAAGAGAGAGGGGTTTTTCCCCAAGAATCCTAATCTAAAGGTTCGGCCAGCAAGGTCCATGATCACATCTAAACAACATAAGCATGTCATCATATCCCACAACGTCAAGGGTACATACTAGAGCAAAGGTATTACTAACAAGATAAGCTCATCCGATCAAGATATCATATAAAAAAGAAACAAAAAAAGAAGGTAATATAGATAGGGTAGGAGTTATGTAACCTGCCTTAAGCACAAACTCCAAGATCCAAGCTCCAAGCTCCAAGCACCACCTTCGGCCACCTCAAGAAAAGAAGGGAACCTATATCATCCATGGCCAAATAAGCAAGGAAGAAGGTGGTACCAAGGAAAGAGAGAAAGATACTCACCACTAGAGAAAAAATAGCAAGGCACACTCTAGGGTTTTGGCCACCACTAGAGGATGAAGAATACTAGATCTATGTCTCCCTCCAAGATCCAACAAGGAGAGGGTATCATCCAAGACACCAACTGTATCAACCACCACTCCCTCTTCTCTGCTCCTCACTTGGACACCAAAGGAAAGAGAGAAACTAAGGGTACAAAAGAGACCTACCAAGAAAGAAGGGTTTCTTATATACTAAGGGGTGAAGGGAGAGAGCAAGGCAAGGTGGCACCCGACGCTAGCACACTTGTCCTCGGGTCATGCCACATGCTAGCACCCCAAACCACTTGTCCATGACTTGCCACCCACTATAAAAGCAACAATGACTTCTCCAAAGATGGTGACACAAATGAGGCTAAGTCAAGAGGGGTGTGTGTAGCCCAACATGGTGCCACGGCCGATACACCACTTGGCCGATACAACCCTTGCCCGATACAAGCAAGCACTCCTGGCCGATACACCAATGTCCAGCCTGATATAAGCTCCAACAAGGCTTCAACAAAGCCCAAATCTACTCAAGCAAAGAGCCCAACCCATCCTCTCAACCCTAGAGGATGCAAGGAGAGAGAAAGACATCTCTCAAGGTGACAAACTTGCACACCAACCCTAGAACTTGGGTAAATTGCAAGTTGCACCTTAACCTCTCTACAAGGCACAAACAAACCCTAATCATGACTCAGGTGATTAGAAAATGTCAAAACACAAGGTTTAGGCAAAGAAAATAGGGTAAGACCAAAACAGAGGTCAGGGTCCTTACAAGCCATAAACCCCTACAATAGGATTTGTCCCCAAAATCTGAAGAGAAAAGTGAAGGATACTTCCTCCTCATATCTTCCTCAAGCTCCCACGTGTCTTCCTCAATGCCACGATGATGCCAAAGAACCTTCACAAGAACCAGGTCCTTCCTCTTCAGCTTCTTCACTCTTCTGTCAAGGATCAACACTAGACCTTCCTCCTAGGTCACATGTTCATCAAGCTCAACCTCAAATGGATGTATCACTATCTCTGTTCCTGGATGACTTTTCTTCAGCATGCTGACATGGAACATTGGATGCAACCTGTGCAACTCTGGAGGTAGCTCTAACTTGTAAGCTACTCTGCCAACACGTGCTATCACTGGATATGTCCCATATACCTGGGAGCCAACGTGCCTTTTTGGCCAAACCTAAGCACACCTTTTCATAGAGAGACCTTGAGATACACCTTGTCTCCCACCTGGAATTCCAGAGGTCATCGACGATTATCTACATATGTCTTTTGTCTATCATGTGCCGCTTTCAACTGTTGTTGTATCACCCTGATCTTTTCTGTCATCTGTTGCACTAACTCAGGACCCAAAAATTGATACTCGCCAGGCTCATACCAACATAGAGGAAATATACACTTCCTGCCATATAAAGCCTCATAAGGTGCCATGTCGATACTCCGTTGGTAACTATTGTTGTAGGGAAACTCTATCAAACTGAGATGCACGTCCCAACTACCTAGGAACTACAAAACACAAGCTTGGAGAAGATCTTCCAAAGTCTGAATAGTCCTTTCAGACTATCCATCTGTCTGCGGGTGAAAAGTGGTACTGAACTTCAATTGCGTTCCCAACACTTTGAGCAATTGTTCCCAAAAATGACTTGTGAACCGAGGACCTCTGTCAGAGACTATCGTTACTAGAACACCGTGCAAATGCACTATCTCATCCACATACACTTGAGCAAGCTTCTCTATTGTATTTGTCATCTTCACATGTATGAAATGAGCATATTTTGTCAATCTGTCCACTATCACCAAGATGGAATCATGATTTCTAGTTGTCTTTAGAAGACCAACTACAAAATCCATGGTTACATGATCCTATTTCCACTGCAATATCGGCATGGATTGCAACGTGCCTGCCGATTTCTGATGTTCAACCTTAACTTGTTGGCATACCACACACCTAGCCACATACTTGGCGACATCTCTCTTCAAGCCAAGCCACAAATACAGGTCCTTCAGATTATGATACATCTTGGTGACACCTGGATGCATAGCATACATCGATGTGTGCAATTCCTCAAGCACTAACTTCCTCAAATCATCAACATCGGGAACCATCATCCTGTTATGATAACAAACTAGTCCATCCTCAAACTCATGGAAGCCATCACGCTTCTCACTGCCAAACTCTGATCTGATCAACTGAACTGTAGCATTTGCCTGTTGTGCTTCTTTGATCTACTTCCTTAACATAGGATTCACTTGCATTTGTGCCAACAGTCCTACCAACAAGGATAATTCCAACTATACATTCATCTGCCGCAAGGAGATAGACATATCTCGCATATGGCATATCAAATAACTCAACTGTGCTTTCTTTGTAGGAAGAGAAGAAGACTTCCTTCTAAGCACATCAGCTGCCACATTCTCCTTACTAGGATGATACTCGATTGTGCAATCATAATCACTGATCAGCACCATCCAGCGACGCTGTCGCATGTTCAGCTCAATTTTTCAGAAGATATACTTCAGGTTCTTATGATCCGTAAAGATCAGACACACTTCCCCATACAGATAGTGTCTCCAAATCTTCAATGCATGGACTATCGCTGCCAACTCCATATCATGTGTCGGATAACTGTCCTCATGTTTCTTAAGCTGTCGCGAAGCAAAAGAATCCACATGATCCTCCTGCATTAGCACACAACCTAAGCCTTTCCTGGAAGCATCACAGAAAACAACATAGCCTTTCCCAGGCTCTAGCAACATCAACACTGGAGCACTAGTCAGCTTCTCCTTCAAGTTCTGAAAAGCTTGCTGACAACGATCATCCCAAACAAAAGGTACATCCTTCCTGGTCAACTTGGTTAATGGCAACGTGATCACACTAAAGTCCTTTATAAACCTCCAGTAGTATCCTGCTAAACCTAGAAAAATATGAACTTCAGTTGGCATCTTCGGTTGCTCCCATTCTACAACTGAATCCACCTTCTTGGCGTCCACTCTGACTCCTTCCACAAATATTACATGACCCAAGAAAGTTACTTCCTTCAACCAGAACTCACACTTACTGAACTTGGCATACAACTGGTGCTGGTGAAGGAGAGTCAACACTTGTGGAAGGTGTTGTTCATGTTGTTGATTGTCCTGACTATAGATCAAGATGTCATCTATGAAGACTACAACGAACTGATCTAAGAATGGATGAAACATTATGTTCATCAGATATAGGAAAGCAGTAGGTGTATTGGTTAGCCCGAATGACATAACCACAAACTCAAAGTGACCATACCTCATCCTAAAAGCTGACTTTGGTATGTCATCGTCCTTAATCCTCAACAGATGGTATCCAGACCGTAGATCGATCTTTGAGAATAGTGTAGCACCACACAACTGATCAAATAGGTCGTCTATTCTCAGTAAAGGATACTTGTTTTTTATCGTGACTTTGTTCAACCGCCGATAATCTATGCACAAACACATTGATCCATCCTTCTTCTTCACGAATAGAACTCGAGCACCCCACGACGATGTGCCCGGTCTGATGAAACATTTATCCAACAACTCTTGTAATTGTTTCTTAGCTCAGCCATTTTAGTTGGAGCCATCATGTATGGTGTCTAAGCAACTGGTTGTGTCAGTGGCACTAGATTGATCTCAAAATCAATCTTTCGAGGTGGGGTAATACTGGGAAACTCATCGGGAAACACGTCTACAAACTCTCTGACCATAGGTACATCCTTAAGGCTAGAACCTTCTGCCTTGCTATCCACAACATGAGCCAAGAATGCTCTACAACCTTGCCACAACAACTTCTCTGCCACCATAGCTAATACCAAACATTTCATAAGAATCTTCCTATCTCCATGGAAGATCCACTTCTCATCATCATTGGCAAACACTACCTGCTTGGAACCATAGTCCAGCACAACCTTATACCTTTCTAAGGTATCCATCCCAAGGATTACATCAAATCCATGCATATCAAGTGGTATGAGATCCACTTGTATGTTGTGTCCCAAAAAGGATAGAACACAAGATGGACACACATCTCGAAGCATCGATGAACCATCAAAAGGGGTTTCTAACAACAAGCTATCAAGCATACTACGAGCAATAAAAGAGTGTGTAGCACCCGGGTCAACCAGAACAGATACAAAGCAAGAAGAAGACAAATGAGAATAAAAATAACTCCATCTGATCTGCAACTACTCACATGTTGACTATCACCTCTGGCTGACTCATAGCATAGATTCGAGTCATTGCTTGATGTCATACATGCCCTCTTCTTCCTTGAGCAGACGATCCATCTTGTGACGCTTGGTTGCGTCCCCACCCTCAGAAACCACTAAACTGTTGTATATATGAACCTTGTTGACTATGTCTCTGTTGTTGTGTCACTTCAACATCTCTCCTTGGGCAATTTGACTTCATATGCCTTTTCTGCCCACAAAGATAGCATGACCTATCCTCTAACTATAACCCAGATGGCCCTATTACTACTACTGAAGTTGTATTGTAGGCTCAAGATGGCGAATAACCACACCCTTTTCCTTTACTTGGTGATCAGTGAGATGGTGCACTAGAACCTTGCATCGCAGAAGGTGTAGAAAACCTCGGCTTCTTGTGGTTGTCAAACCTCTATTTTTGAAACTGAGTAGGACTTTTCTTGGAAATGATCTCTCTCTTCTCCTTGACTGACCGTTCAATCCTTCAGACAGACTCCACAAATGTGGCAAACCATTAACAGTTCTCTAAAGAAACATCAAGTGTCGACAGCTCGGCACTCAAACCTTTCTCAAAATGCCTGATCCTCTCATCATCCGTTGTCACCATGTGAGGACAAAACCTCAACAACTCCATAAACTTGGCTTCATACTCAGTGATGTTCAGAGATCCTTGGCGGAAACACTCAAACTGGTTGATCTTCTTGTCCAGATACGTCTTTGGGAAGTATCGACTCACAAACTCCCACTAGAAGACATCCCAAAAGATCACCTCTCCGGGTCGCTTCTTTTCCTCGATGGCCCACCAGTGGCCAGCACTACCCTTTAGAATGTAGACAACATGCTTGACTTTGTCTGCTTCGGGGATGTCAAGGATCCGGAAGGCTTTCTCAAGGCCTATCAGCCACAGATCTACATCTGTTGGATCAGCTGTTCTAGCATAATCCGAAGCTCTGACTCAGCAAAGCTGTGCGAAGGTTTTCCCAATACCCAAAGATTCACTATGGGGAGCCTGTTCTCTTGGCGGAGGAACTTGCAATCTTTCCATCGTGAGATTCATTATAGCCATTACCTGTCCCATAAGGTGTTGGTAGATAGGATTCTTAAGAATGGCTGGGTCAATTTGGGGGACCTCAGACACCTGATCTTCATGTGCCTACATACTCACTCCATCAACTGATGCAACGACACTACTCTCAGCAGCATGTTCTTTGTGACTTCCGGACATCTTTTAGCTTTATCTTCTGCTAGGGGAAGAAGGTTATTATGAGAAAATCTAGAAAAATCACAAGAACAGACACAAAACCTTGTCCTAGATCCATGTATACTTAGCGAACCTAGAGCTCTGATACCAATCTTTAATGTGACATCCCTCTGTCACACAGACAATGAAATGCCACACGAAAACATGCAGAATTGTCATAAACATCATATTACCAAAAACACAGGCTAATTAAAACTGATTGCAGAAAGAAGATAAGAACGGAACTATTACAACTAGATCCACATCCTACAAAGAAACATGTTATATAAATGTACATAAACTTGATACATGTCCACAGCTCATAGGATCTAGCTATCCCATAAGCACAAAGAGTTCACCACCTGTTTATATACAGAACATGCCATATCAGGCCGACAACAGGATAAGAAAGCCATACAAGATCATACATCATGAAACTTCATCAAAACACCTCCAAGGACCTGAGAGTACAGGGATGACTCTAGGACTCTACTACAAAACATCCAACAATACCAACAACATATCCAACCTTGCCTTCTATTGTTCTTCTTGCTGCTCAACCACAAACTCACGACCACCATCGCATCTAGCTTGATCACATAAAAAGGTTTTAAACCAACGGGGTGAGACACATAGTCCCAAGGAGAAACATAACCCATGCTGAAACTATAAAAACTCAAAGGAGAGCTAGAACAGATAAAGCAGGTAACTAATATAAGCAAATCATATATGATAAACATACTGAGCTGAGCTAACTTGTTACAACATCTTACCAAGATAATTTAGGAAGTATATACACAACTAATAATATGGTACATGATTGACAAGACAACTGTAATAAGAACTTATCATCACATATGAGGAACATGTAATTAGCTACAAGATAAAACTAGGGCAATTATTCAAACAAGGCCTCAACCATTGTTCCGTGTTTATCTTAAGCAAATATACTATACGTCTGGATTACGATTTATTATTCCCTGAGGAAGTGATCTGTACTACTAAAATACAACCTTCGGTTACAAAACCCAAAGCCAGTGCCATACAAGGTCATTGGAAGAGTTAAATTCCATGACCTCACCTCCTCGTGGTCAGTGCACGCGAACCAAAGCAGGACAACAATCTCTTACTTAAGTGACCTCAGTCACAGGTTCAGCTCCCGTAGGCTACCCTTTCCTATAGCTTGCCTTGGTACAGGTCACGACACTAGTATATATTGAGCCACATGCCTATTCACCGTGCTCCTGATCCATGAATGCATTCATGCTCTTATACACATCTTCAGTCCACAACCGCAGTTGCATTCTAATCCTCCTATTTTCATCTAGGAGAAACCCCACATATTCAACAATATGCACTCTGGAGTAACTTGTAGGATAACCCGTTTCACCATCACCAACTACTAATGATGATGGATCGATGGCCAGGGCAAACTACATGAAAGCTTCATCTGTAATTAGTTAATGCATTTTAAGCGGGTTGTAAGATTCAACCAAGTTATGTAACATGCAACTATAACAAGAATTAATAAACATAAAAAACATTATCATGTGTTACATTGTCACTCTTATTCTCAAATCCATCAACATCATCTTGATCCATCACAAGGATCCAAAAGTACATGTTACCACTTGGCCTCTTGCCAATCATCAAGATCCATCTCAAGGATCAACATCATTGGGAGTCAATCCCATCATCAAGGCACACATTGCCATTCCATGGGTAACACCCATCACATATCATGGGTTCATCATAACCCTTGATGTTCAACATCATATCATTGCCATGCCATCACCATGGCTATTACCTGATTTCGTATCCATACACATGGAACCTGCATGGTTAGCATAATCATAGAGAAACAATGGTACTTGTACAAGGAACATCTATAACCCTTTACTTTATTATGAGAGTCAACCATGCAACATAGATGAGTGTATCAAAGTATAGCATTCTTATATATATATATATATATATATATATATATATATATATATATATATATATATATATCAAGCATAAAAACCTCATATACCAAAGCATAACAAGCATTAGGGTTACCAACAGAACACAAGGTACAACCCTCACTATAGGTGTATCGGGTAAGGAACAACCCTCACCAAAAGCATCTCAGGTAAGGGATAGACCTCACCACAGGCATAACGTCTCTTTCAAAGAATGTGACCCCAACAATATATCGATTAAGCATGCAACTCTTCACCACCATATCGGCCAACACCTATCACCTAGATATCGGTCAGCACCACAAGAAGATATTGTCCAAGGAAGAAAATTAAGCTTCATAATGCCAAAGGTAGCAAACTCTAACGTCCACTTTGTATCACCCAAGCCACTAAGGCATTATGTCGGGTAGCACCACAAGGCTGATAACGAGCATCACCTCCTCAAGTGTAACACCCAAGACATCATGTCGGGCAACACTTCTAAGGACCAACCTATAACACTCAAGCGTGCAACATCATACCAGGCAGAACGATAATGTGCAACGTTGTGTCATGCTACCTATATAGAGCAACGCTCTGAGATGGGCAACGTCGTGTTGGGCAATGCCTCACAGCAGGCAACACCCATATCACCCAATACAACAACACAACATCCGCCTATTGTATCTCCCAAGAGATACAAGCCTCATCACGCCCAAAACTCATGCTATTGATGATCATCAACCAACACCTTGGTCATCACACCATATCGCCCAAGAACTTCCATATCGTTCAAGGAACCATCATATCATCCATCTAGGATTAGGGCTCCCTATCAGTCAAGGGATCAACTAGGTGTCAACCAACCATAGCGGCAAGGACATATCACCCAACAACATCTCCTAGGTAAGGACCCATATCGGTCAAAGAGGTCAAAACTTATCTAACATATTGTCCAAGTTCAACCCTAGGAGAGGGATATCGGGAAAGGGTCCAAAGGTCATGACATGTTGGTCATCTTCAACCTCAAGACTGCCACCAAGAAACCCTAATAGATCAAGAAAGTTGGCTCACCTCTGAACAACCAAGTGAGAGGGGTTTTGCACAACTTCCATCACATATTGGGCAGCAAGGTGGGTCATCACCATATCAGAAAACCCTCCAACCTCAACTTGGTCAACACCAACCAAAGGCTCACCTCTCCAGTCCATGGTGAGAGAGGGGTATTGCCAAAGAAACTAAAGCATAGACTCACCTCTCAACAACTAAGGAAGAGAGGGGTTTTGCCTACACCACTAGAGCTCAAGCTCACCTCTCAAAACCAAAGGGAGATAACAGGATTTTGCCCCAAGAACACACCACACGCACCATGGGACTATGAAACTCTAGGCTCACCTCTCAACAACTAAGAGAGAGGGATTTCCCCCCAAGAATCCTAATCCAAAGGTTCGGCCCGCAAGGTCCAAGATCACATCTAAACAACATAACCATGTCATCATATCTGACAGTGTCAAGGGTACATACTAGAGCAAAGGTTACTAACAAGATAAGCTTGTCCGATCAAGATAGCATATAACAAAGCAACATAAAAAGAAGGTAATATATCTAGGGTAGGAGTTATGTAACCCAACTTAAGCACAAACTCCAAGATCCAAGCACCACCTTCGGCCACTTCAAGAAAAGAAGTGAACCTATCACCTCCATGGCCGAACAAACAAGGAAGAAGGTGGTACCAAGGAAAGAGAGAAAGATACTCACTACTAGAGAAGAAAGAAAAAGGCACACTCTAGGGTTTTGACCACCACTAGAGGAATAAGATGACTAGAGCTATGTCGCCCTCTAAGCTCCACCAAGTAGAGGGTATCGGCCAAGACACCAACTGTATCGGCCACTACTTCCTCTTCTCTGCTCCTAGCTCGACCACCAAAGGAAAGAGAGCAACTAAGGGTACCGAAGATGCCTAGCAAGAAAGAAGGGTTGCTTATATACTAAGGGGTGAAGGGAGAGATCAAGGCAAGCTGGCACTCGACCCTAGCACACTTGTCCTTGGGTCATGCCACATGCTAGCACCCCAAACCACTTGTCCATGACTTGCCACCCACTAGCAGAGCAACAACCACTTGTCCAAAGATGGTGACACAAACGAGGCTAGGTCAAGAGGGGTGTCTGTCGCCCAACATGGTGCCATGGACGATACACCACTTGGCCGATACAACCCTAGCCAATACACAACTTGACCGATACAAGTAAGCACTCTTGGCCGATACACCAAGGTCCAGCCCAATACAAGCTCCAACAAGGCTTCAACAAAGCCCAAAGCTACTCAAGCAAAGAACCCAACCCATCCTATCAACCCTAGAGGATGCAAGGAGAGAGAAAGACATCTCTCAAGGTGACAAACTTGCACACCAACCCTAGAACTTGGGTAAATTGCAAGTTGCACCTCACCCTCTCAACAAGGCACAAACAAACCCTAATCACGACTCAGGTGATTAGCAAACATCTAAACGCAAGGTTTAGGCAAAGCAAATAGGGTAAGCCCAAAATAGATGTCAGGGTCCTTATAAAAACATTGACACTAAAGCTTTATCTAGTGACCTGATGAATGATTGATTGCAGGTACCATCTGATGAGGTATACATTGAAAGGTAAACTATGTCATAATTTAATTGGCTTGTTCCAGTACACATCATTTTCTCAAAATAAGAGTCACACTCTCTTACATTCACCCACATAACACAAATTATATTACTACATGTTAAGTTATAGTTGTCTGCCATATTCTTGTATTGGAACAACTGTCATAGTAAAAGGAAGAGAGGACAAAGGAATTATCCAATATATAGTCTCAGATTCACAAAATATGTGCTGAGATATATGGAAACCTCAAACTTGGGGACCGGGTGGAACTTCCATTTGTTGATGAGAATGATTTGTTTTTCAATAATCTCCATGAATATCAATGTCAACTACAGGAGCTTCCTGTGGCCAATCAGAATCAGATCACAGAGAAGTTCTCTATTTTCAATCAAGAAGAGCAATACCTTAGCAGTCTTTCTATTCTTATGAGTTAATCAATCTTATCATATTTGTTGATGATAAAAGTGGTGGAATTAATACAAAAGAAAAATCAAGATAGAAGAAGACGTGCATGATCATGTGGCATATAGAGTCTATAGTCGATAGATGTAGTTAGAAGAAGATATTGTATACATGTCTCTTTTTTCCATGCATATTGTAAAATAGGGGCCAGGTTAATGTCCTCCCCATATGTACTCATTGTTCAAATATAAATAAAAGTATCATTGTTGACATTGTAAGCACAACTCGATCTTGATTAACATTCATCTTTTTTCTTTTTGAAAACCCCTCTATATTGGTAAGCGACTGACTGGATACATAAGGTCTCTCACTACATATGTATGTGTAGTACACGGTGTCTTTCACTACACACTAGCTATAATTACATGTGTAGCAAGTGCTAATTTTTGCTATAAATGAACTACATATACAAATTGTAACCAATGTCATCTCTCCCTACATATCATAGGTACAAATTGAATTGTAGTCATATATTTAGCTACAATGGAAACTACATGTTTATGTGTAAGGACATTTTTTACCTACAATTAGGGTTACATATGAATTTGTATCCGGAGGAATAACTAACTACAACTTCGAAAAATGTAGCCTAAACAATTAGCTACACATGTACTAGCTATATATTATAAATGTAAGGATAAATGTAGCCAAAGCTTTTAGCTACAAATTTTGGGGTTTCTTCTACAATTTGTTTTTGTAGTTAGATACCATATTTTTTGTAGTGATTCTAGGGAAATTGCTTACATGTAGCTAGTTTGAGAATTGCTCCTAGGTCCATTTAGTCGATCCCTAGTTAGATATTCACCTTTATACATGATAATCAATTCTCCTACACCAAGGTGAGATATCTAACTACCTAGTTTATAAGCATTTAGTGTAATTGGCTTAGATCTTCCTAAAGGCTAGATGGTAGGAGATGCGAGGCCCAAACCACATTTCCACCTTCCATTACTACCTTCGACCCCCAATCGCTCTAAGAGCTTCTATCATAGAATCCTAGAATTGATTGGATCCTAATACAATTAAACATAAACCCTAATCTAAATGAGCCTCGCAAGTGTGGATATGTGGTGATAGGGACCAATTCCCTAAAGTACATCCAAATTTTTATGTTTCATGCCTATTTATCCTTAATCCATTCCCCTAATATGAATTCTCTCCAACTTTCTCACCTTTCCCTTATATTTTTTCATTTTAATCACATTAAGTAGTAACTACCTATTTTCACTAGAAATCTATTGTTTTCATCATTAGTAGGGGTAGCATCAATCTTCACCACAGTAGCATCAATCTTTAGCACCCTAAGGTCGAAGGTCAATGGAGTCCCAATTCATAAATCATCAAACCATCAATTTTTGACACCCTCGACCTAAAGACTGATCGGACTCACCTTCACACAAGTAGACCATCAAAAGACTAGAAAAATGAGTAGATCATCAGAAGACAAAAACAAAGGACCCACTAAGTACCATCAAGAAATGGTCAAGCTAGAGCATAGGAAGGTCGCCTTCGGATGTTGTAATTGTCCTAATCTTCCAATGGAGAATCAGACTCCCACCTAGCGATGGCACAGAAGGATAACATCTTTGATGGCATGCTAGACCCCAGCAAACCAATGGCTCAATGGTACCACCATCTTCTAATGGTTTGTTAGGATCCCACCCTCCAAAGGATCTACAAACAACTACCACCAAATCCGTCAAGCAAGCACCTCGAGGCACATGCCAACACTCCATTTGACATCAAGAAAGATTGTCTACAAGCTTTTGCGGTGGCTATAAATAGGGGACGACCTTCAACATTTAGAGGGATCAGTCCACTCCCCCATTGCCTCAAGGTTGTTTCTCCGAGCACTTCCTCCACCATTAGTTGTTGTCTATGCCATTGGTAGCCTCCTTCACAATTAGTTTGTGGCTACTCTGGATGAGATTCCAAGTGCAAAGTGCCACCACCTGCCTTCTATCAATGCCACAATGTTTCTCCATTATTGCATAATACATGCCCCCTTTTCCATCAAAGACTAGGTCATTTGCTTCATCAAGCAGGTGATTGTTTCTCTGTAAATCTGTAACTCTCTTTGCCACCATGATATTGGCTGACTTCTCCTTCTTCCATGTTTTCCCCATTTTTGTCATGAGGAGCGAGTAGTTCTTCTCATTTGGATGTGGGGACTAACCCCACTATGCGTTCTTGCATGTCCATTCTTTAATTCTATGTGGCTTGTATATAACTATTGTATATCAATGTTAATCATTTTATGCATTTTTGTGGATTGATCACCTACTTTACATGATTTATTATATTCCTTTGTTGCAAGAATTTCTATACTTAGCATTTGAATATTGATTAACTTGGTTGATGCATGGATGATGACTTACATAGAGATATCTCTAGAGAAGTAGGTACATGACCCTTGAGTAACAAGGCATCAATCTCCTGAGATACCTATTCAATGTCCCACACCTAACGAGTGGATCTTGACTTTTCTCCATTTGGATGGTTAATTCTAGCTTGGACATGTTATAGATGTGCATGTACGTGTAGTGGTGGTGATACCCAATATCACCCCAATGGCTTTCATCATTAGTCTAAACAAAGTTTTAATCCTATACTTTTACCTTACTTGCAATTAGTTTAACCCAACCTAAATCTACTATTGGTTCTAAATATTATCCTTGTTCAAGGGGATACAAACTGACAAGATTCTTAATAGCGTTGTCCCTTGGTATTCCAGCTATAACTGCAATGTGATAAAACCCCTCTTCTTGCAGTTGGTATTGTTTCTTGATGTTTTGGTAAAAACTTAGGGGTTTCAACCCTAGGTGAATTTGTTAGTGCGATAAAACCCACTCAATTTCCATCTACACACCCGCCCCATCCATGTCCAGTTAGTAGCGTTGGGCAATTCATGAGTAGCTATCTTGTTGTTTGTTTTTGTAATTTAAAAGAAAGAGTAATGTTTACATGCTATAAACCAAAACTCAATTGACAAGTGCATTCCCCCAAACAACCCACAAGATTCCCATGATTTTTTGAAACCCTAATTACCCTCTTGATTAGCTAGTATTTACTTATTTAGCTCTTTACTTGATTAATTAGTCCATTGGATTACTCTTGCCTTGTTCTTTCTACTTTATGCCTTTAGTTTCACTTTTTCTTAGTTTGCTAGTCTTGTCTTAGTATTAGCTCTTGCCTTTTATTGCTTAGTGCAACTTCTTATATCCTTGATTAGTTTCTTTTATTGCTAATTAGAACTCAATTTTGTATAGGATTAGCTTAGGTTTTGATTGCTTGTTCTCTTTAATTTATTGTTTAATCATTAGTGTAATCAAACAATCCCCAATCAAACCCTTTAACCCTAGACTCCATAGTAGGAACCTAGCCAAAGCTAACTTAGCTCTAGTTCTTCCTCTCTCACTTAGGATTGATCCCTAACATTCTGCTTTCCTATACTATTACCCAAACTCATGTGCTTGCGGGTGAAGTGTGTTAGTTTATGTGAGCGAGCCTATTAGGGCTTTACAAATTTGAAACACCCCTTTGTGGATGTCTTGGGCGCACCTAATCAAAATTAAATTGGTTAGGTGTACCTTAAGTGGAAAGTGGTGAAATGAAGGGGGGGGTTAGATGTGATTGAAGTGTATTAAGACACCATATGAAGCCCTAAAATAGGGTTAAATAACCATCTAAAACATAAGGGACCCACACATTTTAACTATACACATTCAATGGTGGTGACAATATAAAATGACTAGGAATGTTATTTTAACTATACGCATTCAATTAAAAATGTCAACCCATGATAAGTAACCACATGGCTATGAAAAAAGGGTGAAATGAGCTAGGTTTGATGCTTCCTAGCTCAATGGGCATGCAAAAGGAAGAAAGGGGTTGCAGTAAGTGATTGGAGTGCTAATTTTTGCATTTATTTTGCACTAGGTGTAGGTAGGGATAATGGTGGTGAGAGTGAAGTGGGGAGATGTAGATATGGCCACCCTAAACTTTTGTATGGTGGTCAAGGGTGATTATATGCTCTTTGCAATGTTTTCATGAGGTAGATAGATATGGAATGGCGAAAGAAAAGTGAGTCAAAGAGGGGTGACTAGTGTGGGTTTGAACATGAGATAATCTACATGAAAATTACTCCAACAATTTCATCAACAATGTCACACCACATGATCAGAAATATGAAAAGCACATGTTTATCATCAAGTTCGACTAACTCTAAGTGTTTCTGGATTGCTAAAATCACAATTCAACCAAGCAATTCACATGCATGAAAGAGGTGATTCACATGTAAAAAGCCAAGAAATGACACAATTTAGCAATAGATCATGAACAAGTAGAAATAATTTATCAAATCTCAACATTTTCAATTTCAATAAGTGGAGATTGGGTCTAAACATGCTTTTAGGCAAGAAGTTGTAAAGTTGGCAAAAATTGGCCAAAACAGTGCCAAATTTCCTTCAATCACATCCTTCATTATGAAACATTAAGCAATAAACAAGCAAGTTCTAGATACAAACATACAAAACATATAAAAAATCTACATGGAATGCAATGCATGGCAAGCAGGGCATTTTTTTGAGATATTATCCAAAAATTATAAGGAAATAAAGTACATGATAAAAATGTATCAAAGAAAGTAAAAAATAATCTAGATAAAAAAGTAATAAAACAACAATAAATGGCATGATGAAACTCAGTAATGAGTGAAATGAAGGCATACGGCCCTACCACCCAAAATGTCCCATTTTCCATTCCATTCCCACCACCAAGCCTCCACCTTTTTCTCCAATCCACCCCACCCACCTAAAAGTTTGACGAAATTCAATTTCCCACATCTTCCACCCAAAATACACTCAAAATGACGAAGATAACAAATAAAGTCATGTATAGAAAAAAGAATGTCCTCTCCTACCAGCATCCGTCTAAAGACAGTTTACCTTCAGCTCAACTGACGCCTCTTGCTTTACCACCACCGTCGCCCGCCTCTAGATCTCATAGTAGAACAACATGTATGGCGACTATCGACTTGAATACCTTGGTGGACCCCATAATGGAGGAGTCCACAACTCAGACATGACGTAGAGGGATAGAAACAACCCCGACTTATTTGACAGTAGCACCACCACATTCTTCAACCTTGCGCTCTGCTTAATCTGCCACACCACAACCCAAACTGCAATCGTAAGCTCAAAGGAAGTGACTAATACTTGATGATGAGGACTACAAAAATGAAGAAATGCATGATGCATAGCATGAGGAGTTACAAGATGAGTGGCATGAAGAGGTAAAAGATGAACAATGTGAGGAGGGCCCAGGAATAAGAGACAACTAGTTACAGAAGCCACTACATCCAGAGTGCCTAATACATAGAGGGATTGACACCAACTATGCCTTCCAAGAGACAATGGAAGTTTTAGGTACCTTTTCCTTTTTTTCAGGAAGTCATGAAACCCTGAATTATTTTAGGTGACAATGACTATCCATGAGACATATATTGAGCTCACACATCAATTCTTTTCCACATTGGAGAAAGCCATATATGTCGGGCAAGAAGCTCTCTATTTTCAATTGTAGAATAGAATTCGCCTCCTCACTGCCTCCATACTCAAAAATATTTTTTCTCTCATGATTCAAGTGGAAACCCTCCTTGATCAAGGGAGGATAGATAAATACATAAATGTAAATTATCCATCTATGTGGAAGAACCTAACTGGGCACAAAAGTTTTGTAAAGGGAAGTCAAAGTCTAGCTTGCCCCATAACCTCAAAATGTGCAGTGTTCAGAAGGTTCTAGCAAATATTATTTTTTCCTAGTATGAGAATCAAGTGAGCTTCACAAAGAAAGAATTTCTTGTGTTGGGATGGATGGTGAAATGAAAGAATGTAAATCTAGGGGCATTAATCATTGATCATATGAAGATAATTTCATCAAAGAGTAAGAATATGGTAGGGATTGTGACTTACATTGCCCTATCCCTAGACCATGACTTGTTTAGATATAGTGAGGCAGATGGTGGAAATCTTATGGACATGCAATACCTAATTCACTCAACTATAATTATAGTGGTTGATATGAAGATCATACACCAGGTCAACCCCCTTGATGATCGAATCTCACTTGAGCTTCCATACCATACTATAACTCTTAAATAGGAGTATGGCCCAACTCTAGATTTCTTGGACATATTGATGAGAAATGTAAGGAGTGGGATCCCAGAGCAGAACCACTCCCTACTAGAAATAAAAAGGCAACATCCCTTGAACCAAACACCACATAAAAATTTTCACCAAAGGGATGATAACCAATTCATTCAACTTCTATGTATCATGACACAATAAGTAGTAGAAGAAAAGAAAGCTTGATATCTCTTACATCACTACACCACACATGGGTGAGTTACAAAAGAAACTATAAGGATCTAGTTGTGGATCATCTAACCACCTCTTTGAAGTCTCCCAAATGCTCAACTACAAAGGTTGTTGTCCAAGTCCACCTTGCTTAACCTCTCCTTGATCTAAAGCTAGGGTTGGAAGCATACCCCACAAAAAGGAGAAGAAAAGGAAACATCAACAAAGGCTGGTATATGTATACTAAAAGAAAACTTGAGCAATATAAGAACCAAAGGACATCAAGTATAAATGTTTTACATGCAAGAGATAAGGACTACCCATAAGGGAATAAAATAAAAGATTCACCATCACATGATAAGATAAGATACTTGCCATAAATAAAACAATAAAGGGTATCACATTAGCACATATCATGCATTTGGGCACATAACCCACCATCATCATCATCATCATTGTTATTATCCTGCATATGTGAGATAAACATAACACTAGAATATTATAAAGACAAAGGTGGCCAAGAATCATACATCTTGAACCTGATGAAACATGGGCCAAGAATCATACATCTTAAACCTGATAAATCATGGGCCAAGAATCATACATATTTCCTGAGCATGGGGAATCATAGATCCACCACCCAAAAGTATATAACATGGGCCAAGAATCATACATCTGGCCTGGGTATGGGGAATCATACATCCTCCATCCCAAAAATATCATAATGTTTCCATCATTCACAATGAACAAAACCAATGCAATTATACTACTCTAGTGCTACTGAATCACACAACAGGAAAATGTAGAGGCACCTAGAAAGTATGGTCAGAAATTATACAATGTCGCCATATCATACAATGGACGACACATACATCCTCATGCTAGTGGGAACAAAACACCATATATCATCAACATCCACAAGATAAGAGTTCAAGAGAATATCCAACACCACAACTAGCAAGATAGCTCACATGAACCACGATATCAAGAGATAATCAATATTATGTAGGCAAATTTAATAAAATGAAAAGATAGGTGAATTACTCAATATAGAGGAATAGGGGATACTTCATACCTCAATTTCAGAGTCTACTCTGTCCAAAGCCAAGTCTAGGTCCAAGCCTAGGACTCCAAAGAACCATGACTCTAATTGGTCTTCAGTGGTTAGAGGAAGTAGCGGCGGCCACAAGTTGTCAGAGATCAACTTGGAGTAGGTCTAGAAGGAAGGAGATGATAGCAAAGCAATTGAGGATAGAGAAGATAAGATAGAGGACTGATGGTTGATCTTAAGGACTTGCATGAGGATAGGGTGGGGCGAGGAGCCTTCTGCAAAACATTGTGGAGAAAGCCAATTTGGGGCTTTCTCATATATATAGATTTAAGGATTAAGTGATGGATCAACCTATGTGGAATTGAACAAGGAATACATAGAAAAAAAATCACAAAAAAGATTGAGCATAGGATGAGAAATGTGGATGGGAAGGTGTCGCGTAAGAATAGGCTGATTTC
Organism: Alisma plantago-aquatica; assembly: GCA_963693085.1. Lineage (NCBI taxonomy): Eukaryota > Viridiplantae > Streptophyta > Magnoliopsida > Alismatales > Alismataceae > Alisma > Alisma plantago-aquatica. The sequence continues at coordinate 738,160,314 of OY856410.1, read as the reverse complement.
CTATTTTTTTGAGAGGTAGAGGATGATATGACAACTGTATGATCAAGAAATGAATGGCCCAGATTCGAGCACACTTAATCAATCATGTGAAAGCTAAAATAAAAGAAACTTTATACAACTCAAAATCCAAACAAAGTGGGAATAAAATTAATTTCCTATTTTCTCTCTCGTCTTTTAAAGGTGCAAACAAATCCCAAGTTGGATGAAATTTTGCACAGAGACTAATTAAAGCATGTATATTATGATTATGCATTTAGATTTTCCTTTTGAGGGCTTTTAATGTGTTAAATAAATCGAATCCTATTTTCTCTTTCCTAGGGAATTAATGACTTTAAGATTCCCAAATTTGATGAAACTTCACCCACATGTCACATTTAATGTGTTGGGTATGAATTTGCCATCAATTTTATATGTTGGAGTTGTTTGAGCATTTATTTAATATTTTCAAGGTTCTACACACTTTCTCTCCCCTGATTTCACCTTTTAAATAAACTTTATCCATATTGAATAAAAAATTATCCCAATGCTATATTTATTATGTAGATTATGAATGCAAGATTATTTTCCTCTTTTGGAATCATTTATTATTTTATTTGATATTTTAGGGAAACACGCATATTCTTTTCCAATTTGAATTAAATTAATTATTATTATGTGAATAATGTGAAACTTGACTCCCAAGGAAATTGGGACCCAAGGAACACAATTTTAAACTTATATTTTACTTTTTGGATTTCTTTTTTAAGAGATATGTCATATGGCCCATTAGTGTTCCATTAGTTCATTATTCATCCAATTATATTCTTATTATCTCCATATGTTTCATATACGATTATTAAGCATGATTTATTATGTTACTCTCTATATAATACTTGTGACACATTTTATGTTACATTATTGGGCTAAATCTAATGTGAGAACATTGGGTTACATTAGGGTGATTTGTTCATTTATTATCTCATTAGGTTTATACTAAACCTTATTTGACTAAGTCCAAAAGATCAAACTTCTAGGGTAGGGTTCGAGATCTAGTATGTTACATCACACCACCCCTTAAAGGGATTTCATCCTCAAAATCAAAACATCAACATATAGGAAAACAACTTATTGACCACCCCATAAGGATTTATCTTATTAAGTCAAAATTGTTCTTTAAGTACAAAAGGTTCAACTAAACATTGCTTACATCCAACTACAAAAGCATCATGCAAAAAGGACACATAACTTGTAAAGGCTAACTATGAACTATGGGTTAACTTGCTCTTGTCCATCCTCATAAACTTCTTCACCTTCCAAGGAATAGACTATTCCAGCGTTACTTTCCACATGCTTCTTATTTCCAATATTGTTGCCCTGAATCTGAGGAGGTGCTTGCTTTTGAACATATCCTTGTCCAAAATGAAGCTTGGGGCACTGAGGTCGGACATGTCCAAGTTCATAGCAATAATGCAATACCATCTGGAAGTCAGGCTCATACTTCTTTTCTCTAGAACACTTTCCAAGAGGATGGTTACCATCACATCTAGCACACACTTCCTTCCTTTGCTCATCACCTTTCCTCTTCTTATCAAACTCTCTAGGTTGAAACCGTATATATGATTCTACTACCAAAGCTTTATCCACCATGGCTGAAAGGTCAAAGGAAGTTGTGGGATAAGGGCACGACCCACATTGTAGTTCAGTCCTTGCAGATATAGGTCAGCTCTACACTCTTTCTTATGTCCAGAAGCATATCTCTCAAGCAACATGAATTTTTGGACATAAGAAGAAACAGTCATGGGTCCTTGCTTCAATCTATAGAACTCAACTTCCTTCTTCTTCAAAGTAGAAGTGCAGATGTACTTCATACGAAAGAGAGCCAAAAACTCCACCTAAGACATGGTTGAGATGTCTCTAGTCCTTGCAATTCCATTCCACCAAACTCTTGCTGGTCCTTCCAAGACATATGAAGCAAACCTAACCTTCTGGTGTGGAGGACATGCCATACCATCAAAAGTCATATCTATGGCTAACACCCAATCATCATCTTTGTCATCCATTTCTATCTCACCTTCACCCTTAAAGGAGGGTGGTTGCATCTTCATGAACTCCATGATTGAGAACTCCTTAGGATTTTAAGGTACAAATGGGTCTTTCATCTTCCCTATCATGGTAGTAGAAAAATGTTATCGAAACATGGCCAACTCCTACTCTGGAGAGAAGACTATGCCTATGCCAAAAGAGATTGGGGTCTATTGACCTATTGATATTCCATCTTGAGTCACTAGTGTGGTGAAGAGGGGATCCATCCTTTGCATCCCAAAACTAGGGTTTTGGGGTGTCTCGTAACCGTACTGGTTGTCAACAGTTGAGTTATCTCCTGCAATTAGGGTTTTGTCTACACAAGGCAAGGTACTATGTATATACAACCTAAGGTAAAGGTAAACATCCTAAGGGAGACAAGATTGAAATAGTTAGATAACCGACTGCTAGTGGCTCTAATACCGGTATATGGAGTAGGATCCCATAGGGAAACCACTCCCTACTAGAAATAAAAAGGCAACATCCCTTAAACCAAACACCACATAAAAATTTCACCAAAGGGATGATAACCAATTCATTCAACATGTATGTATCATAGAACAATAAGTAGCAGTGGAAAATAAATATAGCCAACTATTACAAAGCTTGATATCTCTTACATCACTGCACCACACGTGTGAGTTACAAAAGAAACTACAAGGATCTAGGTGAGCATCATCTAACCACCTCTTTCAAGTCTCCCAAAAGCTCATCTACAAAGGTTGTTGTCCAAGTCCGCCTTTCTTAACCTCTCCTTGATCTAAACCCGGGGATGGAAGCATACCCCACAAAAAGGAGAAGAAAAGGAAACATCAGCAAAGGCTGGTATGTGTATACTAAAAGAAAACATGAGAAATATAAAAACCAAAGGACATGTAGTATAAATGTTTCCCATGCAAGAAATAAGGACTACCCACAAGGGCATAAAAGAGAAGATTCACCATCACATGATAAGATAAGATACTTGCCATAAAGAAAACAATAAAGGGTGCCACATGAGCACATATCAAGAATTTTGGAACATAACCCATCATCATCATCGTCATTTGTATTATCCTACATATATGAGATAAACATAACACTAGAATATTATAAAGACAAAGGCAGACAAGAATCATACATCTTGAACCCGATGAAACATGGGCCAAGAATCATACATCCACCACCCAAAAGTATATAACATGGGCCAAGAATCATACATCTGGCCCAGGTATGCAGAATCATACATCCTCCATCCCAAAAATATTACAATGTTGCCATCATTCACAATGAACAAAAGCCAATGCAATTATACTACTCTAGTGTTATTGAATCACACATTAGGTAAAATGTAGAAGCAAGTAGAAAGTATGGTCAGAAATTATACAATGTTGTCATATCATACAATGGACGATACATACATCCTCATGCAAGTGGGAACTAGACACCATATATCATAAACATCCAGAAGATAAGAGTTCAAGAGAATATCCAAGACCAAAATAAGAAAAATAGTTCACATGAATCATGATATCAAGAAATAAGACATATTGTGTAAGCCAAATTCAAGAAAATGAAAAGAGAGGTGAATTGCTCAATATAGAGGAATAGGGTATACATCATACCTCAACTTTAGAGTCTACTCTGTCCAAAGCCAAGTCTAGTTCCAAGCCTAGGCATCCAAAGAACCACAACTCTAATTGGCCTTCAATGGTTAGAGGAAGCAGCGACAGCCGTGAGTTGTAAGAGATCAACTTGGTGTAGGTCAGGCAGGAAGGAGATGATCACGAAGAAATTAATGGTAGAGAAGAGAAGACGGAGGACCACTAGTTGATCTTAAGAACTTGTGTGAGGATAGGGTGGGGTGAGGGGCCTTTTCTGGAAAATTGTGGAGAAACCTGATTTGGGGCTTTCTCATATATATTGATTTAGGGCTCAAGTGATGAATCAAGCTATGTAGGATCGGACAAGGAATACATAGAAATAAAAATCACAAATAAATATTGAGCATAGGCCAAGAAATATAGATGGGAAGGTACCACTTAAGAAGAGGCTGGTTTTTTTATTTTGTCGAGAGGTAGAGGACAATCTAACAACCGTCTGATCAAGAAATGAATGGTCCAGATTCAAGCGTGCTTAATCAACGGTGGGACAACTAAAATAAAAGAAACTTTATATAAATCAAATTCCAAACAAAGTTGGAATGCAATCAATTACCTATTTTCTCTCTTTTTTTTGAAGATGCAAATAAATCCTAAATTGGATGAAATTTTGCACAGAGACAAATTAAAGCATGTAGATTCCGATTATGTAATCACATTTGCCTTTTGAGGACTTTTAGTGTGTTAAATAAATCAAATCCTATTTTATCTTTACTCATGCATTAATGACTTTAAGATTCCCAAATTTGATGAAACTTCACTCACAAGTCACATTTAATGTGTTGGATATGAATTTTCCATCAATTTTACATGTTGGAGTTTTTTGAGCATTTATTGAATATTTTGAATGTTCTACACACACTCTCTCTCTCTCCTGATTTCACCTTTAAAGAAAACTTTCTCTAAATTGAATAAAAATTTATCCAAAGGCTATATTTATTATGTATATTACAAATCCAAGATTATTTTATTTGATATTTTGGGGAAACACATCTTCTTTTCCAATTTGAATTAAATTAATTATTATTATGTGAATAATGTGAAACTTGACTCCAAAGGTAATTGGGACCCAAATAACATGATTTTAAACTTATATTTTACTTTTGGGACTTCTTTTTATGAGATATGTCATATGGCCCATTAGTTCATTATTCATCCAATTATATTCTTATTATTTCCATATGTGTCATATATGATTATTAAGCATGATTTCTTATGTTACTCCCTATATAATACTTGTGACACATTTTATGTTACATTATTGGTCTAAATATAATGTGAGAAAATTGGGTTACATTAGGGTGATTTGTTTATGTATTATCTCATTAGGGTTATACAATACCTTGTTTGGCTAAGTCCAAAAGATCAAATTTCTAGGGTAGGGTTTGAGATCTAGTATGTTACAAGATGGGAGGAGGAGCATCCTAGAGATACATGGTAGAAACACCCCATGAATTTTCCTAAGGGATTGGGAGAATCACAGGAAGCAGAGTAGAGGAGCGTGGTGGAGGAGAGAGAGGCCTATAGGGGTGAGAATACAGGAGGAAGAGACAACATCACAACAATCCACAATAAATGCATATGATATGTCTACTGTACAAGCACTGTTGGAGGGCATTCCAAAATCACATGATAGAATTGAGAGAGACATGATGCAATGTGGTTGGATCAAAAAAAGATGCATCATCAAATAAACCACACGTAACTCTTTGAGAATGGTAGGTGCAGAGGAACCCCTAGTGGGGGGGGGAGTTTGGTGGGGAGCAATGTCTAAGCAATATGAAACTTATCCTCATCCACATGTGGACTACTAGGGTTGACATTATGAGTACCCCCCACCATAGAGAGGAATACCATCCAAGAAACCAAAAGCAACAATGATCATCTACCTTATCACTCCTATCCTTTAGTGTCATTTGAGGGCAACATGATTCATAGTTTGGGGGTGGTAGGGAAATATGCCATTCATTTAACTCATTACTCAATTTCATCCTTCCATTTACTTTTATTATTACTTTTTCTATATGGGATATATTTTTATTGCTTTTGATACATGCGTATCATGCAATATAGTTCCTTGTAATTTTTGGAAAATTTTCAAAAATGTTGCTCTTTTTTCCATGCATTGCATTCCAAGTAGATAATTTGTAATTTTTGCATGTTTGTAGCTAGAACATGCTTGTTTTTATCTTTGTGTTTGATAATGAAGGCTTAGATGCGATTGAAGGAAGTTTGGTGATGTTATCCAGTGTTACCCAAATTTATAATTTCTTGCCTAAAATCATGTTTTGACCCAATATTTACTTATTGAATTAAAAATCTTGACCGTTGATAATGTCATGGTATACTATCATGATATATTGCTAAATGGTCTATGTTCTTGACTTTTTACATGTGAATCACCTCTTTAATGCTTGTGAACCACTTATTTGAATTGAGATTTAAGCAATCCACAAACACATAGGGTTTATGGAATCTCATAATAAAACTTTGGCTTTCATATTTCTCATTATGTGGTCTGTCATTGCTTGAAGTAATTGTTGGAGTAATTTTCATGCAGGAGATCTCATGTTATAACCCCTAGTGACCCCTCTTTGACTCACTTTTCTTTCACTATTCCTTATCTCTCTACCCCATGAAAAGATTCCAAAGAGCACATGCTCAGCCTTGGACAACATCTAAAAGTTTGAGGTGGTCATATCCATATCTCCCATCACTCTCACCACCATGTCACTACCCAAACCAAGGGCAAAGAAAATGTAAAAAGAAAATAAAATATACTCCTTTGTAACAACATCCTCTATCTTACTGCAACCCCTTCTTCCTTTTACAGCTATATGGTTTACTTAGTGTGGTTTGACATAGGATATCAAATGCATAAATGTAAAATAGCAACCATAGTCATTTTTTGTTGTCACTTCCGCAAAATGGTTACCCAGATCAAAAGAAAGCCATATGGATTGATTATGCATTCTGTGCCCTATATTCAAAGTTTGTATGCTAAGTACTCTAATCATGATTGGTTTGTGAAATATGAGAGTATACATGTGAATTACATTTACTTAGTCATCATTGATCTCATTTAGTCAATATATACCTGTTGTGATGCATTTGTCATTTCTTGTTTGTTGAAAAATTGAAGAGAGACTGAGTTGGAGCATGCTTGAGGACAAGTATGTTTTAAGTTTGGGGTGGTGAGGCAACCCTATTTATGGCTTCATTTTGTGTTTTATTACACTTCAATCAAATTTAAATATGTTAGGATGCATCTCATTTGCCTTAATATGTGTATTATCATCAAAATGTACTTATGGATGTTCTTTGCGTACTTTTCAAGTACTTCGACCATGCTTGGATGGGCGGGAGAGACAGAGGGTGCTCCTAGGGTTCCTCCACCATTAGAGGGGTTCAAGGAAGATTTTATGGCTTCCCCAACCTAATGGTAGTGGCAGAGTCTCAAGTGAAGAAAATAAGTACAAAAAAATCCAAAGTTTAAGCTCAAAGTGCCTTAGAAGACCCTAATAGGGCCATGGTTCCATGGAAAGGTTGTGCCATCAAAGATAAGAATCACAGAGTCGAGCAGAAATCGAGCATTGATCAACACACGACCATGCAATCAGCCATAGTTGTGCCAAGTAGAAGCCAACACAGGCGGACAACCTGGCACGACTATGGTGATGAGACCCTACCATGCATTTATTCATCAAAATGGCCAAGAACACTCTAGCAACACTTCCTTCAAAATGGTTGTGCACCACAACATGCCTGTATGGCCACCTACCCATCATGACCACGCTGCCCAACACATCTGCACCATCAATATTATGAAAATTAGTTTTTCTACTTAAAATTTCAACTCATTTCCCACCTTGGTCATTCCATCCCAGCACAACCTTATGCACCTCTTTCCAAAAATGTTTGTGGTCCACAACATGGTTGTGTTGGCTTGAAAATCTAGCAATTTTGTACACTGGGCTACCCATTATACCCCAACTTTACCTAGTGCTTTCTCACCGCTTATATATACTTGGGTGGCACCTGGAGCAAAAGGTTAGCTACCTTTCATCCCCTCTTAGCACCCTTTTATCCATTTAAACCACCCAACTCCCCATTCCACTTCCATTTCATCACCTTCCACCCCAAAACGTTTATTTTTAGGATTTTAGTCACTTTCTATCACACTCCCATGCCATTCCACTTTAGAGGAGGGAGTTGCCCAAGCTAATGCTGCTAGGAGGTGGAGAAGGAGGAGTCTCCACCGAACTATCATGTCTTTCCACTCCTATAATTATTCCGCTTTCTCCATTTTTGTGTTTTCCTTTTTTATGAGTACCTAGACCCCCTAGGTGGGATTATGGGGTCAAAAATATTAGTTTGATACCATACTGGAAAAAATTTAATATGTAAACATTTTAATTTCTTTGATAATAAATATGTTCTACTTTCATCTTATTTCCCATGAATTCCTTGTTGGTTTGTGCTTGAAATCATCTAGGATTATAGGTTAATTTCTTATATGGAGCATAAATTGGGAATTGCTCCTAGGTCAATTCATGGATCCCTAGATATGTATTCTCCCTTCTACATGCTAATCAATTCTCCTACATCTAGGTGAGATATATAAATATCTAGTTTATAATAATTTAGTGTAATTTTCTTGGATCTTCCTTAAGGCTAGATTGTAGGTGATTAAGGCTCAAATCCTCATTTCCACCTTCCATAAATACCCTCGACCCCTAATTTCCCTAGGAGATTTTATCCTCAAAATTTAGAATTGATTAGATGGTAATATAGTTCCACCTAAAACATAATCCAAGTGAGCCTCACAAGGGTGGATAGGATGTGATAGGGACTAGTTGTGCTATACACACCCTACCATCCATGGCCAATTAGTAGTTCAGGACAATTCATTAGCACATGTCTTGTTGTTTGGTTTGGTGATCTAAAAGAAAGTGTGATGTTTACATGTTGTCAACCCAATTCATTTGACAAGTACATTCCCATAAAATTCCCACACTTATCATTATTTTCTAAAACCCTAATTTCTTTCTTGATTAGCTATTCTTTACTTATTTATCTATTTACTTGCTTAATTAATTCATTACCTTACTCTTTCCATGTTCTTGCTAGTTAAGGTCTTTAATTTCTCTTTTTAGTAGTTTAATATTCTATTCATAGTGATATCACATGCCTTTGTTGTGGTTTATTGCAAGTACTTGGATGGTCAGCTGTAGGTCTTGGTTCTGGTTCCACGTCTTCTGGGTTTGAAATCTTGATGTCCTGAGATCTTGCTAACCAGATGCTTTTGTTCTGGGTTCTGGATAGCGGTTGGCTTTGGACCTGCTTGCTATGTTGTCATTTTTTGATTACCTTCTTCCCTAGGCATCATAACTTCAGTAGGTTGTGCTTATTGCTATTGATGTCTTGGTTAGTTAGGTGTTCTCTGGACTGCCGTCTCGTTGGCAGGTCTGTCCCCTCCCTTTCCTTGTCTAGATTGATGGCTCATTAGGAGCGCTGTTTTGCTTTGTTCTTTGGGTGCTTTGCTTCCTGTTTGTAATGAGCTTTTAGCTCAGGTTGATGTAATGGGGTCTTAGTGCCCAACATTTTTGGTATTAATAGTAACACACTTTTTGGACCGACCAAAAAAAAAGATATCGCATGCCTTTGCTTGCTTAGTATAACTTGTTCTTCTTAATCTATTTTTTTCATTAGAACTAAATTGTCTGGCATTTTAGGTTTTTACTGCTTGTTCTTTTTTATTGCCTATTCAATCATTAGTATAACAAATCAAAAACAAATGAAACACTTTAAACCATAGACTCTATAGTAAGAACCTATCCAAAACTAACTTAGATCTAGTGCCCCCCCCCCTCTCTCTTGGGTTCGACCCCCGCTTTCCTATACTATAACATGGCCCCATGCATTTGTGGGTGAAGTGTTTTAGTGTTAGCGAGAAATCATATTACAACTTTATAAATTCAAAAGACCCCTTGGTATGTGCCTTGGGCGAACCTAATAAAAATTCAATAATTAGGTGTACCTCAGGTGGAAAATGTGAATCAAGCATTTTGTAGGTGATGGAGGCATATAAGGCTTACGGTGGTCCAAAATTTTCAGATTCACTTGAAATGGAGGTGGACTATAGAAAACTTAAGAGGCATCCATTTATCCACTTGCTTCAGTAACTTTCATTATGGGTTGAGTGGACAATTTTACTTCCTCTTGAAGAGCAAGTATTGAAGAGAGATGGTCCACTTTTTGCTCAATCTTTGTCACATTCTTTTGAACATCATCAAAACTATTCAACCTAGAGAAAACTTCATCCTAAAACCTTAATCTATATCTTGAACTTTGTTTTTCTATGTTTCTATGAGAATTAGGTGCCTTCACTCTTCACTAAAGGACTCAATATTATTAACTAAGTGACAAGGGACACTACTCACCTGATTCTTTCTGAGGTTCGTCATTTCAACAAGAATCTTCATCATTTGTGTGCCTGAATCACTAGGAACTGGATGTGTCACACCAAAGGCTCGGTCACCCTTATTCACCATGCTAGATTTTTTTGTGAAGTTCTCACACATTGGCCATGACTCTTTGGGTGGTTTATCCTTAAAAGCTCCTCTACATGAAGAATACATTGTAGCTTGACCTACTTGAGATATACCAAAATAGAAGGATTGAACAAGCTTCCATAAAGGAACTTCATGGTGTGGTCACTCTCACTACATCTGCTGAAATCTTCCCCAAGAATCATGGAATATTACCCATTTGACTCAAACTCACTATGGCACACTGGACTAGATGTCAACCTTGCAATGGTGTATAATTTCTTTAGAAAGGCATTCTTCATGCGTCTCCAGATCATATGTTCATTCTCAAGTCATACCAATCTTCATTCTTTTCTTTGAGCGATAATGAGAACAAAGGGAGACAGATGCATTCATCAATGGTTGTCAGAATCCTGAAGGTAGAGAATAATTCAAGAAAATAATCCAAATGCTTGTAGGGGTTCTCAGTCTTCGATTCATAGAAGGTGGGTAGAAACCCAACAAGACTGGGAGGGATAAAGAATCGTTCCCCTGGCATTTTATCATCTCCATCTGCAGTTGGTGATTTGTATTTTCTATGCATGAAGTATTTATGAAGTGGCTTTGAGGTGCATTTTGGCCTTCCATATTGTCTTCCACGGGTTGCTTGTCACATGCACAAGACACAACCAAACAAAAAAGGACAAGTTAGTAAACAAATATGCACAAATAAAACCAATAATAAAGAATAAAGAATATCAATGGTGACAAAAGTAAACTAACTATCTAGGTTGAGCGTCTTTCTCCCTAAAAAGACACCAAAAATCTTGATGTGCATTTTCCACCCAAGGTACACCTAACCAATTGAATTTTGATTAGGTGTGCCCAAGGGACATCTAATAAAGTGAATTTTCACCTCTTTATTTTTCTAAATCTATTTGCATATTTCTTGTACTCAATAACCCCACTTTATCATCAAATAAGTATTGGAGACTCATTTTGGAGGAACTTTGGATAATAATATGATTTGAGGAAATTGGTGACACTTAATTGAGGAATTTGATACCATCATATACATTGAATATATGGATTTCTACTTATTTTAGACTTTCTAATCTTTTATTCATTTCAATATCTATATTTATCCTTTGGATCCTGATTCAGCCCTATTTTAGGGCTTCATCTTGTGTCATTTTGCATTTCAATCACATCTATACATGTTAGATTACATGTTATTTCCCTCAATATGCATATTTGTGTAAAATGCACTTATGGACATTATTTACATGTTTTTCAGGCATTTGGACCACGCTTGATGGAAGAGAGAGTAGGAGTGATGCTAGGGTTTTTGTACCCTTGGAGAGACCCAAAGTGAAGTCCAAAGCTCCTTCAACCTACCCCTAATGGCCAAAGATCCATTGAACCAAATATGTCCAAGAAAATCCAAAGAATCAAGTCAAACTGTTGATCCAGAGACTAGTACAACCGTGGTACCACAATACGACCGTGCTAGGACACTTGCAAACTCAACAGGTTCAGATCTCAACTTGTGAAGAAATCACCATGGTCATGGACCATAGAACGATCATGGTGCACTGACTCCTGAACGGCTGTGGTACCCGTCACGGTCGTACTACCATGACTGTGGCCATCAGTGTAAAGAAATGAAATCACTTCTCTACTAAAAATTTGAACAATAGAACCTCCAATCCAAACACACTCAAAAGGTTTGATGAAGTGGGTGTAAATTTTCAAATCTTTATATAATGGTAATCAAAAGACCAATGTATAGCAGCGGAAGAAAATATTTGACTATTCAATTATAAAACAAAGGGTTATAACTTAAACTTACATCACAAGGAATCCATGTAGAGGAAATCTAAACCACCTCAAGTTTGTCTCCAAGCTTCATCACCTAAGTTTAGGTCAACACGTCTTGCCATCCATGTCCACCACCTAGGGTTGGAAGCATACCCCAGCAAAAGCGAAACAAAAGGAGACATCAGCAAAGGCTGGTATGTGCATACTAAAAAGCAAATTGAGCAATATAAGGATATAGGGACATCAAAGTAAAGGCTTCCCATGCAAGAGATAAGTACCACCCAAACGGGTATCAAGATAAAAGATCATAACAACAGGGATACTTGCCATAGCCAACAAAATAAAAAGAATGTGCTACCAATATAATCATCCACTACCATGGTGGGAAACAAAGCACATATCATTATCAACCTGCATGCATGTGAGATAAACATAACACTAGAACAATATAAACACAATTCGCGGCCAAGCACACACTTGAAACTGATAGAGAAAGGAATACTGCCAATCTCCCAAATATATAAGTTTGAGCATGGAATACTGCCACACTCGATTTACAGAGGAATGGTATATTGCCACCCTCCAAATAAACAATAGGGGAATACTGCCCCAAAACCAATGTAATTACACTACTCTAGTGCTACTGAATCACATTGCATGTATAATGTAGAGGCAAGTAGAGAAGTATAGTCAGAATTATCAAGGTTGCCATCACACAATGGACAACTCAAACATATAAGTAAATCCACTTCAAAGTGGGCATATATCAACAAGTAAAATCCACATCACAGTGGGCATATAATATCAAAAGTCCAAACTGCACCAAGGCATCACGATAAGATTCCAAGAGAATATCCATGATCACAAGATCAATAATAAAATAAGATACTTCACATGAAGCATGATTTCAAAAGAACAAGACAATGTGTAGGCTAATGTCCATTGGACCAAAAGTAAGACAAAAACAGGATAATTGCTCAACAAGAATAATCGGAGATGCAAACATACCTCAACATCAGATTCAAACGATCCAAGGTCACATCTAGGTCCAAGCCTAGGCATCCAAAGAACCTATTAAGCATATATGTGGAATTAGGGTTAGGTTTTATATTGATTTCATAAACCCTAAAAACTTCCTTTTTATTAATATATGAATTAGGTTTCCAAAACCATGCCATATTTTAGTATATGTTATTAGGAGTCCAAAACATATTTTATCATATTTTTATGACTTACATATATTTAGTTATGATTTTTACAAGTTAATTCATTATTAATTAGATCCATTAAAACACCTATGATCAAACATCCGTTTTAGCCATCAAAACTTATTCCATTACATAGGCCTTATTTTTATGAATCCAACGAGTATTTATTTGTAATTTTTGGACACACAGACAATTAGTTATGCATTTTAGAAAGTCGACCAATCACAAAATCAGGAAATTCCAAATAAGTAAAAGATAAATTGCGAGAGAGGCCTGGACCCGCTGACATGGCCCAATAACACGCGGCCATGTCACTGAGTCAACAACTAGCTTGGCTCGTTCAAAGCAACACATGATTGGGCGAAAAGACGATTTTGCCCTCCATAGAAAAACAAAAGGAAACAGAAAGGTAGGAGGGTAAAATAGGGAAACCAGGCAGGGGATTCCTTTCCCACCTGCTGCTCCTTGCCATGACTGTAAGAACAAGCTTCTGCAAGCTTAGAAGACGAGATCTTCAAACGAGAAACTAAGGATGAACCACAAAGAAAAATATATCCAGACATTCGATGAACCACGGCGAACTCGAGGAGCCAGACAACGATGAAGGTCGTGGAGAAAAATAGAGATATGCGAGCACAGGTTCATGCTATCCAAAAAGGGGAAAAGGTACATTGCGGAACAAACTGAGAAATTGAGATGGGGTCTACCCTCGCGATGACTCGTGGAACAATTTCAGCCCATCTCCAGGAGGTTGCGATGGTCGAAAGTCTCGCCCCCAACACAGGCTCTCCGGCGTGGCAGACGGAGAAGGGAAAGGAAGGTCGGGATCGGATGTCCCCAAACCAAGGAGACCGACTACCTCCTAGGACCCCAACGGAGGTAAGGGAACATGTCCCAAGCAGTCTGATCGCTTGAGGTGGCTAGCAGACGGCACGAAGCAGGAAACAGAGTCGTGAACAGAGCGAGGAGGCGGCGCCAACAGTTTAGGTAACACGGGGTATAAATACCCATGTATCTGGGATCAAAAGTTGCGGAATCCAATTTGGAGTCTATAGGCGAAGAAATCGTCGAAAAAGATTAATAATCGAGGGAGATATCCTCGTCTGAAAAATCCACAGAAGAAACCTGTACTCCCACTCTGATCGGAGCTAGGAGACAACCGTGGAACCGTTGGATCTAAAATCCACGGTCCAGATCAAGCGCGCCTAAATCAAAAGGTGTGACAAGGAAAATCGATCAAATGAATAAAGTAACATTTGCATTAAATGTATCTTTTTCTCTTTCTTCAAATAAGGGTTCAAACATTATCCAAATTAAACCAAATTTTGCACAGAGGCCAAATTTGATATGTAGAATCCGAATTTAAAATTAGATTTGCCTTTTGATAACTTTTAATATGGCAAATAAATCAAATACTATTTTCTCTTTCCTCCTTCATTAATGGTATTAGGATTATCCAAATTTTAGGAAACTTGACACACAAGTTATATTTAATGTGTTGGATACGAATTTGCCATCAATTTTACATATTGGAGTTGTTTGAGTATTTAATTAATATTTTGAAGGTTCTACATACTTTCTCTCTCCTGATTTCACCTTTTAAGCAAACTTTCTCCAAATTGGATGAAAATTCACCCAAAGGCTATATTTATTATGTAGATTACGAATCTAAGATTATTTTCCTCTTTTGGAGTCAATTATTATATTTATTTATTAAATTCACCTTTTAGGCAATTTCTCTCTCTTAACTTATCATATTATTTCAAGATTGTCCAAATTAAATGAAAATTGACATGTAGACTTATTTTAATGTGTAGATTACGAATTTGAAGTCTATTATTTAATTTGAGTCTTTCTTACATGGATTATGCCATTAGGCCCATTCAAGGCCCATTAACATCATTATGCATCCAATTAAGTTATTTATCATCTTATTATCACCAATTGAATTATGTGACATATTATTTACATTATTCATGCATTAGATTATTAGGATCATCCTAACCTCAACCTTGTTTGGAAAATCACCAAAAGGTCAAAGTTCTGGGGTAGGGTTCTAGATCTGGTATGTTACAATCAGCATGATTGTAGCCAACTGAAGACATCACAGACGTGGCCCCCTGCCATGGTCGTGGGAATTAATTGCTCAAGTTGGCCAAGATCATAATAACTTAGGCTTCTTTTCACCATTTCTCACCACCATCATTTTCATCCACCACGACCGTTCTCACCCCTCCCCACCACGACCGTGCTACCTACAAAAACCTAGCTACTTTTGCACTATTTTTCATGTACTACCCCTACTTGACCTAGTGCTTCCCCCACACCTATATAAACCTTGGGGGTAGTTGGAGCATATGGTTGGCCACCCTTAGCTACCTTCTACCACCTCTTAGCTTCTTAGCCATTCCACTCCATTTCCACCTCCATTTCACCATGTCAACCATCAAAACCCTAGTTTCCACCCATTTCCACCATTATTCCACGCCCCTACACCTTGAGGAGAGAGGAGGATGCCCTACTTCAGCTAAAGTGGAGGTTTTTTCATCTATAATAATTTCCATGGCTTCTATTTTCTCCTTCTCCCTTCTTTTTGTATTTTGCATTGTTATGAGTAGCTAGGCCCCTTGGGTGGGCTATTTGGGGTGTAAAATGTTACTTTGATACCATGTTGGGGGAAAATGATACGTAAACTTTGTAATTCCATTTTCTAATGATTATGTTCTATTTATATCTCATTCTCCATGAATTTATTGTTGGTTAGTGCTTGAAATCAATTGAGAATTTAGGGAAATTGATTATATGTGTGAATTTTGGGATTTGCTCCTAGGTCCAATTCTTGGATCCCTAGCTAGCTACTCATTCTCCTACATCTTAATCAATCTTCCTAACCCTAGTTGAGAGATCTAAGTAGCTAGTTTAGATGAAATTGGTGTGTTTAGATGGAGCTTTCTCAAGGTTAGAATGTGGGTGATGGGAGGCCTAAAACCTCACTTCAACTCCCATTACTAATCTCAGCCCCTAATCATCCTAAGATCATATAACCTAGAAACCTAGACTTTCTTAGACTCTAATTGAATTACTCCCAAGGCCTAACCCAAATGAGCCTCACAAGGGAAGTGGGGAGTGTTAGGGACTAGTTCCCCTATACACAACTTAGCATATCCATGGCCATTTACTAGCCTAGGATAATTCATTAGACTCTAACTTGTTGTTTCGTTTGATAATCTAAATAGAATTATAATGTTCATATGTCACCCCAACTTAATTGATAAGTGCATCCCCTAAACATGTCACATCTCCCTTAATTGCTTTTAAAAACCTAGTTTCCATCTTGCTTAGCTAGTGTTAGCTTAATTAGTTCTTTTCTTGCTTAGTAGCTTCTTTCCCTATTCTTTCATTGTTCTTGCTAGCTTAGGTCTTTAATTTCTCTTTTGCCTTGTCTTGCTTGCTTTAGTGTAGATTGTTCTCAAATTACCTTTTCGTACCTATCCTAGTCTTTTCCTGCTTAATTAGTCTTAATCTTATCTAGGGTTAACTTAGGTTTTGTTCTTTCTTGTATTTGTTTCTTTCTCAACATAGTTTAACAATCAAATCACCTTTAAACACTTGACCCTATTCTCCACAGTAGGAACCTAAAAAAAATTAACCTAGCACTAGTGCCCCCTTTTCTCCCTATGGATCTACTCTATACTTACTGCCCTCCTATACTACGAGATGACCTCGTGAGCTTGTGGGTGTGGTGTTTTATTTTGTGTTAGTGTTCTGAGTATAGGTCATTATAAATTTGAAAGTGAATCCACATGTGTGCCCCCATCTACGGAGTTGCATCCATTCAAGTCTCAATTAAGTGGTGTGTAACACCATCGACATTTTTGGCGTCATTGCCGGGGAGAAAGGCGCTCAACCTATCTAGTTAGTTTTTCTTTGACTTTTCCTACTACCCTCATAATTTTTGTTATTTATTCTTTATTTTTTGCATTCTTTGTGCATATTGGCTTGCTAACTTGCTCTATTTTGTTTGGTTGTGCTTTGTGCATGTAACAAGCCATTCGGGGGAAGACAAGATGGAAAGCCAAAATGCACCCCATAAGTCGATTCAAGACTACTTAATGCCTAGCAACTATAAATAGACAATTGCTAGCAGGGTTGATCAAATGCCAGGGTAGAAATTCTCTATCCCTCCAAGTCTTCTTGGGCTCCTGCCAATCTTCTATGGATCCGAGAGTGAGAACCCCTACAAGCACTTAGACTCCTTTCTTGAAGTATGCTCCACCTTTAGGACGCCGATGGCTAGTGATGATACAATTTGGTTGACCTTGTTCTCATTCTCCCTCAGAGATAGAGCCAAATAGTGGTATGACTCAACAAGGGACATCATGAGTTGGGAAACAATGAATAATGCCTTCTTGAGACAATTCTACTCTATAGCAAGGTTAACTCAAATGTGGCGTTCTGTGACATGTTTTAGTAAAATGGGCGATGAGAAGTTCCATCATGCATGGGAGAGATGTAAGAAGAGTTTGAGAGAGTGCCCACATAATGAGATCCCTTTTTGGAAGCTAGTTCAATCATTCTAATCTGGTTTTTCTCTAAAGGATCAAAATACATTAGACTCTTCTTGTGGGGGAGTTTTCATGGCTAGGAAACCTAAGGTGATATGGCCTTTGTTTGAGTAGTTGGATGAAGGATCAAGAATTTGAGCTTCAATCATGATGAATGATGGGGGATATGCCTTTGATGTGAAACCTCCTACTCATAATGACTCAAGCCTGAAAGTGATGGAGATTCTTGGTGAGATGGTGAGATTCATGAAGAACAAGGTGACATATGTTCCTTGCCACTCGGTCAATTCTATTGAGTTCTATGGTGAAGAAAAGAAGAAACCTCACTTTTATATCTACTAAGATCCACAAAGTGCAAAATATAGCTCAAGGCTTGAGGAAGAGGTTCTCTCTAGATTGAAAATATTGATGATTTTCATAAAGACGTTGTAGGGTTAGAAGAGAGAATAGAGCAGTGATCTTCCATAATTGCTCTCCAGAAGAAAAGTTGTCTTCAAAACCCATCATGAGCTACCACGAAACAAGTGGACCAATGCCCTCTTCTCAAGTTTTCTATAGTCTGCATCCTATCCAAGTACAGCCCATCTACCATTTTCAAGGTGATTCCAAGACTTATACTCCACCCCCACCTCCATCACCACCATTCTCCCAAAAATTCACCTTCCAACCTCAATTCTCCCCTCCACCTCAATTTCAACACCAAGTGTTACTTCCACCTCCTCCATAGCCAAAACTAGCTCCCCTCTCCACCATGAGCAAGGAAGTGTTGTGATAGTTAGAAGGAGTGGGAAATCTCTTGCGTAGCCCGCAAGTCAAAGAAAGGTTGACAAAGTAAAGCATAGGCATCCAAGTGGTGATACTATGATTGAAATTTCCGAAGATGATTTAGTGATACATCCTGTTGATTTTGGGATACCATGTGCTCCACCTAATACTCCATTTGAAAGTCCTACCATCTCTAGTATCCCACCTCACATTGATGCAAGCAAGGTAAAAGCCAATGATCCACAATTTATTGAAGCACTAGATGAGACACTAGAAATGAAGAGGAGGAAAAAGCACAATGTGGATATTCTTGAGGTGTTTTGCCAAGTGAAGGTGAACATTCCACTCTTGGATACTATCAAGAAAATACCATAATATGCCAAGTTCCTCAAGAACCTATGCACTGTGAAGAAAAGGTCAACGGGGAGGATACCAATGAAAGTGATGTTGATTGAACAAGTGAGCTCCATTCTCCAACACTCACTCCCCATGAAGAGGAAAGAATCAGGATCCCTAATCATACCTAGCTACATTGGGAGACACCACATGGGAGAATCCCTACTTGATTTGGGATCTAGTGTGAATTTTATGCCATATAGTGTCTATATTGAGTTGGGTCTAGGAAAGTTGAAACTTACACATTGCACTCTTCAATTGGCAGAACGCTCCATCAAAGTGCCTAGAGGGTGATTGGATGATGTCTTGGTGATGATTGATAAGGAAAGAGGAGCTGTGTTCCCAGCTAATTTCATTGTTCTTGACATGGAGTCATATGATAGGAAGATCCCCATCATCTTGTGAAGATCGTTCTTATCTACAATTGATGTCGAGATACATGTTTGCAGTGGCATAATGATAGTCTCTTTTATGGACATGAAGATAAAAATCAACATATATAAGTCCTCAAACTAGTGAGTTCAAAATGAGGATATTGGATATGGTTACTTCAAGAGTCCAATTGGTCATTCAGGAGAAGAACGTCATGATGAAGGAATGATGATAGTGCTAGTAATCAAAGGGATGAGGATTGTAGGTTGAATGCAAATTAGAGATGTTTTTGTTGAAATAATGGGCACATGAGAATGTCAAATGGATGAATTATTGGAGAATCGCCAAGAAGCCAAGTTGAAAGCAAGAAAATCAGTGCTTGTCAGAGGCAACCCACCTAGGTTTGGGATTTTTTCACCCAACCTTCCATTTTTAATACTTTTTTTTTTATTTCTACACTTTCAAGAAAATACACACACACACTTATGTTTAATATATTTTGTCTAGTTTTAAGATGTGCAGGTGATAACATGGTGAAATGAAGGAAATTTGAGTACAGTTGAGAGAAGGTTTCAAAGAAAAAATCAATTGAGATCAAGATATTGAGTGTTTGATGAAATACAAGTTGAGGATAGCAACTATAGGATTCACCATTGCCATGGTACTTCACAACGGTTGTGGTGATTTACATGTAAATCACACAAAGTCCCTAGATCCAAAAAGTGAAGGAAATTGACAAAGGAGCCACCACGGTCATGCATCTGAGGAACCACCATGGTCGTGCTCCTGGGAGCCACCATGGTTGTGCTGCGTAGGATGGCCATGCCGTAGCCCGTACCCACCACCATAGGGGGCACCACCACCAGATCCCCTGCGAGAGCCATAATCATCCTCCATATCATCCTGAATTGTAGGGTCATGTTAAGGATAGCATGATTCAAATTTTGGGGTTGTAGGGTATATATGCCCTAGTTTCACCATTTTGCATTTCACCTACCCCATTTACTTTTGTTTTCTTACTTTTATTCTCCTTCTTAGTTTCTTATACTTCTTTTCATCTTCGCATGCCATGTAGTTTACATTCCAGCCATTTTAAAATAATTTTTAAAAAAATGCTCTTTCTTCCATGGATTGCATATCATGTAGATTTTTGGTAATTTTTGCATGTTTTAGCAAGGATTTGCTTGTTTAGTGCTTTAAGTTTAATTGTATAGGCTTAGATGTTATTGAGGGCAACCTGGCACCATTTTGGCCATTTTTTCCCTAAATTTAGGATTTCTTACTTAAAAGTGTGTTTCGACCCAATCTCTACCTTTTGGATTAAAAATGACAACCTTTGACAAATGCAAGTGAATTATCGTTGTTTATTGCTAAATGGTATCAATTCTTGACTTTTTACATGTGCATCACCTCTCTTGTGTTTGTGAATGATTTGGTTGAATTGTGACTTGAGCTAGCTATGAGCGCTTACTGCCTAAAAATCACTTGATTGAAGTATCAATTTTAGGTTGTTCATTAATGTGGTGTGATATTGTTGGATGAAGTGTTGGATTAATTTTCATGTAGGATAACTTATGTTGAGAATCATGCCAGTGACCCCTCTTTGACCCAACTATTAACTCACCATCTTCTTACCCCTTCGCCTCATGAAAGGATGCCAAAGCACACATATTAGCCGTGGCCACCTCCAAAAGTTTGGGTTTTAGAAATTGCCACATCTACATCTCACCACTTCACTCTCATCACCATGTGTCATATCTACTCCAAGGGCAAAGAAAAAGAAAAATAAAAAATAAAATGCAAAAATAAAATAAAAGATGCTCTTGTTTAAGAGCATCTAAATAAAGAAAAGATGAGTTCTCTAAGTAATAGCACTCCAAAATCTTACCGCAATCCTTTCTTCCATTTTAACACCCATTGAGCTAGGAAACATCAGCTCATTTTTCCCTTTCCTCAGTCATGTGGGTCATTTGATGTGATTTGAAACATTAGAATGAATGCATAAAGGTGAAACAACACTCCTAGTCTGTTGGGTTTTATGGCCTCAGAGTAGGCAGTGGAAACAAAAATTTTACTGGCCATTAACCCATAGCAGGAGATCGCATCAACGACTATGTAATGGGAAGGACAGTTTTAACGAGATATACCTAGTCATGGGGCTTGTCCAGTGACAATACCTCACATCCATGTGCGATCTTCAATGTCATGTCTTGGACGGTGTATGTGAAGCTCCTGGTCCTCTCTATGGACTCTGGCCACCACCATAGACTGTGGCTGATGTGTTCTCCTGAGCAGCAGACATCTCCCACCTCTACAAATACTCCATACAGACCATGTGGAACTCCTACCATTCTAGAAGAACTGGCAAGAAGGAGACGACCCTCCTATTAGTGTACTAGCACCAACCTGCTCTCCCAAACTCATACTACTTTTCTACAATTGTCTTTTCCTCATTGTGCCTCCATTGTCGGGTAGAACTTGCTCGGGCTCTCTCGGCTACTAGAACCAGAGAGGAAAACAACTTTGTAGAGCAACATATGTTCTGAGAAGCCCCTAGTACCCGTCTATTTATAGTAGAGGGCAGGGTCAGGGTTCCCAATCTATTCGGGAGTAGAAGGATCCAGAAATTCCATGAATAGTTTGTACTACGGAAGGTGAACCGGTCATTTCACAATTGAAACGGTCATTTAGCAAGGTGAGCCAATCAGTTCACTAGTGAATTGGTCGATTGGGAGTGTGAACTAGTCGTTTCACTTCTCAGACTTTCCTACAATTGACTATCCTCAATCGTTTCCAATTAATTCAAAGATTAATTCTTATTCCAATTGAATTGAACAAGTGAAATGTGAAAGTTTTCCTCCAATCGGGAAAATCCCAATTTCCTCAGTTGGCAGGACTATGAGCCACCCGGTCACCCGGTTCACCATGTGAACTGATCAATTGGATCACACCAGCCACTCAGCTCACAAGGGTGAACCGGTCAGTTGGCAGTCCTAGCATTGCCAATGCAGTCTCCAACTGACCTGACACTCTAACTAACTAGTTCATCACTTGAACTTGATAGTTCTGAGTCCAATCAGTCAATTATATGTTTAATTGAGTACCTAAACACCTTTAGTATCAATCCAAACATTATTCATGGACAACCTCTTCTTCCAGGGGTATCCTATGTGTGTGACGCTACATGTTCCAACTAACATTGGCAGTGAATGTTCATAAAAACTTAAGACATCACAAGAAATGAGCAAATTCTAGTAACTCATCATTGCTACCCAAGTAACTCAAAAAGTTGGAGAACAACTTCAACCTACAATCTGTGACTAGTGTTACAGTGATCGTATAGTTCCTTTGTCACTGACATCCAGATTGAACTTGAGGCATGGAACGTCATCCTCTTCAACATTCAATCCATGTTCCTTGACCTAGAGCATACTATTTGAGATGCATGTGAGTTCACATATCATACATTGAATCACATGAGTATGGCCATAAAATTCTTATTCTCGCTTATCAAGGGGCCCTGGATATCATACTCATTGTAGGATGGACAAATCCCATATCAATCACTCACAGTCAAGTCCCCATGTGTCAAAGTCACCCAATCATCACCGTTATAACAATCCATATTTCAGGATTGCGTTTGATGATGTCAAAGTGTATCTAATCACATGTGATGAGTGTAGTGATTTTAGGTCTAAGAACCACAATCACCACCACACTATGAGAGATTTATTGTGACTACCATTCCATGGTATCCATGTATCACTCTCATGGTGGGTCTGTCCAATATACTATTCTTTAACATATATTTGTGTGCTTGACTTGATGTCACATATCATGACTAATGAGACTCTGTCATCAGTCAACACACACTCTAGTCTTATGTATTGCTATTTTCTAATTTTCTTCCACAATAATATCCAACTAGGGACATATCAAGAATGTATGTACTCTTATCATACATATGGTCTCATTGTTCAGGTCCTCAACTTGGTGACATATGTCATCGAGTCACGTCATTATTCAGACATCTATCATGTATGTGTCATCATCTCATGAGTGAGACAAACATAATAGACGGAATTACCTTTATCATTATAAAATCATGTATATAGTGCCTCATCGCAATCATCATATGATTGGCTCTCTGGGCATACTATACCAACAGACTCCCACTTTCACTTAGAGCCAATCACCCACGAATCATATTCCAAGTGATCTTAACATGTCCATCATGTTTCTATTGCACAAGTGCTTCTATAGCGGGTAAGCAACATTTTCTTTAAGTCAGTATATTGCATGTTCCACATCCCTTCTCTATATGACAACTCGTATGAGATGGAAGTGTCTTAGTATGCTATATGAGATTCCTTTTCCTAACCATTAGCTCCATTGTTGTTACAGTATTCCTAATGAGTCATCAATGGTCCGAACCTCCTATAACTTCATCTATATGAACTTCTAGATCCATGCAATATCCTTCACAATGTTCATAACACCAAGGTACTCAACTTCTTATTGTAGAATTAATTGATTGTCTTATGTTGGAACATTTCCAACTAACAATTCTTATTCCAAGGTCAAACACAATTTTGTAATTTTGGAAGCTTGCATCGGTGTAACTCTTTACACTCAACTCTACCTTATTACCATAAATAAAGAACTAATCCTTTTAGTGCTTTACAAGTACACAAAGATGTCCTTCATGGTATTCCGATATCTCTTACTGGAGTTCAACAGATATCCATTTGTCTTGTCCAATACACATGAGATAATTGGATATTTATATCATCTTGTCATACAATATGATGATTTCATATCTTCTTGTCATGTCCAATACATACAAGATGATGAGTTCGTATATTCTTGTCATGTCCAATACATACAAGATATTTAGTTCATATTTTCTTGTCATGTCCAATACACACAAGATAACGAGACGAGTTCATACGTGATAGATCTAATTGTGAATGCATATGGCATCTATGTATGTGTTCCTTATTCTTCATAAGAATTGGGACACTTGTCTCTTGAGAAACTAACTCCATGGAACATGGACATATTTTCTCTCATCATGTTGAACCCTTTCAACAACTTGCCAGTGTATGTTCTCTTTCTTAGGTCAAGAAGCCCTCTTGATCTATCTCTATAGATCTTGATTCCTATCACATATGATGCTTCACTAAAAATCCTTTTAGAATGCACTTTGTTGCCAGATTTTGTAGTATAAGGATGTGGAATATATATTCTCCCACTAAATTATTGTAATCACACATTACAACTTCATTCTGACTCAAGTCAAACTCTTTGACTATCTTGTCAAGTAGAAGATCCAGTTTTGAGGTGCTTGCTTCAATCCAAAGATTGATCTATGCAGTTTTATAGACTTTATTTGCATTATTGGATTTATAAAACCTTTAGACTATGTTACATACACATCCTATACAATATTTCATTTAAGGAATGTGGTTTTAACATCCATATGCCAAATCTCATAGTCATATTAGGATACAATGGCAAGCATTATCCAGATGGATTTATCCATGGTAACTACTGAAAAGATTTCACCATGTTCAACACCTTGAACTTGTTAGAAACTCTTTTTTTTTCAACCAAGTTACCCTCCATGTCAGTCTTCTTCTGGAAGACCCAAAAATACCCTATGGTTTTTACCCCTTCAGGTGGATCAACCAATATCATACTTTGTCGATGTACATGGAGTCCATCTTGGATTTCATGTCTTCTAGCAATATCTCAGTTTCTGGCTCTCATTAGCTTCTAGGTAGATGGTTGAGTCATCATATGATCAAGTCATCACCTTCTTGTCCATAAGATATCATATATCATTCATGCTCTAGGCGTGTTCTACCAGAACCATGAGTTCTATGTGTTACTTATGGAACTTTGAGATTTCAAAACATTTTGTGATTCTCTTTATTCCCAGTGTAAAGCATGTACCCAAAAGGAAATTTGAATTTTAGCAAGTAATCACACTCTGACTCATCAAGATGTGATTCCTTCTTTTTGATACACTATCATTGTGTTTTTGGTGGAGTCCATCATGATACATTATCATGATCTTCCAGAAGGTTCTCAAACTCTTGGTTCATAGTATTTTAATATCGATCATATCAAAATTTAATACTTATACCAAGTTTGTTATGTACTTCATTTATGATCTCTTTGAACACTTCAAGAGATTCATGTTTGTATTTTATTAAATACATACTACCATATTACTGAGGTCATCAGTAAATATATTGAAGTACTATTGATTACCTTTAGCATTTATTCTAAAAGGTCTATATACATCAATACATATGATCCTTAATACAATAATTGTTCTCCCACTACATCTAGTAAAGAACCTTTGCCATATTGCACAATAAATGAGATTAGCATGTCTCTATTAGTTTAATACCCAAAAGAATCTAGTATCCATCATATGGATTCTAGAAATGCAATTCCCATTTATGCGCTCTAGATGAGATCACTATATGTCATTCATTACACGTGTCATACACATTTGTCTCTTCAACTATCAAGTATAGTTGATGATACATAGGCATTGCCATCAAAGATCATATCATTAAAATGAAACATCAATCCATAACACTCTTGCCCATACAAGATGTATGATGTTTTCATTGATGGCGTATATATAATAGCAATTCACTAATTCTATTACATGCCTGTGAATGTCATAATGTAACTATAATGATAGAAACTCTTGCTTCACAGATTTTCTAGCTTACTTCCTCTCAGGTCTTGAAGTACAGATCTCTATTTCTATCATCTTCCTGAGATCCTCTATAAAGAGGTTATTTCCCTTCCTACTTACCCCTCTCCATATCTTGAGTGATGAAGACTTGGACCTAAGATTGGATTCAGAACACTTCTTTCCCTTTCTTTAGTCTATGAACTTCACTCTACTGATCATTATCATAGGTTTTGTCCTTTCTTCATTATTGTTTTGGCATCAAAATGCCAAGCACTTTAGATAGTGGTTTGGCCAAGTTTCTCAACATTTGATAAACTGGCTATATGATTCACACAATGATTTGTAAAATCATATCTTTGGTCAACTCTTGACCTTTAAGAAATCACAGTCAATCTGTATGCACAATCATATTGAGCATATGAGATTATACTTGATCTCTATCTATCTGATTATATTCAAACATTGCTTTGAAGAAATTATACCTTTCATGCTTTAAATGATTCTTAAGATGTATAATCATCTCAAGATTGTCCATGCTTCAAGTTATTTATGCAACTCATAGTTCATATAGCTCAACATAAGGTTCTGAATGTCTTATGCATCATTGTCATACTTCAAGTAAGCATCCAATTTAACCCTTAGGTACATTTAGAGTGGTTCAACTGGATCTGGTCTTTCAAGGACTTTATAGTTTACACTCGTCATTGAGAACACTTCTCAAAGGTCCCAAACCATATTTGAAGTTTATTTCATTTACAAACTGATCGCAACTATAATGTATTTGTGTTTGTCATTTGGATTCTACAAAATAATTTTGCAACTTTTCAAAATATTTTTGATTTGTTTGATTTGATAAATTTGACAATATTAATTAGGCCTTTAATTAATTATTGCTCCCACTATTTTGATCAAATTGATAGCCCTCACCATCAATTCAGAAGATTGCAACGTACAACCTTCTAGTGAACCAAGATCCAAAACAATTGAGTTATTACCCGTCCAATGCCAGCGTCCATAATCAACTATTAAGGTAGGTAACATTTACGAATTGCATCACATGTAATTCTTGGATAGATAATATGCACAACTCTTTGCCATAATCATCTGTATGCCTCTAAGTGCTTAATCCCATTAAGACCACTTAGTTAATCCTGACCCAAAAGCTAATACAATAGGAGTGCACCCCGCTTGGCGGGCCCATACAACTATCATCACACTTCCACGAGATAGACAGTGCACCACCCATGGGATGCCCATGCTTTTCGATCAAGCTTTTCATGTATGCTTCTTATGGAAAGAATATAAGACTTATTATTATATTTGAGGGATTTTATATAAGTACATATACATGTCTATTCACCACATATATAGTATGTATCATATACATCATATAACCACAGCGACAAACATGCAATATCAATAAAAATGATGATTATAGCCATCCTATTGTAATTCCTTACAGCCACAAGGAATTACGGTCATCTAAGGTTTACATCATATGCAACCTGTTGTTGATGAAGATCTTTGTGCCTGAACCATTCTGGGTTGATCGGCTCATCCTATGACACGATCGGTTCGCCTCCTGGTCAGTTGGTTAGTCAGTCTGGCCTCTGATTTCTGGACACCTCCAACAAGCAGTTGGGCCATTAGCCGACTGATCTGGATCCATCATAGCATTCCTCCTCGGTTCTCCAAGAGTTCATCTCGTCTGGTGCTGAGCCTCTTCTTCGTCGATGTAACATAAAATAAATTATCCTACTTTTACATAATCTTTGGAAAACCTCGAGTTACATTTGAGGGGAGCAAAGGTAGAAGAGAAAGGATCTTGAGTTATCTCTAGTTACATGTGGAATAGAAGGTAGAGGACTCGGTATGCAAACCGAGATGCAAAAAACCATAACCAACCAAGAACACATAGGGTTTATAGGTCATAACTATGCTATACATCCACCATCAAAACCATTTTAGGGCGACACGTATCGATTGCATATATACCATATCATATATGTATATTAGTTTGTAGACACATGTGGTAATTAGTCGGATATGCACATTGGTCATTTTAAACATTCACATCATATGCAATAAATAAGTGATGATAAAACCACAATCCGATCATATTCATTTATCCCAAAACACAGTACGTTGATGTGGCTTTGATACCACTGTTGGGTTTTATGGCCTCGGAGTAAGCAATGGAAACAAATTTTTTACTAGACATTAACCCATAATAGGAGATTGCATCAATGACTATGTAATTGGAAGGATGGTTTTAGCAAGATATACCTAGTCTTGGGTCTTTCCGGTGATAATACCTCATAGCCATGTGCGGTCTTCAATGCCATGTCTTGGACGGTGTCTATGCAACTCCTGGTCTTTTCCATGGAATCTGGCCTCTACCACAGACTACTACTGGTGTGTCCTCCTGAGCAGACGACATCTCCCACCTCTGTAGATAGTCCATATGGACCACCTCGAACTCCTACCGTTCTAGAAGAACTGGAATGAAGGAGAAGACCCTCCTATTGGTGTACTAGCACCAACCTTCTCTCCCAAACTCAGACTACTTTTTTACAGTTGTCTTTCCCTCATTGTGCCTCCCTAGTCAGGTAGCACTTGTTTGGGCTCTCTCAGTACCAAACCTAGAGAGGTCAACAACTTTGTAGAGCAATTGATGTTCTGAGAATCCCCTAGTACCCCTCTATTTATAGTAGAGGGCAGGGTCAGGGTTCCCAATCTGTTTGGGAGTAGAAGGATCTGAAAATTCCATGAATAGTTTGTACTGTGGTAGGCCAGCCAATCATTTCACAATTGAAATGGTCATTTGGCAAGGTGATCCGATCAATTCACTAGTGAATCGGTCGGTTGGGAGTGTGAACCAATCATTTCACTTCCCTGACTTGCCTACAATTGACTTTCCCCAATCGTTTCCAATTAATTCAAAGATTAATTCTTATTCCAATCGAATTGAACAAGTGAAATGTGAAAGTTTTTCTCCAACCAGGAAAATCCCAATTTCCTCATTTGGTAGGACTGTGAGCCACCTGGTTCACCAAGTGAACCATTTGGTTGGCTCACACCAGCCGATCGGCTCATAAGGCTGAACTGATCGATTCGCAGTCCTGACATTGCGAATGCAGTCTCCAATCAACCTGACACTCTAACCAACTAGTTTAACACTTGAACTGGATAGTTCTCAGTCCAATCAGTCAATTATATCTTTAATTAAGTACCTAAACACCTTTTGTCTCAATCTAAACATTATTCATGGACAATCTCTTCTTCCAGGGGTATCCTATGTGTGTGACACTACATGTTCCAACTAACATTGGCAATAAATGTTCATAAAAACTTATGACATCACAAGAAATGAGAAAAATCTAGTAACTCATCATTGATACCCAAGTAACTCAAAAAGTTGGAGAACAACTTCAACCTACAATTAGTGACTAGTGTTACAATGATCGTATAGTTCCTTTGTCACTAACATCTAGATTGAACTCGAGGCATGGAACGTCAACCTCTTCAATTCAATCCATGTTCCTTGACCTAGAGCAGACTGTCTGAGATGCATGTGAGTTCACATATCATATATTGAATCACATTCGTATGGCCATACAATTCTCAATCTTGCTTATCAAGGGCCCCTGGATACCATACTCCTTGTAGGAGGGACAAATCCCATATCTATCACTCACAATCAAGTCCCTGTGTGTCAAAGTCACTCAATCATCACCATCATAACAATCCATGTTTCAGGACTGCGTTTGATGATGTCAAAGTGTACCCAATCACATGTGATGAGTGTAGTGATTTCAGGTCTAGAAACCACAATCACCACCATCACTATGAGAGACAATTGTGACTGCCATTCCATGGTATCCATGTATCACTCTCATGGTGGGTCTGTCCGATATACTATTCTCTAACATATATATGTGTGTTTGACTTGATATGACATATCATGACTAATGAGACTTTATCATTAGTCAACACACACTCTAGTCTTATGTATTACTGTTGTCTATTTTGCTTCCATAGTAATATCCGACTAGGGACATATCAAGAATGTATGTACTCTTATCATACATATAGTCTCATTGTTCAGGTCCTCAACTTGGAGACATATTTCATCGAGTCACATAATTCTTTAGACATCTATCATCTATGTGTCATCATCTCATGAGTGAGACAAACATAATAGATTGAATTACCTTTATCCTTATCAAACTAGGTATATAGTGCTTCATCACAATCATCAGATGATTGGCTATATGGACATAATATACCAACATAGTCATCCTTGATCAACGCCATCATGAAACGATCTACCCAGAACTACATGAAAGAAATATGGATAGCTTGTTTGTTTTATGCATTATATTTGATGTTCATATGATTTGTGCTCTTTTCATAATTGGTTTATGAAAGTAGAAGAGGAGAGAGGTGGAATGCATGTACATAGTCATTATTGATTCCATTCATCAATAATCATCCATTGCATTGTATTTCTCATTTCTTGATTGTGGAAACATTGAAGAGAGAGTGTGTTGGAGCATACTTGGGGACAAGTATGTTTCAGGTTTGGGGTGGTGATTTAACCCTATTTTAGGGCTTCATCTTGTGTCATTTTACATTTCAGTCACATCTATACCCGTAAGATTACATGTTATTTCCCTCAATATGCATATTTGTGTAAAATGCACTTATGGACATTATTTGCATATTTTTCAGGCATTTAGACCATGCTTGATTGTAGAGAGAGAGAAGTGATCTGAGGGTTTCTCTACCCTTGAGGAGACCCAAACTGAAGTTTGATGCTCCCTCAACCTACCCATTGTGGACAAAGATCCATTGAAGCAAAGATGTCCAAGAAAACCCAAAGAATCAAGTCAAAGTGTGGATCCAGATACCATCACGACCGTGGTACCATAGAATGGTCGTGCTAGGACACTTGCAAAATCAACAGGTTTAGAGCTCAATTTGTGCATAAATCACCACGATTGTCGACCATAGAATGGCCTTGGTGCACTGACTCCAGATGGTCATGGTACCCGCCATGTCCGTGCCACCCTAGACCCACTACAATCGTGGCCATCGGCAGGGCCGTGGCCAACTGAAGACATCACGGTCGTGGGAATTAATTTCTCAAGTTGGCCAAGATCACAGTAACTTCACACACTTTTCACCATTTCTCAAAAAGTTCATTTCCATCCACCACGACCATTCTCACCCCTCCCCACCACGACCGTGCTACCTACAAAAACTTGGCTACTTTTGCACTATTTTTCCCATACTACCCCTACTTGACCTAGTACTTCCCCACACCTATATAAACCTTGGGGGTGGCTGGAGCATGGGGTTGGCCACCCTTAGCTACCTTCTACCACCTCTTAGCTCCCCATTTTTTCCCCTTATCCATTACACTCCATTTCCACCTCCATTTCACTCCATTTCACAATTTCCACCATCAAAACCCTAGTTTCCACCAATTTCCACCATCATTCCACGCCTCTACACCTTGGAGGAGAGAGGAGGATGTTGTACAACAGCTGAAGTGGAGGATTTCTTCATCTACACCAATCTTCATGGTTTCTTCTATCTCCTTCTTTCTTCTTTTTGTATTTTTCATTGTTATGAGTAGCTAGGCCCCTTGGGTGAACTGTTTGGGATGTAAAATGTTACTTTGATACCATGTTGAAGGAAAATGATATGTAAACTTTGTAATTCCATTTTCTAATGATTGTGTTCTATTTCTATCTCATTCTTCATGAATTTCTTGTTGGTTTGTAATTGAAATAAATTGGGAATTTAGGGAAATTGATTATATGTGTGAATTTTGGGATTTGCTCCTAGGTCTAATTCTTGGATCCCTAGCTAGCTAACCATTAAACTATATCTTAATCAATCTTCCTAACCCTAGTTGAGAGATCTAAGTAGCTAGTTAAGATGAAATTGGTGTGTTGAGTATGAAGCTTTCTCAAGGTTAGAATGTGGGTGATGGGAGGCCTAAAACCTCACTTCCACTCCCATTACTAGTCTCAACCCCTAATAATCTTGGATCATCTAACCTATAAACCTAGACTTTTTAAGAATCTAGTTGAATTACACCCAAGCCCTAACCCAAATGAGCTTCACAAGGGTAGTGGGGATTGTTAAGTACTAGTTCCCCTATACACAAGCTAGCATATCCACAACTAGTACGTAGCCTATGATAATTCATTAGAATCTGACTTGTTGTTTGGTTTGATCATCTAAATGGAATTATAATGTTCATATGTCACCCCCAACTTAATTGATTAGTGCATCCCCTAAACAACCCACATCTCCCTTAATTCCTTTAAAACCCTAGTTTTCATCTTTCTTAGCTAGTTTTAGCTTAATTAGCTCTTTTCTTAGATAGATTTTTGCCCTGTTCTTGCTTTGTTCTTGTTAGATTAGGTCTTTAATTGCTGTTTTTCCATGTCATGCTTGCCTTAGTGTAGATTGTTATCAAATTGTCTTTTCATACCTAGCCTAGTCTTTTCCTACTTAATTAGTCTTAATCTTATCTAGGGTTGCAACTAGTACAAGCATTAGATTTATATTATTCCTGTGTATCCATTCCAGGTATTGATCTATGTCAATCCTGTACAACCATTCCAGGTATCGATCTGTGTCAATCCTGTGCAACTATTCCAGGTATTGATCTATGTCAATCCTGTGCAACTATTCCAGGTATAGATCTATGTCAATCCTGTGCAACTATTCCAGGTATTGGGGTTTAGCCAATCCTGTGCATTCCAGGTATTGGGAGTTAGCCAATCCTATGTTATTATTCCAGGTATTGATCTATGTCAATCATGTGCATTCTAGGTATTGGGAGTTAGCCAATCCTGTGTTATTATTCCAGGTATTGATCTATGTCAATCCTGTGCATTCCAGGTATTGGGAGTTACCCAATCCTGTGTTATTATTCAAGGTATTGGGAGTTAGCCAATCCTGTTTTATTATTCCAGGTATTGATCTATGTCAATCCTGTGCATTCCAGGTATTGGGAGTTAGCCAATCCTGTGTTATTATTCTAGGTATTGGGAGTTAGCCAATCATGTGTTATTATTCCAGGTATTGATCTATGTCAATCATGTGCATTCCAGGTATTGGGAGTTAGCCAATCCTGTGTTATTATTCCAGGTATTGATCTATGTCAATCATGTGCATTCCAGGTATTGGGAGTTAGCCATTCCTGTGTTATTATTCCAGGTATTGATCTATGTCAATCCTGTGCATTCCAGGTATTGGGAGTTAGCCAATCCTGTGTTATTATTCCAGGTATTGATCTATGTCAATCCTGTGCATTCCATGTATTGGGAGTTAGCCAATCCTGTGTTATTATTCCAGGTATTGATCTATGTCAATCCTGTGCATTCCAGGTATTGGGAGTTAGCCAATCCTGTGTTATTATTCCAGGTATTGGGAGTTAGCCAATCCTGTGTTATTATTCCAGGTATTTATCTATGTCAATCCAGTGCATTCCAGGTATTGGGAGTTAGCCAATCCTGTGTTATTATTCCAGGTATTGATCTATGTCAATCCTGTGCATTCCAGGTATTGGGAGTTAGCCAATCCTGTGTTATTATTCCATGTATTGATCTATGTCAATCTTGTGCAGATGTTATTCCAGGTATTAGACTATGCTAATCCTGTGCAACTATTCCAGGTATTGAACTATATCAATCTTGTAATGCTAAAAGTGATATTTATCACATATTGATATATCACTTTCCTCATCACTTTCAACTTCCTTAAGTTATCAGCTTATCTTGGATTAAGGTATTTCCCATCTTAATCCTTTAATCCATTAACCTATCGCCATTACCATGAAGTGCATAGGTCACACATAAGAATGGTCCAAATATCTTTAATGATATTGACTCATCTCAAGTTAAAGTATTACTTTCTATAAGGGTATCCACAATCAATCACTTTAGGCATCTCCCCCACTAGTATATTAGTAACCATTCCATTATTAGGATTAGGGTTTCCCATACTATCATACTTCATTAGGGTGAGGATTGCATATAACATCACCCTTCATTAGGCTTTCTCATCATATTGCCTAAAATTAGGGTTTACTATTCATCCCAACATGGGTTTCTCATGGCATCACCCTCAATTTGGGTTTACATGGAATCAACCTCAATTAGGGTTCACATGATCTCTTTATTAAGGATCACACCCTATTCATCACATGATCAATACTCATGTATGAATTCCTTTCCATCATCCTATCAACTTGATTAGGTTACATCAACCCTTCAATCAAGTATATACAATTATGGTTAACATAGTGTACTAAGGCATTGTTCTTATAAGCAATTAGGGTTCATTCCTTAATTGGCACTAATCACTTACGTACTATTAGGGTTTCAACCTTTGTACCTTCATTGATTATCATTACTAATCATCATTGGATCAATGGATGATTCATCATCTCTATTCTCAAGAGATTCAATCACATTGGACCTCCATTACATAAGGTATCCAATTGAATTAGGGTTTTCAATGTTGATTCCTTCAATCATTGAATTCATGGAACCAATCATCAATTGGACCTACCCTCATAATTCAATTGAGTTTAATAGGTCAACCTTAAACTTATTTGACTCTCAATTGACCCTCAATTGATCATCAATTAGGGTTTGATTCAATTAAATTAGGGTTTGGAATCGATGATTCAACAACACTAATCAATGTAAGACTAGTTGCTTTGAAACCATTGAACCATCATCCAAATTGGGTATGACCTGACCCCAAACGGTCTTGAGGTCGTTTGGATGACCTCCAAACGGTCTTGAGACCGTTTGCCCATCATATCACTCAGATCTAAGCAATCCAATTAGGGTTTGGTTCATTGGATTGATCACCAAATCAGCATTACATTGTTTAACAGCTTGGTACCTTTAGACCTTCAAACACCTAACCATACTCAACCCTAGACCTCCAAACGGTCTTGGGTGACCACCAAACGGTCTTGAGACCGTTTGGATGAGCTCCAAACGGTCTTGAGACCGTTTTCCCATCCAACCTTTGGACTCTAGTGAAAATCCATCATGGATTGGTCTATCGCGTTGATCAACAAATCAGCACTACATTGCAATATGATTAGTACCTTTGGACCTTGAATTGGTCAATTATATTTGACCCCAGACCTCCAAACGGTCTTGGGGTGATCCCCAAACGGTCTTGAGACCGTTTGGGTGATCCCCAAACGGTCTTGAAACCGTTTGGGCTAATCAACCCAAAATCTCTAATTAACTCGTTGGAAATCAGCACTGATTTCAATTAGGGTTTGCCCAATTGATTAGCCTTCAACTCATGACTCGTTTGGAATTAATCCATAAAATTTTGTGAGTCATTAACCAACATCATTAGGAACAGTAATCTCATACGGTCAACGCTTAGTCAACCATCTTATACGGTCTTGAGACCGTTTTCTCAACCAGGTCAAGTTAATCAGGTTGAAAATCAGCACATAATTCAATCTGATTGCCTAATTGATTGGCCTTCAACTCTCGATTCCTTTGGAATTAACCCCTCAAATTTGGAGGGTTATCAGACTACATAATTAGGAAAAAAATTCCCAAACGGTCAATGCTTGGTCAACCATCTCAAACGGTCTTGAAACCATTTTCTCCCAAACGGTTTCAAACCGTTTGCCCTTAAACGGTTTGCTGAAACCGCATAGCCAATCAAATTAAAACGATTTGGAGTAGCTATCAAAACGGTTTTGCTTGGTAATTTTCTTTGGATAAGAATATAGGATGATGTCATCATCCCCTTCCTTCGAACAACCAAGAACAGAAACCGTTCTTGATGGAAATTGCAGCAAAGAAACAAGAGTGTATCAAATTGAAGAAATCAATCAACAAAGCATAGAGAATTGATGCAATAGCAATGTTTAAGGGTTTGAGTTATAAAACCCGCCTCCAATTGATCTCCAAAGCTCCAAGATCACGCCATTAATGTTGGATGAATCTCTTGCAACTCCCCCTAGGCTCGTCCTCAAGCTTTTGATTGCAAAAGTTGGCTAGGGTTGAAGAGGAGATCGAAATAAGAAGGAATCCATAATTTGTTTTCGATTTCCACCATGAAATCATGGAGAACGAAGGTCAAGGGCTTACCCACAGGTTGGGGACGTTCTCCCTGCTCCTCCCTAGCTTCTTGGTCGGTTTTGCAAGCAAGGGGAAGAAGAAAATCCGAAAACGGCCTTGGTTTGGGCTTGGAAATGGCACTTTTATAAAGAAATTGATGAGAGAGAATATGCCTTATAAAAATCCAATTAATCCAAAAATTATGGCCGCCTCTTCCCCCTCAACTCCATGGATATGAGGCATATCCCTTTGCCTTTAATTCTCCTTCATTATCCTCAATTTAATGAAAAGCAAATTAAGCACCTTAATGCTTATTATATAATATCCCACATGTGAGTGGATATTACTTTTCTTTATAAAAAGGTGAGTGGAATTTCACCTACTTAAGATATTTTCGTTCCTTATCTTGTTAAAGGAACGTCCATCCTTATTCAAAATCAACCCAAAACATTTTGGTTGAAAGCCCTTCAATTATTTTTATTCATTTTTGCCCTAAATCGAATTAGGGTTTCAATTAGGCATTATTCTTGATTATTTTAATGTCAAGATTCTCTCTCCTACAACTTAATTCAAATGAGGAGTCCCTCTCATTTTATTTGCTCTAAATGATGCCAAGAAACATTAAGGACCATATTGAAGTGGTAATTTGCATATTGAACCCTAGATTTTGGGTAAATTGCACTTTACTCCAAAACTAGGTTTTAATGCACAACATTGTCCAACAAGCTCTATCTTGGTGTCCAGGCTTGGGAAAACTGTACCACTACATCATATTCCTTCTTATGATGTCTCAACATCAGAGGAACATCTTATCATGTGAAATTTGCAAGTTAACCCTTCAACTTGGGTAATTTGCACTTTAGTCCGAAATAAGCAAACATTGCTTCAACATTGTTCAAACAGGACCAAAATTGAAACATATGTTCCTATTGAGACCTAATAACTTTTCAAAAGATAAGATTTAAGCATATAATCATCTTTCTTAATCAAAACACCTAGGGTTAAAGCATAACCCAGGTCAGGGATGTTACAAATTATAAACCCCTAACAAGGATTTCGTCCCCGAAATCCCAGATAAAGGGAACAGATATCATTCATTCATCATATCATCATGTATGTTCATAACACCTCATTGTTATGTAGACATCATAGAACTTTGATCAGCACAAAGTTCCTTCACACAATATTCTCATAGAGTCAATTGAGAACTTATCTTAAAGACATATTTAGTTGTTATGTTTATGCAAAGCATAAACCCCTAACATATGATGTTCATATCATTTTATATAATCAGAATGATTTCATAGTTGACCACTCTAGGTAGACAATCTAAACCATCTGATAATTCTTAGATACTAGAATCCCTTACCCTGGTATCAGTCACGTGTTGAAAACACATCATATTCTCATCTTTCTTTTATCATATTTACAACTTTATAGAATAGGGATCACCTCCCTTGTTCTCTTTCTCATCATATGAGGGTCATACTTTTACTTCCTCATATACACATACTGATCTGAATTCCTATAAGATCCTTCTTTCTTGTTCTTAAGATATGATACATTTATCCATATCATATTTCCAATTTCATGATACTCATTAGATTGTATCTGAATGATTGCTTGATCAGGGCAATCAAAAAGATATCAATCTAAGAGTTTCCATACTCACTTTATCATCAATAGTTGTATACCTGATCAGGGTTTACAAGTACTGAGATCAAGTAGTATGCACTTACATGCTATCATATTTCTTGCTTTTCATATTATCATAACATAAGATTTAACATTCTTGGATTTTATCCAGGCATCTCTTCTATACCTCTTCCTCTTTCATAGAGGTAAGATCAATATAGAGTATTTAAAAGAATATTGAACAGAATTCAAATTCTAGTTCTCATCATTTCATCCCTATATAGCAACCAATGGGGAAAACAATATCAACAATCCTCCTTTTTATAACAAAAAGGGTTTAGTGTACTCAACATGTACACATTTATAACATACCTTGTACTCATATCATGGTCTTACTAGTCTTATTACTGAAGCAAAAACTAAGCCATAGAATCTTACAGGTGAAAGGTTAAGACCTTTGCACTTACTTAGTGGCTACTTCCCTGGTACACTAGGCATTTATTGCACTATTAGTACCAAAAACTTGGCTTTTTAAAACCATTAGGCAAATGTCTCTAGAATTATAGAGACCATTCCCTACTTCTCAGCTTATTGCCCCTTCTTGGGCACTACCATCACAGATTTATTATCTGTCTGAACTCATGGCAGAGTCCACTTTCTTGCTATAAGTTAATCTTTTCCACATTTTCCCTTGTTCCCACATGACTAATTCATTCAGGAACTCTTTTAAAGCTCAAGCTTTCTGTATTAAGGACTGATAACCTAGGTTGTAAGCCTAGCATCCAGTCCACTCATATGCATTACTGTTGCCCTAATCTTCCCAACAAGAACATGATCATAGGATTCTCTATCCTGATCAGGTCTTAATGGGGATTCTCAGGCACTCATTCTATTCTTGCATGATCCCTTGCACCTCTTCTTGGTGCAACAACATTGCCCTAAGCAATGTGTTCGTTGCGCTCTCCAGTCATTTTAAACTTTACCCTATCTCTGCACAAGCAGAAATCATTATAGGGTATACTGGAGGACACTAACACAGACTCAACAACTTAGTCCTATGTCTCTGTAGACTCAGCGAACCTAGAGCTCTAATACCACTAAATGTAACGACCGTCTCGCGAAAACAGGATTAACTAATGCGGAAGCGAATTATTTGTAGTGTAATTACTGAAAATCACTTAAAATTAAAACCATTTGCAAAGAGATCCATTCATAGGAAAACTCTTTAACCAAGAACCAAAGTGTTTCCATTTCATCCTGGATCACAAGTACACAGCTTGTACAATTCCTTTTTAAGGATTACAACATTAACTGCCCTGTTAACAAATATACACAGGCAGTATAAAACATTGAGGCATTAAGCCAAAACTCCGATTGAATCATTTAAAACTCCGAGGACCTGAGAGTACAGAGACGACACATAGGACTACTATCTATATGACTTGACAGACAATATCTCCACCTGATATTTCATTGCTGTCCTTGTTGTTGTTGTTGCTTCTGCTCATCTCTGTTCTAGGGATTTCCTGCCTTGCCTTCCATGCATACCTAAAAATGTTTTCCCACGGGGGTGAGACAATTGTAAATTGCCCCAGCGAGAGATATAACTCTCCGCCAAAACATTATTATTGCAATTAAGGATATAAAACTAGGCAGATGATAAGCAATTTAAAGCATTCTCTTAATA
The DNA here is from genome assembly GCA_963693085.1 of Alisma plantago-aquatica. NCBI lineage: Eukaryota > Viridiplantae > Streptophyta > Magnoliopsida > Alismatales > Alismataceae > Alisma > Alisma plantago-aquatica. The sequence continues at coordinate 738,120,780 of OY856410.1, read as the reverse complement.
AGGAATAGGAAGAACATGTATATCATTTATCCTCCATATTATACCATCATATCAAACTTCTCTTGTGACACTCATTATCTTGATATGTCACCCATGAGACATTCTCTTGTGACACTCATTATCTTGATATGTCACCCATGAGACATTCTCGTTTCAACTTATTGGCCTTAGCCAATCTGCTAAATAGATTTTGGTTATAATGGACATGAGAGTGTACATCATCATGTCTTATTCAGGCATTGGTCTATACCAATCCTATATAAGTATTCCAGGCATTGGATTACACCAATCCTGTGCAACTAGTACAAGCATTAGATTTATATTATTCTTGTGTATCCATTCCAGGTATTGATCTATGTCAATCCTGTACAACCATTTCAGGTATCAATCTGTGTCAATCCTGTGCAACTATTCCAGGTATTGATCTATGTCAATCCTGTGCAACTATTCCAGGTATTGATCTATGTCAATCCTGTGCAACTATTCCAGGTATTGGGGTTTAGAAAATCCTGTGCATTCTAGGTATTGGGAGTTAGCCAATCCTGTGTTATTATTCCAGGTATTGATCTATGTCAATCCTGTGCATTCTAGGTATTGGGAGTTAGCCAATCTTGTGTTATTATTCTAGGTATTGATCTATGTCAATCTTGTGCATTCCATGTATTGGGAGTTAGCCACTCCTGTGTTATTATTCTAGGTATTGGGAGTTAGCCAATCCTGTGTTATTATTCCAGGTATTGATCTATGGCAATCCTGTGCATTCCAGGTATTGGGAGTTAGCCAATCCTGTGTTATTATTCCAGGTATTGGGAGTTAGCCAATCATGTGTTATTATTCTAGGTATTGATCTATGTCAATCCTGTGCATTCCAGGTATTGGGAGTTAGCCAATCCTGTGTTATTATTCCAGGGATTGATCTATGTCAATCCTGTGCATTCCAGGTATTGGGAGTTAGCCATTCCTGTGTTATTATTCCAGGTATTGATCTATGTCAATCCTGTGCATTCCAGGTATTGGGAGTTAGCCAATCCTGTGTTATTATTCCAGATATTGATCTATGTCAATCCTGTGCATTCCAGGTATTGGGAGTTAGCCAATCCTGTGTTATTATTCCAGGTATTGATCTATGTCAATCCTGTGCATTCCAGGTATTGGGAGTTAGCCAATCTTGTGTTATTATTCTAGGTATTGGGAGTTAGCCAATCCTGTGTTATTATTCCAGGTATTGATCTATGTCAATCCTGTGCATTCCAGGTATTGGGAGTTAGCCAATCCTGTTATTATTCCAGGTATTGGGAGTTAGCCAATCCTGTGTTATAATTCCATGTATTGATCTATGTCAATCTTGTGCAAATGTTATTCCAGGTATTAGACTATGCTAATCCTGTGCAACTATTCCAGGTATTGAACTATATCAATCCTGTAATGCTAAAAGTGATATTTATCACATATTGATATATCACTTTCCTCATCACTTTCAACTTCCTTAAGTTATCATCTTATCTTGGATTAAGGTATTTCCCATCTTAATCCTTTAATCCATTAACCTATCACCCTTACCATGAAGTGCATAGGTCACACATAAGAATGGTCCAAATATCTTTAATAATATGGACTCATCTTAAGTTAAAGCATTACTTGCTATAAGGGTATCCACAATCAATCACTTTAGGCATCTCCCCCATTAGTATATTAGTAACCATTCCATTATTAGGATTAGGGTTTCCCATACTATCATACTTCATTAGGGTGAGGATTGCATATAACATCACCCTTAATTAGGCTTTCTCATCATATTGCCTAAAATTAGGGTTTACTATTCATCCCAATATGGGTTTCTCATGGCATCACCCTCAATTTGGGTTTACATGGAATCAACCTCAATTAGGGTTCACATGATCTATTTATTAAGGATCACACCCTATTCATCACATGATCAATACTCATGTATGAATTCCTTTCCATCATCCTATCAACTTGATTAGGTTACATCAACCCTTCAATCAAGTATATACAATTATGGTTAGCATAGTGTACTAAGACATTGTTCTTATAAGCAATTAGGGTTCATTCCTTAATTGGCACTAATCACTTAGGTACTATTAGGGTTTCAACCTTTTTACCTTCATTGATTATCATTACTAATCATCATTGGATCAATGGATGATTCATCATCTCTATTCTCAAGAGATTCAATCACATTGGACCTCCATTACATAAGGTATCCAATTGAATTAGGGTTTTCAATGTTGATTCCTTCAATCATTGAATTCATGGAACCAATCATCAATTGGACCTACCCTCATACTTCAATTGAGTTTAATAGGTCAACCTTCAACTGATTTGACTCTCAATTGACCCTCAATTGATCATCAATTAGGGTTTGATTCAATTGAATTAGGGTTTGGAATCGATGATTCAACAACACTAATCAATGTAAGACTAGTTTCTTTGAAACCATTGAACCATCATCCAAATTGGGTATGACCTGACCCCAAACGGTCTTGAGGTCGTTTGGATGACCTCCAAACGGTCTTGAGACCGTTTGCCCATCATATCACTCAGATCTAAGCAATCCAATTAGGGTTTGGTTCATTGGATTGATCACCAAATCAGCATTACATTGTTTAACAGCTTGGTACCTTTAGACCTTCAAACACCTAACCATACTCAACCCTAGACCTCCAAACGGTCTTGGGTGACCACCAAACGGTCTTGAGACCGTTTTCCCATCCAACCTTTGGACTCTAGTGAAAATCCATCATGGATTGGTCTATCGCGTTGATCAACAAATCAGCACTACATTGCAATATGATTAGTACCTTTGGACCTTGAATTGGTCAATTATATTTGACCCCAGACCTCCAAAAGGTCTTGGGGTGATCCCCAAACGGTCTTGAGACCGTTTGGGTGATCCCCAAACGGTCTTGAAACCGTTTGGGCTAATCAACCCAAAATCTCTAATTAACTCATTGGAATTTCAGCACTGATTTCAATTAGGGTTTGCCCAATTGATTAGCCTTCAACTCATGACTCGTTTGGAATTAATCCATAAAATATGGTGAGTCATTAACCAACATAATTAGGAACAGTAATATCATACGGTCAACACTTAGTCAACCATCTTATACGGTCTTGAGACCGTTTGCTCAACCAGGTCAAGTTAATCAGGTTGAAAATCAGCACATAATTCAATTTGATTGCCTAATTGATTGGCCTTCAACTCTCGATTCCTTTGGAGTTAACCACTCACATTTGGAGGGTTATCAGCCTACATAATTAGGAACAAAATTTCAAAACGGTCAACGATTGGTCAACCATCTCAAATGGTCTTGAAACCGTTTTCTCCCAAATGGTTTCAAACTGTTTTCCCTTAAACGGTTTGCCGAAACCGCATAGCCAATCAAATTAAAACGATTTGGAGTAGCTATCAAAACGGTTTTTCTTGGTAATTTTCTTTGTATAAGCATCTAGGATGATTTCATCATCCCCTTCCTTCGAACAACCAAGAACAGCAACCGTTCTTGATGGAAATTGCAGCAAAGAAACAAGAGTGTATCAAATTGAAGAAATCAATCAACAAAGCATAGAGAATTGATGCAATAGCAATGTTTAAGGGTTTGAGTTATAAAACCCGCCTCCAATTGAGCTCCAAAGCTCCAAGCTCACGCCATTAATGGTGGATGAAGCTCTTGCAACTCCCCCTAGGCTCGTCCTCAAGCTTTTGATTGCAAAAGTTGGCTAGGGTTGAAGAGGAGATCGAAATAAGAAGGAATCCATAATTTATTTTCGATTTCCACCATGAAATCATGGAGAACGAAGTTCAAGGGCTTACCCACAGGTTGGGGACGTTCTCCCTGCTCCTCCCTAGCTTCTTTGTCGGTTTTGCAAGCAAGGGGAAGAAGAAAATCCGAAAAAAGCCTTGGTTTGGGCTTGGAAATGGCACTTTTATAAAGAAATTGATGAGAGAGAATATGCCTTATAAAAATCCAATTAATCCAAAAATTATGGCCGCCTCTTCCCCCTCAACTCCATGGATACGAGGCATATCCCTTTTCCTTTAATTCTCCTTCATTATCCTCAATTTAAAGAAAAGCAAATTAAGCACCTTAATGCTTATTATATAATATCCCACATGTGAGTGGATATTACTTTTCTTTATAAAAAGGTGAGTGGAATTGCACCTACTTAAGATATTTTCGTTCCTTATCTTGTTAAAGGAACGTCCATCCTTATTCTAAATCAACCCAAAACATTTTGGTTGAAAGCCCTTCAATTATTTTTATTCATTTTTGCCCTAAATCGAATTAGGGTTTCAATTAGGCATTATTCTTGATTATTTTAATGTCAAGATTCTCTCTCCTACAACTTAATTCAAATGAGGAGTCCCTCTCATTTTATTTGCTCTAAATGATGCCAAGAAACATTAAGGACCATATTGAAGTGGTAATTTGCATATTGAACCCTAGATTTTGGGTAAATTGCACTTTACTCCAAAACTAGGTTTTAATGCACAACATTGTCCAACAAGCTCTATCTTGGTGTCCAGGCTTGGGAAAATCATACCACTACATCATATTCCTTCTTATGATGTCTCAACATCAGAGGAACATCTTATCATGTGCAATTTGCAAGTTAACCCCTCAACTTGAGTAATTTGCACTTTAGTCTGAAATAAGCAAACATTGCTTCAACATTGTTCAAACAGGACCAAAATTGAAACATAGGTTCCTATTGAGACCTAATCACTTTTCAAAAGATAAGATTTAAGCATATAATCATCTTTCTTAATCAAAACACCTAGGGTTAAAGCATAACCCAGGTCAGGGATGTTACATGGTGGGTTGCGACGGAGGTTGTCTGAGAGGAAGACGCAATTTCTGGTCACCGTCGGGGTCCTATGATGGAGCTGGAGTCGCGCCCTTGGCAGCTAGGGTGGCTGGTTCGCGCCATCTGAAGGTTGAAGAAAACCATAGGAGGTTGGATAGTTCTACTCCTCTAGGGTGCGAAGAAAACAACCAATTACACGGGGGTAAAATCGTTAAATTGTTATGTTTCCTTTTGAGCCGAGCAATGTTGTATGGAGGAAGCGACGTGGCAGCTTCTGATTGGCCCAAAGTAAGTAATTTTTTGAAATTCATATCTATTTAACCATAGCTCGGATGAATACGCATAAAATTTGAAAATTGCTCAGAATAACGAGAGGAATCCAAAAAATATATTTAGAAACTATTTCCTCTTGCAATTTGAAAAGTAGTGTAATTTACCAACTTTAATGTAATAATGATCAAGAAACCCTATTTTGATGTGATTAATGTGATTAGTAGGGTTTAATGGATGATTAAAGTTTATATTAACATGTTAATCATAAAGAGATACATTAACATTGAAAAAGATGAACTTTGCACGTAATTAGTCTAATTTAGAGTTTCATGCGCATAAATGTGCTTTAATAGGCCTTGAAACCTTAATATTAGTAGATGTGATTCTTAATGGATTTAATTTTTCAAAACAATGAATAAAGATAAGATATGATATTTCTAAGCTATTTCATGAATAAAGATTCCTAATTATGGGTAAATACCCTTAATATAGTAATTAGGGTTTTCTAATGAATAAAAAGTGAATTTAATGATATATAGAGTTCATTTGTGAATTAGACCATAATGAACTATGAATTGAGGATAAATAAGCATAATTATCTTGCCATGGATTAAAAGGATAAAAATGATAGAACATAAAAGAGGCATAATGGGCTTAACTAATGTTTAAGTGTGCCTTTAATCCGAAATTAGGGTTTGTAAGTAATTGAATAGAAATAGGGTTTAAAATACTAAATGAAGTGAAACCCTAATTGAAAAATGAAACCCTAAAATGGATACAGAAACCTTAGGAAGTGATTTCAAGTTGAATAGAAAGAATCTTGATAAAGTTTGTAGTAAATAGAGTACATGTGTTTTTCAGGATTCTTGATTATGTGGTTGAATTACTTGCTTGGATTGCTTTCTTGGTTGGAATTTATATTATCTTGAGAAATCTACTGAACATGTATGTGGTTACGCTTATGAATAATCACTTTAGTTTTACGGCAATTTATGAATGTGTTTATCAGTTTCTTGAAAATAATTGTTGGATGCCTTTTATTTCATGCAACTATAAAGTGACTATGATTATCACCATGAATATATATATATATATATATATATATATATATATATATATATATATATATATAACTGGCTTAGATCTGAATCCACCTTTGTGCCTTGTAAAGTCTAAAAAGGGGTAACCTAGAATAAGGTCTAGGTTATCGCGGGTTAGAAATTGGGCTACCAAGTGTAGTTCTATGAGACCCTTTAGCATTTCGTGAGTTAAGAAGTGGGATACTTACGGGTAGTGCCATGTGACTCAACCCTAGAAACTGGTTCACCTATAGGTGGGACCATGAGGGGTTTAATGGGGAGCTACTATAAGGAAAGTAGTATCCATGTCCACTGCAGGGACAGCACAGAGGATAGGGAATGCATGGATCACGCAGTTATATTTAAAATGTAAAATTGTTTGTTAAATGGTAATTGGCTGCGATACATTGTTATGAATAATTGCACGATTATTGTTTCCCCCACATACCAGCTTTATGCTGACCGACATTTTATTTTTTGGCATTTTAGGTACAAGGACAAATAGTAAATCATCATATTGTGAAATACATGAATTAAAATACAAGGAGGATTAGTTAGAGTAGAATTCATATGTGGATAGAAGTTTAGAGATCCAAGTTTTCAAAAGGTATAAAAAAGTTTATTTTCTTACAGCTTTCCAGTTTAATCTGTTAAAATTTAATAATTGTTCTTGGTTAACTGCCAAACCTTTGATCCCGAAATTACGTGTGCGGCTTTGACCTCTCGGTCTCCCTTAATTGGGGGTTACCGGAAGGTGGGGTCGTAACATTTAGTATCAGAGCGTAGGTTCCTCACTTAACCATTAATAATTATTAAATTTTACAAACTCCATAGAACCCAAGGGATTTATTAGAGGATTATCTAAAATATGGAGGTGTCTAGAAAAGGATCATGACTGGGGGCTGGAAATACTTTCCTCCACACTGCTAGTCAGAATACGAGGACTCCCAGATCCGTGTGACTGCCTGGCCAAAGTCTTAGGGTATGATTTGAAATAAGATACCTTTAGGACTCTCTCATCTTGTTCATCCCTTCTCAACTCAAATTCTATTAAGGACCTTAAGGATTAGGGTTTTCTCTCTTCTCCTCACCCTCTTGAGGTATGGGTAAGGTTGATAAGGTTTAAGGAATCCTCCACCAAATTAATGAAAAGCATGTAAATGAGATGTCATGGACATAAGCTTATTAGATTAAGTGTAAACTAAAGGATAGATACATGCTTAGGTCATATGACATAAGTTGCCATGCCCTTAGAAGAGACCTCAGGCTAGACCTCCTTGTCAGGAGGATAAATAAAGAGAGTTAGTCTTGGAGATAGAGATCTCCATTACAAGTAGAGACCTGGCACATCCTTTGAGGATGATGTTAACCCTAACCCTAAGTGAAGGTTAGAGAGAGAGATGGCATGATGAGTTAGACTAGGTGTTTGGATGGACATGCCATGGATGACGTATGAGCCATGAGAGGTTGGATGACCTAGTACCTCTGGCGACCCAACCCTGAGAAGGGTGGTGCATGATTGAGTGAAGGATAGGTCATTCATTGATGAGGATAGAGAAGAACCTATGGAAACCCATGAGCTTATATGAGCATGGCATAGTAGACACCCATAGTATGTCAGTAGTACGAGCTGAAGGCTGAAACCCTGGCCAGGGGAGTATGAGGAAATAGCTTATGAGATAAGCATAAAGAGATATGGATAAACTTGAGCAAACATAATAGGCTTCACCCACGTGGAGGTATGCCTGTGAGCTTGATCCTCCTTGGAGAGAGAACCTCGGGTAGTAAGGTAGTTTGTAGGGTTAGCTGTAGAGAGAGAGAAGGACCCATGCAAGAAGGTTGGAAGCCTAGACTCTGAGATATGAGGAATAGTGGGGAGTTGAGGAGGATGCGACCTAAGTGGACAATAATGGTTTCCTCATGCTTGATCCCTGAAGGCTGAGGATATCTTAGTTTCCACGAGAGGAACTAAACTCTAGAGAGAGGATGAGTCCACTAGTACCTCTGTGCCTAGGGTATAGGTGTTTACCTCCTGAGATAGGGAGAAGAGTTCCTTAGACCTGGAGAGGTTTAGTAAGCAGGTTGTGAGGCCCTGTACCATGTTGGATGACCGTGAGGAGGACTCTACCCCAAGGTAAAAGGGCCATGGAATTGCATATCATACCCTATACATGTTTGGCTCGTTAAAAATTTGATCGAGCAGGTGGACATCAGAAAATAAAACTAGGGTTCTTAGGCCTAAGAGGGGAAGTGTTGTACCCGATGCTCATTATGAGTTTTGAGTTTCTATAGTTCAAGCATGGTACTCTTACTATAGGGGAAAGAGAAACCCCTTAAGTTTAAGTTAGGTTTGATGAAACCCTCACAAGTAAGTTAATAATGTGGAAAGGTATGATCTTGATCTAATGTTGAGGAATGAGAACCCGTATGACCTTGCCTGGTTAGTAGGTGGTCTGCTTGTGCCTTAATAGCATGCTAGGGTTAAGCATGTGGATTTAAACCCTAGACCTAATGGCATTTGGACCTTGTTGTCGAGATGTAGTTCCTCCCATCCTGGGAGAGAGACCCTTTTGTAGGGTGTATACCAGTCTTGGTGGTTTTAAGGTAACCTAAAGAGGTGTCATAGGATCTTGAGAAGCTAAGTGAAAAGTACATGGTATGAGTATGAACTTGTAGACCCATATATAACCATCTCTAAGTGCATATGGATGTATTACCATAGAGGTAACTGCTATGGGGCCTGACCAAGGTAGGCAGGTCACCATGACCCCTACGAAAGGATGAAAGTCAGCCCTTGAATGCAGAAAGAGAGATGATGAAGGCTTGGGTAAGGTACTAAGTTGGACATGTACTATAAGGGATTCCTAAGTCTATCCTAGGGTCAGGTAGGGATAAGACTGATGGAAGTAGGAGTTGCCTAATTCCCTAGTTGCACATTACCATAGGGTCGGGAGGTAACAACTATCATTGTATGAGGGCCATGGGTTAGGATATTGATCACCTTCATGAACTCATGGGACCCAAAGGGCAGATGAGTAGGGCACCCTCTGGATGCATAAGGGAAGAGGGATGACCCCAAAAGTATCGGCACCCTATAGACCTAGAGGTGATGACCAAGGAATATGTGTGGACCCAAGTAGGTTCAAAACCAGTTTTCCATGGAGGTAACTTTGATATCAAGATTATTGTAATATAGAGGCATAAACGACACGTTTCAACTTAGATTTAAAGGTGTAATGGCAAGGTGGGATGTACCATCTCTACTCTTGGAATAGGAAGAACTCTGTATTTGGACTGCAACCAAATGCTTATTTCCTCTTATTATGGGAGTGAGAGATAGGACAGTACACATGCCATATACTAAAAGATGATGTGAGTTGGAACGTTGCTATGAGGTATGAGGATAGAGATGATAACATACCTTGGTGGAGTGAACGATACATGGATGGTTTACCAACACTAAGAGGAATGAGGTAGTCACCTTATGAGGATGTTTTTATCATGAGATATGAGTCATACAAGGTTGAGTTTGATCATAAAAAAGATGAGCTCAAAGTGTTTTCAATGAAGATAGACTTAGAGTTCGAGATGATAAGTGAAATACATGGAAGTGTATGTCTTCAATGTTACCTAATACCTAAGGATGTGAAGTGGTAATGGAAGCTCTAGTGGAGATGTATCTGACTAGTTTGGCTAGAAGCTAGAAGAGGTTGTTAGGATAACCCTAAGTTTGGAAAGGAGATATTTTTGGCTGATACTCAGATGTAATGAGATCTGTTGAATAAGTTAATGGTTGTTTGGTTAGCTAATGTAGGCCTTGATGCAATGAAAGGATGGTTGTAGGGCCTCAAATGCACTTCTTTGGAAAGGAAGGTGATGAAACCCCGACTAGAGTGGTTTAAGGTTTCTGAGGAATTGATCTTGAGGAATCATGACATACAAGAAATCATGATACACCGTACTACGAAGATAGTAAGTGACAGTAGTACTTGAGATGCTTAATATGAAGTTGCACGTGGCTTGTCGCCATGCAAGCCAGGAGGTGAAGGACGAACACCAATAACCCAGTGTATCGATATAGAGTATAAAGAGTTCCTGAGAGGGGAAAAGGGAGTTCATCACTATGGAGGTTGTAAGTCTTCCCTAGACCAAGGAAGGTCAAGATGCAATGTGGGTTATGGTAGATCGCCTTACCTAGATGACATGAAAAAGAAAGAGTACTGTCAAGGGACAAATCAGGTTGAACTACATATGAGAGAGATGGTTCAACTACACCAGGAGGTAAGTTCAAAAGTTCTTGAGTATAACCTAATGGTTCACTTCCATGAGGTGGAAGTAGAATCATGAAGAACTCTATGTTAGTACAGTTTATCACCTATAACTAACTAATGGTTAGTATGATCTAGACTAGAGGGTCTGATGAGAGCATGTGTGCTCATTTAGGGTGATACATAGAGACAGTTCTTTTCCTTTGTAAGATGTGATGATAACAACCATAGCCAGTATTGGGTTTTAAAGAAGCTCTGTAAGGGAGGTTGTGGCGGTCACCACTTCAATAAGGTGATGTTGGTGAAAGGACCACATGATGGTTAGAAAAGGACCACAGTGTGTGTAGATGAAGTCTCTTTGATTGTGCAATGGCTGAAAGGAGCCTAGAGATGACGGGAGTCGTGAGCGGATGCAAAGTAGACTGACATGCAGTTCACTGTGGGAAAATATGTGACATGAAAATCCGACCCCTATAAGTTATAGCTAAGAGAGTTGAGTCCCCGATGCATGGGTTCTTTTGTCATGGTTTGGTGGAGAAGGTTAAGTTTGATCTTACCCCTTCGGATAAAGAAATGTGTGATGAGTTCTAGGTGTCCAATTTAGAGCACTATGTGAGGTACCCCGACCATGTGCTGAGCAATGAACCTAGTGAGCCCCAAGGGAGGCTAAATGGCCTGAGTCACCTGTGCAGATTATAGACGCCAGGATGAAAGAACTCAGAGAAAAGAATATGTGATGATAAATGTTCTTTGGAAGCTATATTGGTAAGGAAAAGCCACATAGGGTCCAATGATGGACATGGAAAAGTCTTATCCTAAATTGCTTATTTTCTTGGTAGAATTTTGAGGACAAAATTCCTATAAGAGGGGAAGGATGTTACAACCCCAATTTTTGGGTTCAATTGGTGAGAAATATAATTTCTCCTATTAAAGATAATAGAACAAATAATGACATAATTTGTTTTGAATAAATGGATTTCATTTACAATAGCCTTGATGACTGTGTTGTGGTCTTTATTGGCTATTGGGCCCAATAACAAGGAAATAAAGAAAGGAAATTCAATTATTAAATGAATAATTGAGTTTTTGAGAAAAGAATGAGGTAGAAACCTCTAGAAGGCAAAGTAATGTAATCCAAGGATGGATTTCGTGCCTCATGAGTTCCTTGGGTTCCAAGGAGTCCAAAGTTGCAAAGAGAATGCAATCAGAAAAGAAAAGATCAATTAAGTATTTCTTTATTAAGAAAGAAATTGAAAAGAATGATAAAATGTGGAAAATAAGTGGAAAAAGGTGGAATTGAGTTATCCTTGGTGGATTTTGGTATTCCAAGGATTCCTAATGATAAAAGGCATACCAATGAGGAAAATAAAAGAGAAATAAAGAGAAATCCTCAAAAAGAGATATTTTAATGAGAAATAAATAAGATAATGTGAAATAATGCATATAGATGCATCTAGAAGGATAATAAGTATCCTTAAAAAGTAATTTCTAAATCTTGGAGTTTCTTGGGGTCCAAGGAGCCCCAATGAAGAAAGAGGAAAAAGAAAATACCAAATAAGAAGATAATGTGAATATACAATTAATGAATTTTGTGGTATTGCTAAAAAGGAAGTATTTTCTATTAAATGAAAATAGAACTTCGTGCCAATGGTTTAAAAAGAAAGAACAAAGAGAATAAGAGGGATGATTTTCGAAATCCTAATATGTAAAGAAGAAGGAATATCTAAAAAGATAATTAGGAGAAAGATAAACTTACTTCACATTGAAGGAAAAGAGTTTCTTTTGGGAAAAGGGCCTGGTTACTCATGGATAACCTGCCTAGGGCTTCGTACCCTCCTCTATAAAAGGTTAGGATCTCTGGGTCGAGCCCAAGGAAATCCCTTCATTCCTTCCTCTCTCATCTCCCTCTTCTTCTACATCTTCTTCACTCAAAACCCTAGATAGAGGAGCAGCGTGGCCATGGCACCACAAGGAGCTATTAACTGATCTTGATGAGTGAAGAATGCACCCACAATGACTCTGGAGAGATCGGCCATCACCCCCTTGCCCACGCCTTCGCGCAGTGCCAGTAGGAAGACTGCAACACGGTTGTAGGTCGAGGGTTAAAATCCCACACACCCGGCCATCCTGGCCGTGGGCCAGGGCATGGAGGGTTCGACGGAGGCTGTCCGAGAGGAAGATGCAGTTTCTAGTCACCGTCGGGGTCCAAGGATGGAGTTGCAGCCGCACCCTTGGAAGCTAGGGTGGCTGGTTCGCGCCATCTGAAGGTTGAAGACAACCATAGGAGGTTGGACAGTTCTTCCCCTCTGGGGTGCAAAGAAAACAACCACTTACACGGGGGTAAAATAGTGAAATCATTATGTTTCCTTTTGAGTCCAGCAACATTGTATGGAGGAAGCGACGTGGCAACTTCTGATTGGCCCAAAGTAAGTAATTTTGCAAAATTCATATCTATTTAACCTTAGCTCGGATTAATACACACAAAATATGAAAATTGCTCATAATAATGAGAGGAATCCAATAAAAATATTTTTAGAAACTATTTCCTCTTGAAATTCGAAAAGTAGTGTAATTTACCAACTTTAATGTAATAATGATTAAGAAACCCTATTTTGATATTATGAATGTGATTAGTAGGGTTTAATGGATGATTAAAGTTGATATTAACCTGTTAATCATAAAGAGATACATTAAGATAAAAAAAGATGAACTTTGCACGTAATTAGTCTAATTTAGAGTTTCATGCGCATAAATGTGCTTTAATAGGCCTTGAAACCTTAATATTAGTAGATGTGATTCTTAATGGCTTTAATTATTCAAAAATATGAATAAAGCTAAGACATGATGTTTCTAAGCTATTTCATGAATAAATATTCCTAATTATGGGTAAATACCCTTAATATAGTAATTAGGGTTTTCTAATGAATAAAAGGTGAATTTAATGATATATAGAGTTCATTTGTGAATTAGACCATAATGAACTATGAATTGAGGATAAATAAACATAATGATCTTGCCATGGATTAAAAGGATAAAAATGGTAGTTTTAACATAAAAGAGGCATAATGGGCTTAACTAATGTTTAATTGTGCCTTTAATCTGAAATTAGGGTTTGTAAGTAATTGAATAGAAATAAGGTTTAAAATAGTAATTGAAGTGAAACCTTAAATGTAGAATGAAACCCTAAAATGGATACGGAAACCTTAGGAAGCAATTTCAAGTTGAATATAAAGAATCTTGCTAAAGTGTGTATTAAATAGAGTACATGTGTTTTTCAGGATTCTTGATTATGTGGTTGTATTACTTGCTTGGATTGCTTTCTTGGTTGGAATTGATATTAGCTTGAGAAATATATTGAACAGGTATGTGGTTACGCTTATGAATAATCGCTTTCGTTTCACGGTGATTTCCGAATGTGTTTATCGGTTGCTTGAAAATAATTGTTGGATGCCTTTTATTTCATTCAACTATAAAGTGACTATGATTATCATCGTGAATATATATATAACTGGATTAGATCTGAATCCACCTATGTGGCTTGTAAAAGCTAAAAAGGGGTAACCTAGAGTAAGGTCTAGGTTATCGTGGGTTAGAAATTGGGCTACCAAGTGTAGTTCCATGAGACCCTTTAGCATGTCATGAGTTAAGAAGTGGGCTACTTACGGGTAGTGCCATGTGACTCAACCCTATAAACTGGTTCACCTATAGGTGGGACCATGAGGGGTTTAATGGGGAGCTACTATAAGGAAAGTAGTATCCAGGTCCACTGCAGGGACAATGCAGAGGATAGGGAATGCATGGATAATGCAGTTATATTTAAAATGTAAAATTGTTTGTTAAATGTTAATTGGCTGCGATACATTGTTATGAATAATTGCACGATTATTGTTTCCCCCACATACCATCTCTATGCTGACCGACATTTTGTTTGTCGGCATTTTAGGTACAAGGCCAAAAGGACAAACAGTAAATCGTCATATTGTGAAATACATGAAGTAAATACAAGGAGGATTAGTTAGAGTAGAATTCATATGTGGATAGAAGTTTAGAGATCCAAATTTTTAAAAGGTATGCAAAAGTTTATTTTCTTACAACTTTCCAATTTAGTATGTTAAAATTTAATAATTGTTCTTGGTTAACTGTCAAACCTTTGATCCAGAAATTATGTGTGCGGCTTTGACCTCTCGGTCTCCCTTAATTGGGGGTTACCAGAAGGTGGCACTACAACAAATATTAGATTTTCCGGCATAATGACATGTTGTAAAAACTGCATAACTATGCCGGTATTATATTTATTCGGCATTTTTTAATATGCCGGAAAAATGCCGTTGAAAAGCGTGCCGCCAAAAGTTTCACGGCATATTAAGAATTGCCGTAAACAGTATCAAAATCGGCATTATGTCCATGCCGGGGATAAATGGTTATCGCCGGAAAATGATGCCAAATCCGACATTCTAATATGCCGGAAAGATGTCGTTTATAGACGTGCCGCTAACAGATTCTTAGCATTTTCAAATTTCCTGGAAATAATGCTACACCCGGCATTACATACACGCCGATAAATAGCATGAACGGCACTATAAAGTTGCCTCAAAGAAACAGACCCGACATTTCCAAGATGCCGGGAAATTAGCGTATCATTATTTTAGATTCAATATTAGTTGGGTAAAGACTTTAGAAAGTTCGGACTGTGTGTTTGGAGAAATTAGGCTGAGAACTCATTTATATATGTGCACCACATTGATCGAATAAAAATCCAAAATCATGTCATCCACTTCATATTTTCTTCTGTACAAAGCTTAATATTATTTTTTTAATTCTTAATAAAGACATAAGTTTGTACATGGTCAGTGTCTATAAAACTGTAATCTGACATCTAATCCTAAGAGGACTTCTGGCTGAAGAAACATCTCAACCATCCAAATAACTCTTATGATTGGGCCATCACAGGACTACCGAATCATGTTTTGCAAGCAGCAACAAAAGTACCAAGTACATAGGTGATTCAGTGGCGGAAAGACCACATCATCTTCAAGCTTGTCCCACTTGCAATGCCACCCTGCTTTTATCCTCCATAGCTATGCATTGACCCCATTTCTCTTCAGTCTTTGTCCGGCGATATGAATTCTTTAAACTTCTAGACAGTTGAACTTTCTCTTCGTTTCTTTTCATCTCTAAGTAGAATAATTTCACTCTGACCATTCATGCATGTATGTATCATCTCCATGACCATTAATGCCCTCAATCTGTAGATACATATAGCGCACATGAGTTTGCGTCAATCTACAAATGGAAACAGGGTGCAAGCTGCTACTTAAAAATTAAAACACAAAGACAAAGATAGTAGTAGCAATACCTCTCAATAAACGTTGACACATCCAACCATCGGCCAAATGAGTTCGAAGCTAAAGAAGAGATATCCTGCATAATTAAAATACATCAAAGTCGAATGAATGTACTTTTATCAAGTATACAATCAATAAATTTTATGGCAAAGGTATAGTATGTCAGCATGCATGTGATCAACATTGCGTGAAATGAACAAGGAATATGAGATCACCGAAATTTGATTCTGAACACCAAAATTTGATTTGTTAGTCTTTGTATGATACTCTATATATTTGTCCTCTTAACCAACTGATGTTATACACCATTGCAGAAGGCATGGAACACCATAGGTTCATCTGTTGATGCCAAGATCTAATGTACAGCTATGTTGAAAGGATAGGCACTAACAATATATGTCTATTACGAAACTACCATCACACCCAAGTCTGTGAGAGGTGACAATCTGTCTGTAATATGTAAAGCCTGCTGTGATGATATGACATCAGCATTGTGTGTACACCGTTAAGAATACTAGGACATGACATATATCTGCTCTGCAGAACTGTTTTGTATCCTAGAGTATCACAATGAACAGGAGTATGAGAAGTATTGGTTACTGATATGTGGGGCCTATGCAGGGCAACCTTGTGAATGAGAGTTTTCTCAGCACTGCCAATTTAGTTGCAGCTTCATACGTTTCACAGAGGAAACAGAACACATAAAATCAAGAAAACTACTATGGAACTGGGCAGCCACTATACCATTTAGAAGAATTAAACTATTCACATCCACTACAAGAAGCTATTCAACTACAAACTTAAAAATGTTGTATGATTCATGTACTCAAAGAACATAAAGTTCATTTGATTAGTAACTAACGAGCCAAACACAATTTAGTAAGTGTATGGAGTCGACAACTAATGGAGTGGGAGATTTCTTCTGTGGATTTTGAGTTGGCATCATTATTTAGTTTTCCTGTGTCACCTTATGGATTGCAAGTATATGATTTGGAACAGAACTGGTTAAGAATTAAGATATCATTAAAATAATGCATGCATGTTTTAAGACGTAATTCAGCAGCAGCACTGATTCTAGTATTGATTAGCTTTTCCATATCAAGCGCACATACTGAATGCCTAAAGTAAGAAATGTTGAAAGTTATAAACTGTATGTGGTATTATATATTTTCCATAAACATGCTAGTCCAAAATGTAAGGAACGTGCCTTGTTATTTCTTGCTCTAGCTGCATAATTCGAACACAGCACATAGAAACTGAATTATAGACACCCCATCCTATTGGCTTTTTAGAACCATCAGCCACCAGCACAACATCGCCAGTCTTTGGAGGTGGTCTTCCAATTATTCTATCAACAACGCCACTATAGACCATAGGATTTCCATCCTTAAAAGAGTTGCGCTTTGCCTTTCTTCAATACAACTTTTGCCAAACCTGAATGACGAATTTACATAATAGTGAATCAGACATTAAAATAACCTGAGGATACAAGAATGCTATTTCTAGGGAAAGAACCTCACTTCCAATTGAAAATGTGAATATGTACAAAGAACAAAGCAAAACTATGCAAGAAACCCAATATCTTCTCGCAAAGGTAAACCACCACTGAAAATATTCTCTCGTTTCATGCTCAGAAGACTTTTTGCAGTTTAAGTATAGAGGGTTACGCATTTGACTAGTGGATGAAGATTTTGTGCAATTTTTGTTTGAAGATTTTCTTTAAGCACCCAGCATTTACTTGTGAGACTGATAAAGGAGGGGCGGAACGTCACTGCTAGAATCTCACCCTAGAAATCGAACCCAGAAAATCAGGTGAATTCTTTGTTGGGCTAACATTTTTCTATTGACCTTAAGAATTCTGACAGCACTTAAAGTATGTCACAGGGGCTAGATTTTCATATACCTGAGTGACATGTTTCTGTCTGCTTCATAGATGGCGAGATTCAAGGGTACTCCACAAAGTCGGTTATCTGCCATAAGTTTACAATTGATGCTTCTCTACACACGTGATCGAATCATATTGGATTTAACATTATATAAAAAGCACTTAATTGAGAAAATTACAGAAAGTTACACAGACGACATGAGATTAGGTTGTTATACAGTAGTTATAGTGCATTCATCGGTTTTACAGTTTAGTTATAAACATGAGGGCTTCAAGAAGTTAGTAGTTATCACAATGGCGACGACACTCTATTGTCTCATTTGTTGAATGCCCGGCGCTCATTTTGCAAAGCAGAACAGTTCTTTGCTTGTCGATGATCTAGAACAAGAAAAATGAAAAGGCGAGAATACTGCAAATATAGACAATGGTAAAACCTTTCCGGTTTGCAGCGATTTCATGCAATGTGGGGAACACAGAGGCGGCGGAAGTGGTGATACAAGTTTGGATAGAGGCCGCCTTCATCATACGAGTTGTGCATTGCATCATTCGGATGCCTCGGCAGTTCGGTAGGACAGCACCAGTCCTGCTGTCGTGGGTGGTGAAAGTCCTGCTGCTGCGACAGTGCCCTTATCAGTTCGGTGTTACACCATTTTCTGTGAACAAAGACTGATGCCCATAATCTTCATCAAAGGAAATTGTCGTTATTGGAAATGATGGTAATTATATCTATACTACTATAAAAAAAGCGAGTTTGGTGTTGCGCTCTCTTTGATTCACTCTCTAAAGATGGTTTTGATTTAGTTAGTGTAGGCGGCTATAAATCTGATGTCAGCTGGTACATTAGTTTAAGTTATCACACAACTAGAGGAGAAAAAAGTGTTCGTGTGAGTGAGAAGATATACAATCAAGGAACGAGTATCATAACTTATATGTGGAGATCTAGTTCACGTAAGGGGCGAAAAAAGTGCTTACTTTGGCCTTTCTTGGTGCGTACACGATGAACGCGGCGATGTAGAGTATCTCGATGATGCATCCAAGAGCGTTAATGGTGATGAGGAGCATGGAATTCGTCTTCACAATCGCGTAGTAGATCCATAACATAGCGTTGAACAGAGCAACCACGTAGGGAAGGGACTGGAACCCTTCGGTCGACTTCTTCTTCTAGATCCGGTAGAACGTCGACCTGCAAGAAAGGGGGCAACAAATTAACATGGAGGAATACACCATAAGATGTCAGGTTCAGAACTCCGATGGTGGTTTAACATGGGGATATCAGTAGGCAGTAGGCATGCAAAACTCATGTATGTATAAGTCAGCTCTCTAAGAGAGATTGAATATGCACTCTTAAGAGGGTATACTTACAAACCACCAAGCACAAATGATACTCTAGCTGCGTATATCCTCCCTCCAGTTTCACCATGGTGAATGACTAGAGTGCCGCCATACCAGGCAAGGAATGCCCATATTGCAAATGAAAGCCCAGTGCTACCAACTGCCAACCCTTTTGCAATTCCTTGCTTTATCCCCAGCTTCACTGTTCTATCTAGTATTATAGCGAACTTCTCCACGATTCTATTTTCTGCAGTAAATGCATAGATCGTTTTAATTGAGCTGTGGAGGAGATATTTTTCATAGGTCAAGCCGGGAATCACCAGAAAAAGTAATAATGGGAAAGCTACTAAAGAGAGCCTCCATGAGAAGTAAGCACTGAAAGCTAATCCTGAGATGAACACCGATGAGTGCATTATAAAAAGAGGTACCTATAGAAGCGAATGAGAAATTATTAGAAAGGAGGAAAACGTTTCACCACCAATGTATAAAGTGAAAAATGCACCTTATTATTAAAAATGTCAAAAGTTAAATACGGCTATCAAGTCTTGTCCTTTCCATTTCTGTTTTGCAGTGAACTTGAGGACTTAATGGACTGCGGTAAACAACTCCACATTAATTGTAAGAAGATAGGGGGTGTTACAGATTTTTAAGAGATTGAATCAGAGGTTGTTAGTGGAGAGGGAGGCTTACATTGGAGCGAGGTAGACGAGGACCGATACTATGTTACCTGCAAACACAAAATAGATCAATGTTCACCAGCTGTATGTTAGATGGGAAGATTGGAATACATAACGTATAAAAATCCTAACATGTAGATCTACATGATTGAGAGCTACAAGAAAATGCTGCAGAATGAGGGAGAGTGGTTGGAAGAAGGGCCGGAAGGTGACGAACCCTTCAAAGTAACCAACAAGCTGCTCGTACTACTACAAAAATTAAATAGAATGAAAAAAGAATACTCCATCATCCCAACGTTTTAATTAGTAAGAAGTCTCTAGTAACATAACAATTTAATTGGTAAGATACTAATGTTTAAAAGATAAAAATGAAATTTTGGTAGTTGTTAAAGAGTTAACCAGAAAGATGCATAAGCTTCAAAATAATTGGCGAGATGCGTAAGTGATATTATTTTAGTCATATTGTAGATGGGGGATAGATCATACCACAAGAAGATCATATATAAGATGCTCTCCTCAGCAAATGGAGGCCTGACTAGCTCGCCAATATACTCAATTATCTATAAACCAAAACCTACAAGTGGCTCAATCCAGCAGTAAAATGAATCCATCTTCACAAGAAGAAACCAGATATTACATAGAACCTTTTTACATTGCAAGTAACATGTAGAAAACATGAATGATCGAAAGGTACAATATATTGCCATCAAAGTACTACCAAAATTAACACAACAGTTCTATATTTTCCCTGCGCTCAATTATGTATCAGGAACTGAGTATGTAGATCTATCAAAATATTAATCCTTTTATTGGGTTATGGTACAACATTCTTGTATTTCCTAGAGCTTGCATATCAAAAGTGGCATTAGGACCACATCTAGCACATGAAACAGAAATACAATAAGGTCTGGCAAAGGAGGGGATAGAATGATACTTGTGTAAGATAAGTTGACTTCACATGGACTTGACTACGATGGTAAATACGCAAGATATGATAAATAATTTTCTCATAATGAAAGGATTCAATATGATGATGTCTTCTTCATACTCCTCCCAAGCAGTAAAATGAATCACATATTTAAACCATAACCTACAAGTGGCCCAGTCAAGCAGTAAAATGGATCCATCTTCACAAGAGGAAACCAGATATTACATAGCACCTTTTTACATTACAAGTAACATGTAGAAAACATGAATGATGGAAAGGTACAATATATTGCCATCAAAGTACTACCAAAAGTAACACAACAATTCTATATTTTCCCTGCACTCAATTATGTATCAGGAAACTGAGTATGTAGATCTATCAAATTATTAGTCCTCCTATTGGGTTATGGTACAACATTCTTGTATTTCCGAAAGCTTGCATATCAAAAGTGGCATTAGGACCACATATGGCACATGAAACAGAAATACAATAAGGTCTGGCAAAGGAGGGGATAGAATGATACTTGTGTAAGATAAGTTGACTTTACATGGACTTGACTAGGATGGTAAATATGCAAGATATGATATTTTTTTTATAATGAAAGGATTCACTATGATGATGCCTTCTTCATACTCCCCAGAGCAGTCTGCTGCCAACTCGTGCAGCATCTATACCACCCCTAGAACATACTCTCTGGTGTTAAAGTCAATATAGAATTACCATCTCTCTGTACAGTGCAAAAACCTTTACCACGGCTAGTTACCAGCCCACTATGAACACAGATCAGAGTTCTACGGGAAGGGGGTCACGAAAGCAGAAGTTGAAAGTACCATAGACAGTGGCTAAGACAAAGAGCGTCAAATCCCCGCACTTGAGGCAGTATATCTGGAGAAAGATGAAGCATAACCTCTAGTGATTATACCTGCCATCATTATCTCAGAAGCGTCAAGAGGAATAGAGTTTGAACTTCCAATGACTACCCTTGATGCTAGTATCCCAGAGATACTTGAAGAGGCTCTGATTGATGCTATTCGTATAGTTAATTCAAGGAATGGTAAACTAGAGATACCAACAGATCTAGAACTGGAGGAGATGAGGGAACCCCAACCATTGTGACTGTGGCATATCACCACAACATTTCTAAAGAAGCTAACATCAATGTCTTGGCTGATACATCATCCAGCCAAGGGGCCAACCTGGACATAATATATACAACCAGAAATGAGACCCTATCAATATATGACAAATGAAGGGAGATACCAGTGAAGGAGAAATCATAAAATGGACAACCCTTCAAAGATATGAGGGTGAGAAAATCCTACACATGAGCATGGGATACAAAGGATCTATAAAAGTGTAGGAAGCAAAGAAGGAGGCAAACTCAATGAAATGCAAAGAGCAACCACAACGAGCCCTGCAATAGTGAAACTCATGGAGATAGAGAAAGAAATTTATGACAGTCGTGAGATAATCTCTAACTCTATTCTAAGAATTTTAGATTTAACTTCAAATATGTCTGCGCTGACTTTGTTGGTTGAGATACAATAGCAGACATGCAACCATTGCTAAATGCAACTCTTGGCTAGAAATCAAATGTAGGTAATGGATGCACTGGAAGTCATGACTGGAGAGGTATCTTTGCTATTGTAGGAGAGGGACAACCTATATCGAGAAAATGATTGGTTGCACCCTAAAAAGAGGAATCGGAATGAGGAACCAATAAAAATTGCCTTCTCGTCAGAGGCAACATCCAAACAACAAAAAATTGTTGATGAGGAGGCCCCCTCATCACTGACAATCGAGATGGATGTGCAATTGAAGGCAGACATGGTGTTTGCCAAAATAAACATCAAGAAAGCTTCCAAAATCCTAGAAGAAAAAGCCACAGATAACTATCTACTAAACATGGTGGGAGAAAATCTTGTGAGAAACATGTCAGTGCTCACTGGGGAAAATGAAAACACCAAATCCATAGCATCGCCTGGGAACTCACCAACAAACCCCAACAAGAAGAACCCATTAACAAGAAAGATTTGTGTACATAATTTTAATGTGCTACTGCTATGATAGATTGCTCCTCTCTAGCATTGGGTTTGACAAGTGAGAAAAGGAACAGAGGAGGCATTTGTGGAGCTTGATTTGCGCCAAGGGAAAATTCAACTTTTTGGAGTGAACTATATGATAGTGTTATACATGTATAGCTATTATAGGTTCTGTCTGCATCTATTTTTGTTGGGATATTTTAGTGGGCATTGTATCATTTGCACTTGACATTACCTTTTTAAGTGATTGCTCAACTTAACGAAATTATGTTTGAACCTTAAATCGTTGTGTAACTGTAAACTTCATATTTTATTATTAACACTGACATGCATGTTTACGCTTGTCTGATTTCACATTCCATAGTGCTATTACAAATTTCTGATTCAGATTTTGTTATTACAGAATAACTTACATGATTAGAGAAAACATACTATTAAGGTAATTGTAGGTTTGATACAAACGAGGAGACTTCCTCTTGACACGGGTTACTATAGCACACGGTAAAAGTTATTTCTTTCCCTATTCAATCATTATTTTCCATCTGATATGTCTCCTCGACTTGAATCCCTATTGGATCGTGTTGCCAATGGGATCAGATCATCCTAACAAACCTTGCCACAAACGTTATCGTTCTATTTTTAATATATGTTGGTATATTCTTAAGTTCACTATGATAAATTTTGTGTGTTTTCTTGTCGTTGAAATGGTTTGCGTGGCTGGTGATATAATGTGTGTTTAACATTGTGTCTAACTGCTCAATTATTTGTTTTGTCCCAATTATTCGTAGATTACTCTCATTTGAGCTGGCCGTGGTTGATGCTGGTTTGAAGTATATTTCAATTGAATCTTCTTTTTCATAGAAGTGTATATTTTTATGTTGTTTCTATTACAATAATTCAAGAAATCTAATATACTATTGTCAGGCCCGTGCATGGCACGGGTTTATGGCTAGTGATAGTAGATAGTGTGTACTTACACCATACAAAAAATACAAACAACATTATATACCAAAATTAGAACAACAATACTTAGAACAGATCAGTTTAATTAGAATAAACTTATAAATAAGTACAACATATCAGTTTAATTAGTAAAACTTATAAATAAAGTTAAGTACAACAATATACCCATACAATCAGTTTAGTTAGAACTGATCAGCAATAAATAAAATAAGATCAGCAATACTTAGAACAGATCAGTAATGAAAAAACACATATTGGAGGTGCAAGTGAATCATACCAGTAAGTCACCAGCACTGTTGTTGCTTCCCTCGAAGCCCAACTCGTAGAGTCTGAAGAGACTGCAGATATCAAGTATAAGAATGAAATTTTAAATAGATGTAAGCAAATACAAATTACAAGTACCAAGTGGAAAATACCAATTAGCACAGATCAGCAACAATGAAGAAAAAGTAAACATAAAAGGAGCTAATACATAGGATCGACTAATACATTAGCAATTAGCATAGATTGTACAAATCAACGTACACATAACATGCCATATCTATCCACTACTAAGGATTACAACATTGCAATGAAACTAGCAACAGATTCGGAGGTGCGAGTCAATCATACCTAGAACAGGAGATTGATTATGTATAATTCCAAGTCTATTGATTATGTATAAACTAGATATGATTGTTGAATAAGCTATGTACTTGAACTCCCTGTCACATAATCGACAAAGTATAATATGTATGAGGAATTAGGTCAAATGTTAATCACGGGTTACCCAGAACTTAACTGAAATGAGAAATTTGTAAGACATGCTACAATATTATATTTCTGGGTTGCTGAGTCTGCGACTCACATTAGAAGCTCATTGAATACCATCCTATTTATTACAAGTACAACTCTTTAGGGTAAAACAAGTTATACGTTGTTATTACCATTTTGATTTCAATGTGGAAGGCTGGACAGAAGTATACTGAGCTGCCATGAAAGAGCAAATAGGCAGCTCCTACGATTGACCTTCTCGACTAGTCTAATATCAATAGGTATGCACACAACTAAATACACAGTTTTGAAAACCATGAATATGAACTCATAAGAAGGTAGTCTTTAATCGGAGGTGAAGTAGAGACAAAGGATATCTGGTAGAGTCTTTGTCCATAATCAAGGGGCTCTTCTATTATACTATCTAATGAGCACCAGTTTTTCTCTCCATAGATGCATGTATGAGACATGGACTTTCCATCTAGGTTGTTTCCATATTCTTACTGCTTAGAATTCCACTGGTAGCTTTACCAACTAAGTTGTTTCCCATTTGATAGAAATCTCTACAACTTTTTTTCCAACCTTACAATTGTCAAAAGTTTGCATCTATAATGCATATACAAAAAGTTAAATATGCTAGTTGGGCAAGGAAAATGGCAATGTGGTCGAAAGATTGAAAAACACTTTTATATTGTGGTCCACTAAAAAAGGAAAAATCGTCCTCAGCTCACACAAAGATCTAGTGATATTGTGAGGGATTTATTTCATATATGCCCTCTCATCTACTCTAGTCTTTGAGGCCTACTATGCATGCCTCTCTCCTTTTTCCTTCCCCTCCAACTAGTAGCTGCCACTGTATGGCTTGATCAGGTTCAAAAGAGATTTGGGTCAATACACATTGAAGCAAGCTGAAATTTAAATATAATTTGAATGTTTCTACACCATGTATCTATATTAACTAGAAGCATCAAAGTGTGTATCTCAATAATAATTCATTTAAAATATATCTCGAATGAGTTTAAACCTAAACCAAATTACTAGAATTAATATGGCTAAACTTAGTTATTACATAAAGAACTTAAATGTTGAGTCTGTCCCATTAAAAAACTATTGATAATCGTAAATATAAATTCTAAGGTTAATAGTTGTCTCCCAAAGGAGAAAAGTAACTTACTAGGACTTTGTAAAAGTATGATGAATTGCATCTACCCAAATATGGTGAGTGGTATGAGAAATGTCTAATGTAATCATAGGCTCTAATTCTCATAGTCATGACATACCTCAACTCTTTAACAAAGAAATTTTAGTGCGAGAGGAAGTAGTCCTTGAAATTCATCTTTACTTGTACTTTAAACTATAAGCAGTTCCCTTTTATAAAAACAAGATGTGTGTTCTATAGATCTAAACATATTTTTCTAGAAAAAATAAAAGGCGTCCATCTGTATAACAGGATAATAAATATGATAATCAGAAAATAAGAATATGGGAAAATATATGCCTTGTTGAACTAATAACATGAAAACTTTTAGTTTTAGTAGACATCTAAAAAATCTTATTATTTATTAACTATATAATATGATCATATAGCCCTTAGATATAAGGATATAAAGATTCTTTTAGATGCATTAGTCAAGTTTACAAAGGCTAATATACCACTATGGGTATCAGGCTCCAAGGGTATGGATTGGAATTGGTTTAATAGATCTTTTGGTTAATACCTAGTGTTAAGAGATAAAATTAAAATAGACTTTACTAGAATCCAAATGAGTCTAAACCTAATGTTGGCATCATCTTTATATAATTTAAATCATAAAGGTAATGGACTCAAAAAAAATTATTTAAACTATATCCCGAATGAGTTCAATCACTTAGACGACATAAGAACTAGGGGGTATTTATATGGTTTAATATATATTCTCTATCTAACATTTTATTATAATTTTGGACACTGTATAAATTAAGTTTAGCTTGGAAATCAATATCATGAATCATATAGCTTTTTTCCTAATATCATTGTTTATAACAAGACACCTTATACACATCACATCATATGACAGAAACAATACTAACAAATGAAAATCTTTGATAGAACTATAGTGATGCATGTGTGCATCAAACCCCAATCTCCTCCATGTCATGAAAGGGTTAACATTGTTTACATGTTTGCATCTTACTAAAGACATTACTAAGGATATATAGGAGTAGGACATGGTCGTGTGTCCCACAATGGGAGAGATGAGGTTAGGAAGGCAGATAAAATGGAGGAAACATGTGATTTCCTACGACATTTGGAGGAATCCATGGAGTGCTCGTTCAGTTTCACCAACGAAAAACATCTACTTTTGTCATCACCCTATTCATACACTCATACACCCCATTTATTTGAGGAATATGGATATAAAACTAAAATAAATCACACCAACCATGCAACTACTCGACAATCTTTTCTAATTGCTAATAGAAATTATTGACAATTGACAATGCTATGTCTCTACTTTTTCCAGCAATTGTGACCATTTCGTAGCACACAAAAGCCATATAGTACTTGAGAAAAAGGCAGTACAAAACGTGTTCTCAAGAACTTATAAATATTATTGAGGAAACACACACGAGGATATATGTAAAATGACATTGTAAAGAAGATTGAATAGACAAAATCGATTCTGATTTCTTAAAAGAATAGATCTACCGATATAGAAGCTAGACACACTTAGTAGATTCATCAGTGTGGAAGGGAGGCATGCCGAGTGCCCTACATATATACAATGAGACTGCAGGTTGCCCGACCGCTCCTCCCTATACGTCTAGTATATAGACTGCGGATTCTGCCACCGCCGCCTCCATTAGAACAGAGAGGTTGGCATCTCCTTCAATCCAATCGTCAGAACCCGGATTAAATCGGAAAGCCTAAACCCATATCGCAAGGATTCCATTTTGTCTGAGGATTCCATTAGAACTATGAAGCAAGGAGAAAATGGCGAGAGGGAGAGACTGAGGGATCTGGGGCAGAAGAGGGTGACAGGTAGGGGGCACGATGGGGTAGGGCTCAGTGGCCAATTATCAGAGGGGGGAGAGATCGTGTACCTTCAGAGCCAACTGCATCCAGATTTAGGGCCTAATTTGCCGCCGTAGCAAAACCAGCAGCGGGAGCTAGCCACAGTCACGCTTGATTGAGTCGCCGTTGTAGCCGAACCTACAGCTAGGTGTTGTGAACCCGCCGTTCTCGTACCAGTGGCACCAGCGCTTGAAGAGGGGGGAGATCGTAGAGACTGACACGAACGGCACACGCGGTGGAGCGCAAAGAGCGCAAGGGTGGGAGAAGAGGGGCCGGCGCCGTCGGGGGAGCGCGCAAGAGAGGGAACACGCGAGAGAAGGGAAAAGGGGAAACAGAACGTGTGATAGAGAGGCAGTTGGGATAATGCGGTGATAAAAAACCCGCGTGGGTATGCAAATTGCATTACCGGCAACTTGTTTAGAAAATGTCGAAATTTAATGCCGTGAAATGTAACATTTGTTGTAGTGTGGGGTTGTAACATGTTTCTTAACCAAAGAGTTATGGTGGTGTTTCCATGAGGCAATACCCCTCTCTCACTTGGGTGTTGAGAGGTGAGCCTATGTTCTAGTGGTTTGGGTGACATTGTTAGTTGGTTTGGCCGATAGAGGTGTTGACCTTGGTTCCACCCTAGTTGAACGATATGTCCTTGTGGGCACGTTGGGCGATATGAGTGGCCATGCCTTGATGTTGAGTCTTGAGCAACATGCCTCCTTCTTTGAGTTGTGAGGTGAGCTCTATATCTTGCCTGATATGCTTGAGATTATGCAAGACCCCTCTCTCTTTTTAAGTTGAGAGGTGATCCAATGCTCTTGATGCCTTGGGCGATATGGTGAGGTTGGCCGTCAGGGTTGTCCTAACCCTAGTCACCCGATATGGATTGTTATGACCGCATCTGAGCTTAATTGGTAAACTAGGGTTTACCTGGAGGATCACATGCTTAATTGGATTGATCATTTATTAAATCTAATTAATGATGATAATTCAATTATCATGTTTGAAATCTAACAAGAACTTTAAGTCTGCTTTTATTTGAGAAATTAGGGTTTGAGAAAAAAAACCCTAATCATCCCAAATTAGGGTTTTGATGATATATGAATACAGAATTTGATAAGTATAGTGTCTCACTAAATGATTTTTCGTATTTTATGTGTAACTATGATTGAATTCAAATTTGGTTATAATTTGGATATCTTAAATGTTAATACTTTTGACAAATATCAGAATTTTTGAAGAATGTTCTGACCTCTTTGTCGGTCATGTTTCAAACACGACTGACCATGCTACTGACTGCAATATAGCAGTGTAGTATTTGATTTTTATTTACTTATTTTTAACTCCAAATGACCTGAAATTTTTACTGGAGATCTGAAACTCAATCTTAAACAACAATTAAATTTTCATAATTTTTGGAGGATCTGTTAGCTATTCAGTAGATGAATTATAGTTACATTTCTTTGACAACAAATTCAACAGAAATAAGAGAAAGTATAGTGAGGGGTCAATGTGCAATTGACCCAAGCAGCTTAATTGATCTATATGGTCAACCTAACACACTAGGAGCTATCATAATTCATAATTAAATCCATAGAAACAAAAGTCTAGAGAGAGAGGGAGAGTTAGGGTTTGAGAGAAGAAAGAGGTGGAATTGCTGATTTAGGGTTTCTCTATCCGAGATATAATGAAATCAAGTAAATTTAGCTTCTTTACATAGCCTTTAATGGTAAATCTTCTCTCACATGTCAAGATTCCATCCCTCCTATAATTTTATCCAAAATGGTATCAAAACTTCCCCTTTTCTCACTCTTTCTTCATAATCCCTCATTTTTAGGGTTTCCGAGTTGAAAGGAAGAGGAATTGGGTAAATTGCTAGGGATTTGATATGAGATCGAGATTTTCAGGGCTGAGCTACGTTTTTAAGATGTTTTCACACATTAGGGTGAGTGGGAACTTCCTTGAAATAGTATATTGCACGAAAATTGGTTAAAACATCCATAATCTTCAATTGTTTAGCATGTGACTACAAACCCTGAATTGTCTGTTTGATCTAAGTTGTTGCAAAATGATATGAAATGGATTCTTCCTCTGTTTGGATGAATTTTAGATGATAAAATCACATTATAAATGTATACAATATATCCTAATGAGAATTCCCTAAGTATTCACAATGGTTATAAGAGTAAACTAAAATATAGGGAATTTGTCTATGACTGAAATTGTTGTATAATTAAATAGAGAAATTTGTTTATCTGGATCCCCTTGGTTATGAATGATTGTTTATCTGAATTCATAGTACATATATGTCAGATACTATCTTAGATTACATTTAAGGTGAATAGTGTTTGTTTGATATCTTAGTAAAGAGGGTGAAACCCAAGATGCGAGGAAAGTTGGATATTTACGAATAGATATCGTAAAATACATTTGAAGATATTTTCTTGACATGATAGACTTTATTTAATCAATTTTACTCAATTAGATGATTTAGTTGATATTCTTGATTTCTTCCTAGATGACAATAAGTGAAAAGAATTGTTTTTGAATTCCGTTTATAGTATACCTCAAACCATGTTCTAACTATGATCTAAAATTATTTATATGATGACATGGATATAGATATTTATGTATCTTGAATAATATATAATTTATAAGTTGATTGAGAATCTTCTAAAGATCTGAATTATTAAGTTATTCGGGTGCTTGAACAACATTATAGCTGAAATTCAGATTTAAGCTTAATTGATCTTACTTATGTTCCTAGTGCATTCAATTCTACATGTTTGATCTCTTTGATTTGATATATAGATGATAGAGTTTCTGATTTTCATAATACATATCCCATGAATAGCAAATAATCAAGGATGGAAACCCAATCTAGTATGCTTTTAAAAGTATACATATCTAATTTAGTATTAAATGGTTGATTGAGATGATGAATGTGATATTGTGGGTTTTTAGCTGAATATTATCTTATATCCATGTATGATTTGTTTATGATATTTGGATTCTCTAATTCAAATACTTGTCATGAAATGATAAGTTATTATGCTATTTCAAGTGAAGAGATATGACATGCCCTAGATTGGGATGTTATTGATGCCATGCATATATGTGTGAAATGTTGAATGAGAATACTTATTTAGTAGACATGATATATGTTTGAATACATGAGAAATGCTATATGTGCACGAGTAAGGAGAAACCCTACGAAAAGGGTAAACAATATGTTAAGCATTCAGTTCAGTATTATCAGTGAATTCAGTTCAGTATTATCAGTGAATTCAGTTCAGTAGTCTGAGTAGTCAGTAAGATATAGAGTTAAAAGAAATCAGTCTAAGAGAAAGGTATAATCAAGTTATAATAGACTCAGGAGCCTTGGACACTGTGGACTCCCTATGAGAGGTCTGCGCCTTAGGGATGAAATGACCTAACCCTGGCAGTGTCCAGTATATGGGGGTTAGAACGTACTAATAGGTGGTATGGGGGACGAAGCCCTAGTGGAAGTCTCCTAAAAATACAGTATATAGTGTCCAACATCAATTAGATATCCTGGTGGCACTAGAGTACAGAAAAACCAATAGGTGGCTTGACTCTCTGCCTGTGTGCTCAGGTTAGAGGAGGAGTCCAGAGGCCAGAGTGCCATTACACTGTTGTAGACCAGTGACGTAGTCAGACTTAGCATTCCCGGGTATGTCGGCTAAGTCTTGTACGGTGTGATCGTAGTGCACTATGAGTCTTCATATGTAGAGTACACTGCATATGATCAGGGCATAAGCTAAAATATGATCATATAGTTTTAAAGAGTTTCTTATAAATAAAAAGAGTTCAGAAAGATTTGAGTACAGTTTCGTAGTAGTTGTTCTTTAAATGCAATATTTACATTCTCTATTATTTTGAATGTATTGTTTTAGATCTCTTCAATGTAGTAATTATTGTTGTTATAATTGATATCAGTTTCTTAAAGGTATATCTGTAATTATATCAGTTCTTTAGACTGTTTCTTTGAAGTACTCATTCATTGAGCGAGTAGGCTCACCCCTCTACTCAAATTTTTAGGGAAACCATGTGGACTTGAAGAAGGTCAAAACATCATAGTAGATCTACCACATGAGTTGAGTATGAGATTAGTTAAGTTCAGTCAGTCCCTTTCACTCTAGGTCCTAGTATAGATGTGAGAAAGTTATAAGTGATGTTTTGTATCTTTGTTTCCTTGATAAGAGAGAATGTATCTGATTATCATGTCGTATATACACAGAAGTGTGAGAAATAGAATGAATGTATGGATGTGTATCATAAATGTTGAGATCATGTTAGAATAATAAAAGTTTAATTCTCTTATAAAGTTTGTTTATGTGATTGAATGCAAGAAAACAAAGAGTTTGAAAATGAAGAAAAGTCAGGAGTGAACTTTGTATTAAGTGTAATCCTCATAGTCATGCCCTAATCTCATGATTAGTGGAAATCGTGGGATGTGGGTGTGACAGCTTGGTATCAGATCTTAGGCTGAGTCATTAGGGACCATTAGTATAGAAAGTTAGAGTTATAAGTGTGGAAGATAGGAGGTGATGTGTCTATAGCTCTGGGAAGTCTGGGTATTTGAATACAATGGCCCGGTATCAGAATACTTAGATTGACCAGTATCAAGCTACTCTGTCTATTCTTCTTTGGATGCCCTGGCCAGGCATGCAGTGGGAGAATAGGCTAGAGAGAAACCCTAGAAATATTAGGGTTAGGAGACTGAAAGTAATGAAGGAGTAAGAGATTAAACATAGAATGTGATACAACTCTTTCTTTATATTGCTTATTTGATTGGAGATCAATAGAAATGCTCTTATATATGAATTCAGATTATCAGTTTGTAGAATATATATGGTTCTTTTATACTCTTGTATATCATAAAGTGATTCAGTTATTGTTTATATTCTTTATATTAAGTAGATCAGACGTTATGTTTAAATGAGTTTTCCCTAAGTGGATATTCTTTGCACATGTTTGAGATTAATAGGAGTTGGTTAATCCTGAGTAGCTCTTGGCTTCAAGACTACAAGTTCGGCCTGGTCCAGCTGGCAGGATGCATTACTGGGATCTAATGACTCCTATTAACAGTATAATAAGAGTAGACTCTGGATAAATTAGACACACATCATAGTGAGAATGTACATACACTAAGATGTTGAAACATATGGAAAATATTAGAATATCTAAGAATTAGTTAGAACTGATATCTGAGATTCAACTTTGGGGCCTCATATAAAAAACCCTTAATTGGGAATAAAGGAACACGACATAAGGTTTTGATTAAGTTAAATGATAAGTATTATATGAACTCTAAATATGAAATATGGAAAAGATATGAGAAAAGTATGTAAGGGCCAAGATAGTAAGAATCAATCATGAGGAATGGATCATATAATCGAGTATAATGCTTTTATGTACTCCAAAGCAAAGGCAAAAAAGAAGAAAAGAGTTGAGTATACAATAAGTACATAGAAGTAAAGAGTCTTCAGAAGAGTTAAAGAAAGAGAATTGGATGAACATGTAAGTCATAA
This sequence comes from Alisma plantago-aquatica, assembly GCA_963693085.1. NCBI lineage: Eukaryota > Viridiplantae > Streptophyta > Magnoliopsida > Alismatales > Alismataceae > Alisma > Alisma plantago-aquatica. The sequence goes on along the minus strand of OY856410.1, from coordinate 738,087,804 downwards.
GACTAGAACAACAAACTAGTTTATAAAATAAGAACAAAAGTGTAGTTTCACAAATGAATAAGTCATACAAAGGTAGACTAAATTTAGGAAGGAGAAAACTTGATTGAAAGAGAAACTATGTTTCTCCCATGCATGATATGTTTGAATTAAAATGAAAAATATGTAATATTTTAAACATGAGGTGAAATTAGTAGAGAGAATATTGATTTAGAATTTTAACTTCACATTAGTAGACGGATAAAAAGAAATATATGAAACATGGTATACATGATCATACACATGAATAAGCAACATGGTCATAAGATAAAATTAGAAGTTAAAGATGACAGGTGAAAGAGTAGTATATGGTAAGAGTATTATGGAAAGTAAGGAAGGGTTTGAAACATGATGTAGTAATATAGATTATAAAAGAAATAGGTTGAGAGATTCAAGCAAGTGCTATTAGTCAAGTATCCCTGTTGATAACTAATTAAACCTACATACGAGAAATTTATTATGGGAATATTTGAATATAAGAATTCCATGTCTCAGAATCATCTTCTCTTTCATATCTTCCTTAATGAGAGCAAGGTGGGAATGAAGTGATAAGAAAATGAATTATATATGATGCATAACCACCATGGTAGGGACATCTAGTGAATGTAATAGTGACACACAATATGATGATGAAACCCTAGTAGGGTAAATTGAGAATGTAATCTATTTGAATGGACAAGTAAGAGAAAGGAAATTCAATTGATAAGATAAGGAAGACATTATAAAACTTGTGAGATCCAAAGATTGAATTTCAAATTAAGAGAATAAAGTCACATCACAATAACATCATGCTACTGATAAAGACCAAACCCTAGAATGTTTAGAGTTGTAGTAGTTCAAGGGTTGTCACTAGTGATTTGACCTTGAATACTAGCATCTCTGTAAAATAAAATCATGAAATTTGCACTATGAGAAGTAAACTAGCATTTATAGTAATCTAGGTTTTAAAGGTAGTTAATCTGAAAGATAGATAAACAATATGGAAATGATTCAGAGTAAAAGATAAGAAATAGATTTGAAATATAAGAAGCGTGTTTTGCATAAAAGGAGAAATACAATATGAGTGAAGTGTGACATGAAATAAATTCTTGCAGTGATAGCAAGAATGATGAATGATCTATTTGTACCTTGTATGTTTCAATTTTAAGGATGTTTAATATACATGATTAAAATGAGAAGGATAAGTAAAAAAAAGTAATTAGTAATGAATGAAGAGAGAGATAAGAGAAAATAATGGCTTTTAGTAATATGTGAATTTGTTTTTAGAAGTATAATGTGTTGAAGGTACATTAAGGGATGTAAATTGGTTTTACGTATGATTTTAGTGCACATGTGCAAACAATATGTTAACTAAAGGTGTCTAATAGTTGTAGTCATTCATACCAGTAATCCATCTTAGTATTGTACAATTGTGGTATGGTGATATAGGTTGAATGATGTTGGAACAAATGGAGGGTTACCCTGAATAAGGTAGTCTTACCTATTCACTTATATGAATTGAAGGGATGATAACCATATTCTATTGATATGTAACCCTAATGAGGTATAGCTTGTTATACCTAGTTTTAATATAACTAAGTGATGGTAATTGGGTATGAATAGTCCTTGAATGACTAATACAATCATGGAATACTTTGTTACTATTGTTGAAACCCTATTATGCTATAACCTGATGATTACACCTTGAATTATGTGTGGGCTAATACTTGATCATAGTATGGTATGTGATGGCAATGCTTCACCTTATGCATCCATGATCCAATGGGATGTCGTGAGTGGTATTGTACAATTTTTGTTGGATTTAGTCTTCCAACTCAAGACTGTTTTGCTATTTGAGTAGCAGAATAGTAAAATTCAAAACAACATGGTGAACTCTCTTTTGTGACTTAAAGGTAATACATAACAATAATACATATTGAGACGTATGAATTTAGATAGTTGGATCAGATTATCAATGTTGAGGTAACACCTCAAAAGTATGAAATATTGAAATGGTTGTTTATATCTCTATCCTATGATTGACTATTGCATAAAGAATTTTTTTGTTATCATTGAGAACTATTTCAAACATGTTGTGATTTAGTAAAGAATTAAAGGACTTAATGTTAAAAACTACATTCAAGTATGAAATAAAAGAATATAATGACATGTAAGATCTCAGAAGTTTAAAATAAACCTTGAATGTACTTTTCTTACACGTTTATGTTTTGGGGATGAAACATTTTAAGGGTGGAAGAATTGTTATGACCGCATCTGAGCTTAATTGGTAAACTAGGGTTTACCTTGATGATTACATGCTTATTTGGATTGATCATTTCTTAAATCTAATTAATGATAATAATTCAATTATCATGTTTGAAATCTAACAAGAACTTTAAGTTTGCTTTTACTTTGTGAAATTAGGGTTTGAAAAATATAACCCTAATCGGCCCAAATTAGGGTTTTGATGATATATGAATACATAATTTGATAAGTATAGTGTCTCACTAAATGATTTTTAGTCTTTTATTTATAATACTCATTGAATTTAAATTTTGATATAAATTGGATATCTTAAATGTGAACACTACTGAAAAATATCAGAATTTTTGGAGAATGTTCTGACCTATTTGTCGGTCAAGTTTCAAACTCGACCGACCATGCTGCTGACTGTAATATAGTAGTGTAGTATTTGATTTTTATTTATTTATTTGTAAATACAAATGTTCTGAAATTTTTACTGGAGATCTGAAAGACAATCTAAAACAACATATAAAATTTTCATAATTTGTGGAGGATCTGTTAGCTATTCAGTAGATGAATTACAATAACATTTGTATGACAGAAAATTCAGCTGAAATAAGAGAAAGTATTGTGAGGGGTCAATGTGCAATTGACCCAAGTAGCTCAATTTCTCTATATGGTCAACCTAACACACTAGAAGCTCTCATAATTCGTTATTCAAACTAGAGAAATGAAATCCTAGAGAGAGAGGGATACTTAGGGTTTGAGAGAAGAAAGAGGTGGAATTGTTGATTTAGGGTTTCTCTATCCGAGATATGATGAAATCAAGTAAGTTTAGCTTTTTTGCATAGCCTTTAATGGTAAATCTTCTCTCACATGTCAATATTCTGTCCCTCCTCTGATTTGATCTGAAATGGTATCAAAACTTCCCCTTTTCTCACTCTTTCTTCATAATCCCTCATTTTTATGGTTTCTGAGTTGAAAGGAAGAAGAATTGGGTGAATTGCTAGAGATTTGATATGAGATCAAGATTTTTAGGGATGAGCTACATTTTTAAGGTGTTTTCACACCTTAGGGTGAGTGGGAACTTCCTTTAAATAGTATATTGCATGAAAATTTATTAAAGCATCCATAATCTTCAATTGCTTAGCATGCGACTACAAACCCTGAATTGTCTATTTGATCTAAGTTGTTGCAAAATGATATGAAATGTATTCTTCCTCTATTTGGATGAATTTTAGATGATAAAATAACAATATAAATGTATACAATATATCCTAATGAGAATTCCCTAACTATTCACAAAGGTTATAAGAGTAAACTGAAATATAGGGAATTTATCTATGACTGAAATTGTTATATAATTTAATAGAGAAATTTGTTTACCTAGATCTCCTTGGTTATGAATGATTGTTTATCTGAATTCATAGTACATATATGTCAGATACTATCTTGGATTACATTTAAGACGAATAGGTTTGTTTGATATCTCAGGAAAGAGGGTGAAACCCTAGATGCGAGGAAAGTTAGATATTTACGAATAGATATTGTGAAATCCATTTGAAGGGATTTTTTTGACATGATAAACTTTATTTAATCAAGTTTACTCAATTAGATGATTTAGTTGATATTCTCGATTTATGCCTAGATGGCGGACATATATCATGCTCATATATATATATATATATATATATATATATATATATATATATATATATATATATATATATATATATATATATATATATATATATATATATATATATATATATATATATATATATATATATATATATATAATATGTTTTTTTGCAGGATGTAGATCTGGTTGTGATAGTTCATTTCCTATGATGTTTTTCGCAATTGATTTTTATTAATCCGTATTTTGATAGTATGTGATTTATGATGATTCCGTGTGTTTTCGCAATGTAGAATTCGTGTTTTCGCGGTTTTTAGGAGTCCAGAAATTTTCAGTCGTATGTTTGGTGTGCTGGACGTAAAAGATCAACACATGCATAGAAATGATGGCCGTCTGGAATCGTCCCGAAATGACGGCCAATGGAATATATGACATAAACAGAACTCTAACACTTTCGGCAGATGTATAATCATCGTGTTTTCGAGAGAAGATGCAGACGTCGTAGGCTTCTGTATCAAGTCCAGCAGCCGGTCTGGAGCACAACGGCCATGAGCTTCTCCCCTGCGTTTGACGGGCTAGCTTGTTACGGGTATAGGTCACCGGAGTAGGCACTTGCCAGGGTATACGCCGTGGTGGTCCAACAGCAACACTTCAGGTAGGTGAAGATCATTCATGGAGCTGGAAGGTCACGGCATGGTCCTGAGATGGTCTGCCACGTATGACGGAGCTTATCTTCTGCTTGCCTTGGTAGCCGGAGGCATGGTTCTCGTGTCAGCTGAGGTCGGTTGAGAAAATATGTTGGTCTTCGCAGCCATCACGCAAGGACTGGAGGGCGGAGCGGATAAACGGGATGACGACGTCCCTTGGTTTTGAAAAGGAAACATAAATCCAACATGTGATGTATAATGGAACACCCAGGATTTTTTTTCTCCTATCTTATGAACCAAACTTACTTTGTGTACTAGGATCTACAAATACAATCCAATACATTGTAATACGGTAACCAAACATGCCCTATGTTAAATTTGTATTCATTTTTATTATACATGTAACTTTAAAATTAGACGCATTAGCACCATAACTGGACGCATTACTACCATAATTGGACGTTTTGATAAAAATGTTTGACATTATGGTAAGGTTTGTGTTCATTCACTATTATGTGTGTACCCTAAAAATTAGGCACATTAGAACCATAAATGGGTACAATAACAAAATTATTGAGCGCTTTTGTGTAAATATTGTACGTATTATGTTGAGATTTTTATTCTCATTTGTTATTATGCGAGTACACTACAAATCCGGTGCATTGTTATCATACTTGGGCGTATCAACAACATAATAGTGTGTTTTGCTACAAGTATTGTGATATCTAAGGATTTGTGCTGATTTTCTTTTATTTACGTACCCTAAGAATTAGGCACATTACCATCATAATTGGATGCATTAGCAATATAATTGGGCATTTTACTACAAATATGTAGTACATTATGTTAATATTTATCTCCATTATCTATTATGTACGTACCTTAAGAATTAGTCGCATTGCGCCATAATGAAGTGTATTAGCATAATAATTGGACGCCATACTATAAATATTGGACGTATTATGTTGAGATTTTTATAGACTTTTTTTATTGTGCTCGTACACTAAGAATTGGGCCCATGACCACCATCTTTGGGCGCATTATCAACACAATTACACTTTTTACTACAAATATTGGGCACATTATGTTAAGATTTATGCTCATTTGCTATTATGCACGTACCCTAAGAATTAGACTTATCAGTATCATAATTGGGCGCATCAACATAATAGTTGGATGGTTTACTTTCCTATGTCCACATTACTTCCCTCATCACTTGAATTTCTTTCACTACACTCCTCCTTTTATGTCATTACTTCTCTCCTCTCTCCACTCTCCTCCTCGTATTCCCTCCTTATTTCACTCCTTTATTTTTTTCTTCTAAGAGAAAGAGCAGATAATACTCATTTTTATGTTTCATATTATTTTTTCTCAAAAATATGTTGACAAAAATCTTTTTAAAGTTTATTTATAATAAGAAATCCAATAGTTTTTTTGTAAAAAAGTGATTACAGATTGAAAGCTTTTAGCAAATCAAATTTTTTTTTGCTTACTTCTCCCCTCTTTTATTTTTTCAAAATAAAAGCAAAAGAATAAAAAGGTAAAAGTAAGTAGTACTACATCTAATGACATTGTTCTTTTGTTCAATTTCAATAATGACCACATGAGCAACTCGGTATAAATAGAAAAAGCTTATGGCTTCTACTACAAAAGGTGGGTTGTAAAAAATGCATATATGATAGATAAAAATGTAAGAGGGAAGTAGTCTAAAGAGAAAGAGAAAGAGAGAGAGAAAAGGGGGAGGGAAGTAGTGCACTAATTTCTATTTATATTCTTGTATAATAGATTTGTTATCTTTGTTCTAATGTATTATTATCTTTGATTTAATTCTTTCTTTCTCTTTTATTCATTTCACTCATCACTTTCCTCCTCTTTTATTTTTTCTTTCTTATTTTTGTCTTTGGTTTGACATAGCATTTTTCTCTCTTCTTCTCATTTCAATCATCATTTCTCTCCTCTTGTATTTTCTCTATCATAAAATATAGTAATAAATGAATACATAACTAATAACAAAAAGAGGATGGAAGTAGTTGGAAGAGAATAAGAGAGAGGAAGAAAGTAGTATCGTGAATCTATTTACATCTATAATAGAATTATTATCCATGGAATGACGTGTTGTAATCTTTGATTTGTGTTTTGTTTTTCTCTCTCCTCCTCGTTTTTCTCATCACTTCCCTACTCTTGTATTTTTTCTTTCCCAAAAAATGAGACACACAATTCACTTTCACTCTTCTCTCCTCAATTTTCTCTCTCACTCCATACCCCTCTCTCTTGTTCTCTCTTTTTATCTCCCTTTTCTTCCCTCTCTCCCCTTTTCTCTCACTTCTCTTCTTTCTCTCCCCTCTCTTCCAGTCGTCCTGTCTACAACAATCAACTACCAACTGTCTGACATCAACTTGAATGGACTCAAAAGGGGTTTTAAAATAAGTTTAGGAACTTTATGGTTGCGTTTGGTACATATCTATGATAGGTTTATTTTCCATGGGTAACTTAACCAGTGATATTTTAACCTTGTGTAAGATGATTGTTGTTTGGAGCAATGACATATAAATTTGTAGGCAAGATGTCCACCATTTGGTACATGTGTACGTAGGATGTGTTTATTTGGACAGAGTCCATTAAGTCCTATACATAAATAATGTTGTATATATTGAGTAGTCAGTTAAAGGGATATTATAGAAAATTTGGATCCATAGTAAATAAATATGTTTCTTGTCGTAACGATTTTGGTGCAACGGGTTATCAAGAGATTTCTAGATCAATTTATCTATACAGTAACGTATTTATCTTTTAATCCGCATAACAAACACCGGTTAAAATATCTGATCAGGTTTGATTGTCGTGCCGCCACTACGATGACACATCAAACACAAGCTATATAGCACATCTACAAGAATATTTATGCAATGGGGACTCAGAACCAAAATTGAAGTTGGGACTTTTCTCCTCTTCCTCAGTTTATCGTTGTTAGTATTAATTGATTATCAATTAATTAATTAATACTAGCAATCGTTATAGGGCATGGGATTGTACATGATTTCTAAGAACACTGCATTTATTTAATCACAGTAGAACTGGTTCTGGGATCTGAGAAAAGCTTCAAGTATTATGTTTGTTTTGCATGGATCCGTTCTAATCAAGCAGCAGAAAGTTTTTAGCCAAAGTTACAAGACAACCTCATGGTGGTGGCCGCTGCTGGTTTGTTGTGGGCTACCACCTCTTCATTGGATATGTCAGCTGCACATCAGCTGTGCAAAATAAAAAATGGTGTGAGTGTTGTTCAAAATAGGTTGTTGTCGTTCATGCAACAGCGTCAGGTGCAATTTAATTAACAGTGCAGGCAGATCCAAGATAAGATTCGAAGAACAAGCAATGTAGGAGAACAAAATTAAGGGTTAGATTCGCAAACCAGATCGTTCGTTGAGAAACGAACGTGTTACTTAAAGAAACCAGTGCCCGGCAATCCTCGCGGATAGGCACCGTTCTCCCAGTCTCGATCCGGCACGAACCTGAAAGTTGCACGTCTTGCTCGCGCACGTCGCACTGCTACCAATGCAGCACAGCCACCGCAGGTACCACCACCTGACTGTTGCGTCTGAGGGAAGGACGACGAGTCTCGCTTCGCATAGGAGGACAACTCCGCAAAGCAACTCTGGGGACGACGACTCTCGCACTCGGGATTAGGGTTCACAAAACACACGGCGGCAGAAAAACTATTTTCGGTGTGTTTAACCCTAATGACCGGAGTCATATAAATAGTCATGTACGTCCCTAATCCTATTCCCAGTTAGACGCAACACTCGGTTGCTCTCATACACAATACGGGAATAATCCGTAAAAGAGAAACACTTTCTAATTAGGATTTAAGAAATCCGAATAAGAAAGCAACAATTAATTACACGAGTAATTAATTAAGTAGTTGTATCCTAGTGCAAAAAGAAGACGGAAGACGGAAGACATTCTCCACAATCCACAATACACAAGCCACAAGCCCAAGCCCGAGCCCGGCCCGGCCCGGCCAGGCCAGGCAAGGCGAGGCGTGGCGTGGCGCGCGCGCGCACGTGCGTGCGTGCGTTGTGATGTGGTAACCCCACCCACCAAAGAGGTGAGCATACCTCCTTCCTAGGACTCCTTTGGATACTAGTGCCCCATGTGATCCTACATATGAGGACCACAAAAGTTCTAGGTGTGAGCAATATGGGATAAAACTTCTTTGCCATTTGCACTAGAAACAACACTACATTCTCACATGTACTTGCTGCACTACATTGGGCTTAACCCATGCTAAATAAGTGATTACCACAATAGCCTAGCTACATAAATGAGCTGCTACAGTAACTAGCTAATAGCTACAACAGTTAAGTAACTAACAGCTAACGATAATCAGTTATCTAACAATCCCCCACAAAGTCCAATGTGTAGTGTGCTCTACCATTCAGTCCTTCATACTGTGCTTTCAGCAGATACCTTTCGGTTTGAATCTACCTGAGTTATCCAACTGTGACCCCTGTAGGAACTAGGTGAACAAAAGTCTTGAACCTGAACCTTGGGTACAAGAGTATAGGTTGGTAACAACACAATAAAGACATGGTAGTAAAGAAAAACAATGCATTAAGGCCATGCATACAAAATATAAATCATGATTGATAACAGAAAACAACCCAATTCTCCTGTTGCGGCCTACACAACATCAATCACTTAGCTGGAGTCTCCAAGCATGTACTGCTAACATCCTGTCCTAAGACTTGACACCATTAAGAGACTAATCTCTTACTAACTTGCAGTCATGACACTAACAGGTTTCCCAGGGAATAGACACACAGATGCAAGAAGCATCAAACAAGAATACATAGTGTCATCTGATTTACCCGACAGCTTGTTATTACCACATTGAACCCAATTTGTGGGATCTCCACTCTTTTGGGTTGGGTTGCTACTGCCTGCAAATCTATAGGGGTTTCAGTCCCATTCCCAACCTGGATTTTTCCACTAAAGCCAAGGTAAGACCTTTAGTGAAAGGATCAACTGTATCATCTTTGGTACCGACGTAGTCCACAGCCACGACCCCATTAGACACTAACTCCCTTACAGATTTCAATCTGACTTGGATGTGTCTACGCTGTTTTTGATTGTACTTGGAACTCTTTATCTTAGCAATAGTTGTAGTGTTGTCGCAATGAACTGAAATTGCAGGAAGCGGCTTCATTACCATAGGTAAACTAGACATAAGTCCATGTAGCCATTCAGCTTCCAATCCAGTTTCATCTAAAGCACACAACTCTACCTCAAAAGTGGACCGAGACAATATGGTCTTTTTCTTAGACCTCCAGGAAACATCTCCTCCTCCCAACAGGAATACATATCCTGAGACACCATTACTCCCAGAATTCATGGCAATCCAGCTTGCATCACTATATCCTTCGACTACGGAAAGATGTTTACCATAATGCAGCCCAAGGGAACGTGTTCCCTTGATATACCTCAGAACTTTGTCAAGAGCTTCCCAATGGGTCTTGTCGGGACAACTGGTGTATCTACTTAACTTGTTCACGGCAAACGCAATGTCTGGACGTGTACAGTTCATAAGATACATCAAACTTCCGATAATCTGAGAGTATCGTAATTGAGACACTGGAACCCCAGTCTCATTCTTGAACAAGGGTTTGGATGAATCATATGGAGTCTTAATAGGTTTACGTGATGTGTACTCAAACCTCTCCAATATCTTCTCAACATAGTGAGACTGAGAGAGTGTTATACCATCAGTAGACCTTATGATTTTAAGCCCTAAAATCACATCAGCGACACCCATATCCTTCATCTCAAACTTGCTACATAAGAATGACTTTGTCTCTTTTACTAGTTTCATATCGGAACCAAAAAGCAGGATATCATCGACGTATAAGCATAACAAAATGAATCCATTATCGACAACCTTGCAGTAGAGACACTTATCAAATTCATTAGAAATAAAGCCAAACGATGATATCACAGAATCAAACTTCTCATGCCATTGCTTAGGGGCTTGTTTCAAGCCATATAATGACTTAACAAGTTTACACACTTTGGACTCATTCCCCCGACCCACAAATCCCTCAGGTTGTTCCATATATGTGGGCTCCGATCTCCAAAACCACGATATAAACTTAGCGGAAGCATTCGATTAGTTGCGGAACATGAAAAATACTGAAAATTAAAATTTTTGAGACAAGATCTGGAAGTTATAAAATTCCTTTTTATAAGAAACCAAGTAAACAGTTTACATCTCTGTTAAACCACTTCTTGAGTAGTTATGTACAACATGATTCAAAATCCTCAGGAGCCACACCAAAAACTCAAACCACTGATTCCTAGAACATGAGAGTACAGAGACACATAGGACTATCTAACTACAAACTCAGCAGCCAGTATCTCCACCTGAGATTCACTGCTGCCCCTGGTACTGTTGCTGTCGTTGTAGCTCATCCTTAAGCGGTCTCCTTCGTCTTCGACGACCACCTAAAAAGAGTTAAAATCTACGGAGTGAGACAATATACAAATTGTCCCAGCGAGAGTTATAACTCTCCACTAGAAGCTTTATTATAACACAAATCATACAACAGCAGGTTTAATAACAAGTGAAGCAACTTCTACTTAAGCAGTCATGTCTTTAAAGCATATAAAGGACATGTATACAAAATATCTGAACAGATCATTAATGTAAACAATGTAACACCAAACATTGTTCCTCGTAGTTAAACCTAAGCAGATATACTACGCGGTTGATTATGTTTTACAAACATTATTATGCCCTGTGGAGATGAGGCATACCACTCATACTCCAACTGATCGCTAAGAAGTCACATCAGTATCATACATAGGTCATTAAAAGAGCCGGATTCTTAAGACCTCATCTTCCTCAGTCAGTTAGAGGATTGATTGTTAGACATCTGGCGGGATGTCTTTGTAATAGCTTACCAGGGTAAACTGGTCCTTCGCTATTTTTAGAGTTACAGTGGCGTTCTGTACTCTCTTCATCATCGGAAGATTTCTTGTTTATCTTTCATCGATGCAGTGTTTGTGTCTTTAAGGGAGTGTAGTAATACATCTCACCTTTTGGACTTTGTGGTGGGGGAGTGATGGACTACATGAATCTACATCAAATCCTCTCACCTTTTCTCTTTTAGTGAAGGTATGACGGACTACTAGAATCTACATCAAATACCTACACTAGGATGTAAGGTTCTACACATCCATGTACCCCACATACTCAAAAGTATGTGATCCAGGAGTTCCCTGGGGAAAACCTATTTCACCATCATTTAGACTCTGACAATGATGGATCTATGATCAGGGCTCTACATTTCATTTGATTAGTTAGGTACATTCAGTATTCTTTAAACATTGTTCTTCAAACAATAACATTAGCACAACAGCTATATGAGAATACATAAATGTAGCAGGCCTAACTCTTTTCAATCATCAGTTCTCAGTCATCTCATCACAAGTCATCTGTCAAGCATGACCTTGATGGTGTTTATGGCTTTCACAGCCCATAAATCACAAAAGATGTCACTAACAGTGCATCAATATAATTCACTTATTCATAAAGCTTAAGGCATGCTTGCAATGAATATAACATGGTATTCCATACCTGGATATGACCATCATCTCATGACAACCTGCATGGTTAAATCAACTGATAATAGTAAACAATTCAACAATTAGGGTTTACTATTCATCTTTCATGTCATTACCCTAAAATTAGGGTTTACTATTCACTCTATAGTGAATTGTGCTCATTACATCATCATATAAGAGAAACATCATCATTAAGGCTCTTAATTAAGATTAAGATTCAATGGATATCATAATTAGGGTTTCCATGATCTCACATAAGTGAATCATACCCTAATCATGCACACTCATGTGTATTTGAAGTATCTCACTTGAGTTTCCACCTTAAAAAGGGTACTTTCTCTCTCTAGGATACTTTCTCTCTCTTGGAATACTTTCTCTCTTCTCTCACTAGTAGATGGTGATGACACCACTCTAGATCAGGTTGGGTTAAGTCCTCATTGACTTACATAAGCCAAAACATCATGACCATCATCTCATGACAACCTGCATGGTTAAATCAACTGATAATAGTAAACAATTCAACAATTAGGGTTTACTATTCATCTTTCATGTCATTACCCTAAAATTAGGGTTTACTATTCACTCTATAGTGAATTGTGCTCATTACATCATCATGTAAGAGAAACATCATCATTAAGGCTCTTAATTAAGATTAAGATTCATTGGATATCATAATTAGGGTTTCCATGATCTCACATAAGTGAATCATACCCTAATCATGCACACTCATGTGTATTTGAAGTATCTCACTTGAGTTTCCACCTTAAAAAGGGTACTTTCTCTCTCTAGGATACTTTCTCTCTCTTGGAATACTTTCTCTCTCCTCTCACTAGTAGATGGTGATGACACCACTCTAGATCAGGTTGGGTTAAGTCCTCATTGACTTACATAAGCCAAAACATCATCATCATGTGATTAGGGTTTGATTAGAACAAGGTTTTACCTCTTTAGACCCCTCAAGGGTATTTTGGTAATTTGCCTCATAATCACCATCATGGGTCAACTTACTAATCACTTAGTCCCTTAATGACCTAGGTTACCATTAGGGTTTAGATTAGATCACCATTGAACTAATTACATCATCAATTGATTAAGTACAAACCACCATGTACACCTTCAAACGGTTTCAACCTTCAAACGGTTTCAACCACCAAACGGTCTTGAGACCGTTTGGTCTCAAACGGTCTTGAGACCGTTTTCTCCAAACGGTCTTGAGACCGTTTGGATGTGTTGACCGTTTGGAAGAGTTGACCTTCCAAACCGTTTGGAGCTCAATCGGTTTGAAACTGTTTGATCAAATCAACTTGAGATCGATTGGACCAAACGACCCTGAGATCGTTTGAGCCCAAACGGTCTTGAGACCGTTTGGATCCAAACGGTCTTGAGACCGTTTGGTCCAAATGGGCTCAAACCGTTTGGACCTCCAAAGTGGTTCAAAAGTTACAATTGGTCATGGATATGTATGTTGAACCCCTCAATTAACCAAATCCATGATAACCATTTATAAATTGAGTTAATTAGGATGAACCTTAATCACTTGGACACCAAGTTGACCCTCAATTGAAAGCCAATTAGGGTTAAATCCTTCTCAATTAGGGTTTCAAATCGGTTGGTCATCAATGTTCAACAATGTGAATCAACTCAAGGTTGAACCTATCAATTGACCTCCAATTGGGCTCAAACTTGGCCCAAACGGTCTTGAGGTCGTTTGGACATCATCCAAACGGTCTTGAGACCGTTTGCCCAAAGTTTCACCAAAAACTAAGTCGTTTTGACTAGGGTTGAAGTCCAATTAGGTCAAAATCAGCAATCTTCATCAATTCATCAACTTCTTGTAATTGGACCCTCAAACCATTAGATTAACTCAACCCTAGACCTTCAAACGGTCTTGGGTTGTGCCCAAACGGTCTTGGGACCGTTTGGAGGAACCCCAAACGGTCTTGAGACCGTTTGGGTCCTTCAACCCAAAACTCAACAAGATCTATACTTAGAAAACAGCAATTTGATTGTTTCAATAACCCACTGTAATTGGGCCCTCAATTGATCAAATTACCTTAACCCTAGACCTCCAAACGGTCTTGGGTTGACACCAAACGGTCTTGAGACCGTTTGGATGAGTTCCAAACGGTCTTGAGACCGTTTGCCCATCCATCCTTTGGACTCTAGTGAAAATTCATCAAGGTTTGATCTATTGAGTTGATCATCACATCAATAATTAATTGCAATATGATTTGGTACCTTTGGACCTTCAATTGATCAACTATACTTGACCCCAGACCTCCAAACGGTCTTGGGGTGACCCCCAAACGGTCTTGAGACCGTTTGGGTGATTCCCAAACGGTCTTGAAACCGTTTGGGCTAAACAACCCAAAATCTCAACTTAACTCATTGGAGATTCAGCACTAATTTCAATTAGGGTTTGCCCTATTAATCATCCTTCAACTCATGACTCGTTTGGAATTAATCCCTAAAATTTTGTGAGTCGTTAATTAACATCATTATGAACAGTAATCCCAAACGGTAAACGTTTAGTCAACCATCTTAAACGGTCTTGAGACCGTTTGCCCAAAAAGGGCAAATTAAACAGATTGAAAATCAGAACTTAATTCAATTGGTTTTGCTAATTGATTTGCTCATAACTCACGATTCCTTTGGAGTTAACCTCTCAAATTTTGTGGGTGATTAACCTACATATTTGTGAACAAGATTCCCAAACGGTCTTTGCTTGGTCAATGGGACCAAACGGTCTTGAAGACCATTTTTCCTCAAACGACCCTGAAACCGTTGCCCACCAAACGGTTTGAAACCATTTTGAGCAATAGGTGGAGGTCGTCTGATAAAGTGAAAAACCGTGGATAAGCATAGGAATTAACGCCCTTATCTTCTACCTTGAGAACAGTAGCAGTTCTTCACGGTTTTGCTTGCAAGGATGCTAGGAAAGATAGGGAAGAAGAAGAACTAGCAACTATATGCATAGAAAAGGATGTATAATCAAGCATAAAGTTTAGAGTTATAAAACCTGCCTAAAGCTTGCTCCTTGAGCTCCAAGCTTTCGAGCTCCAAGCCTTTAATGGCGTCCTAGAAGCTCCACAGGTCGGCCAAGGTGAATCCTCCAAGGAAGGTTGAGAAGAGATGGCTAGAAAGATGAAGCTAAATGAGCTAGCCATGAATTTGACCTTGAATCCGAGTTTCATCCAAGAATTAAGCAAAAAGGAAGGATCCAAACCTACCTTGCACTCCCTTGGTCGTCCTCCTGAGCTCCAGAGCTCTCCTTAGTCGGTTTGAGCAAGGGGAAAAGAAATGAAAGGGAGAGGGTCGTTCCCTTGCTAAGTGAGAAAAGTTGTATATATACTTAGGTGAATTTTCAACATAAGAACATATGTTTTCCTCATTTCTCATCTAAGTCCTTCCTTTCTTCCTAGCACGTCCTCTCATCTTATTTCTAAGGACAAACTCCTTCTAAGGTCAAGAATTGAAGGCAAAGAGGATCAACCCATCACTAAAGCATACACATAAAAGGGCTATTATACATACACCTTGATTATTCAATCACAAGGGTGTTCTTTACTATATGATTATTCACATAAAGTAATCTTTTCATCATTCCTCTTCTAAATGATGCCAAGAGCCATAAAAGATGTTTTAGATGATGTATTTTACAAGTTGCACCCCTCAAATTGGGTAAATTGCATTTTACACCAATTTAGGGTTTTCAAGTACAGGGGTTGCTTCCACAGCTGCACCTTGGTGCTCAAGCTTGGGAAATCCCTTAAACCTCATCATATTCATTCTTATGTTGTCTCAACATTAAAGGAACATATAAACATGTGAAATTTGCAGTTTAACCCCTCTGATTGGGGCAACTTGCACATAGGCCCCTGTATTGCAACCAATATTTCAACATTGGTTTATAAGGGACAGAAATGGAAACATATGTTCCAAAGAAGCTTTAATCATATACTAAAGGATGATTACAACCATATAATTTCATAATTAGGCAAAACACCTAGGGTTAGCTCATAACCCAGGTCAGGGGTGTTACAAATCATAAACCCCTAACAAGGATTTCGTCCCCGAAATCTCAGGAAGAAAGGGGGAAAGCAGATATTGTTTCAGCATACACTTTGTTACATCCTTAGGTAACATACCATTTTCAGGAATATGTTATAGAATTTTGATCAACATTCTTTAGGATCAAATTCAAGCCTTGATATTTATTCAAGACCATATAAGGGCCTTTTTACCCTGAGTCTATCATCACATCTGATAATCAGCATACTAACTTCCTTTATTATATGCATTAACTATCTCATCAGTTATACATTCTTATCATAAAGAAAAGTTTTCTTGTCAAACAAAGATTTACTTATCAGACATTCTGGAGAAGATATGTTTATTTTAAGAACATAAACCCCTAACAAGGGATGTTCTTAAAATTCTATCTTTATTTAAGAACATAAACCCCTAACAAGGGATGTTCTTAACATTCTTAATTTGGTATTAATTACTTGTGTTATCAAAACTTTATATCTCTTTCTTCCTTTTATCATGGAACATTGCTCATTACATATATTCTTTCAACCATTACTAATCATGGTTGACCTTCTATATTCTCATTTTTCTTATCTTATGATGCCCTTTAAGTTGTTTTAGATTGACTACTTGATCAGAGTAATCAAAAGATAACAACTTTAAGGTTTTCATATTTACTTCATCATCAGTAATTGTATACCTGGCCAGGGTATATGATTACTGAGGTAAGAAAATATGTACTTGTATATTACTATGTTCCTTCTCTTTTTCCATCCTTTCATACATACTTATTAACTTTTATTGAATCCTGCATTCAGATCATTTCTTTAATACATTTTCTTCTTATAGAAGTAAACATGTATTATAAAACGATTATATATAATGCATCATAGAAAGCTTTTATGAGACCAATCAAAGAATAGTTCAATCAACTACTATTTCAACTTGTTCCAAAAGATCATAAAGAGATTTATAAGAAATACCATTTATCTTGTCTAATCAATCATGGCTCGAGGATTCTATCAAATCCTTGCATATCAAGGTATTGGATCCACTCGAATGCGATGATTAGAAAAGAAAAGGATGCAGGGAGATCATACCTCCTGCAGAACATCAGACTCACTCAACGGAGTCTCCAAAAACAACTTCCTGCCCTATTACTGATTGTCATATTGCAGTTACGGATCACTCTTCGAGTGATAAAAGAGTGCGTAGCACCCGGGTCAAACAGAACAGATACTATACAGGAATTAGACATATCAGAATATAAAAGTTCATCTGACCTGTCACAACCCGTGGATCGACCACTGCATCAGGTGGGTTCATAGTATAGAACCTCACTATTGCCTGTGGTTGATTTGGTACAGATGATCCAGCTTGGGACGCTTGTCCACGTCCTCGAGCTGCTCCTTGAAATTGCCTTCTCTGTGATCCTTATCGCCCTTGCCTCGGAGGCTGTGTCACATAGGCAAGCTTAGATCGACAGTCCTTCATCAAATGCCCCACATTTCCACAGTTGTAGCAGCGTCTCTCCGGTTGTAGTGGTTTAAAGGGTTCCTTACCCTTTTTGGATAACCACTGCCTTGATGTACTAGGTCCTGGTTATGTTGGGGACATCAGAAACTTCTTCCTTTTGGGAATTCCCGGCCTTTGTTTCTGGATTTGAATAGGCCTTTTCTCAATTCTTCCTCTATATATCCTTTCTAGACAATTAGATCTGATATGTCCAGGCTTCCCACAGTTATAACAGGTCCTGGTCTCTGACTGTATTCTAATTCCTACATTACTATGGACTGATTCATCAGTTTGAGGCTGAGCATAGGCTTGCTCTGAGTTCAAAGCTTTATCATTTGCTTCTGCTTCAACCTGCTGCTGAGGGTTACATATCCTATGGATATCCAAAACATTATCATTAGGAGCTGGCAATCTGGGTTGTACTGCTAGTGTTTGATCCGCTAGGTACATCATGGTTGCCCTAAATTCTCCAACAGTGATTCCTAAGGAAGGATTCCTTATCATGGTTGGATTAACTAGGGGAACCTCAGGTAAGTGTCCCTCTACTGCTTGCTCCTCTGCACTTCTTCTTGGTGTAGCATTGTTGCTTTCTGCAACAAACTCCTCATCCTTATATGTCTTCTTCTCCTAAGGAGCAGAAGATTCTATTAGATGAGGAAGAAACACTAAAGACAGACTCGACATCCTAAGTCCTATGTCTCTGTAGACTCGGCGAACCTAGAGCTCTGATACCACTTAATTGTGGGCTCCGATCTCCAAAACCACGATATAAACTTAGCGGAAGCATTCGATTAGTTGCGGAACATGAAAAATACTGAAAATTAATTTTTTTGAGACAAGATCTGGAAGTTATAAAATTCCTTTTTATAAGAAACCAAGTAAACAGTTTGCATCTCTGTTAAACCACTTCTTGAGTAGTTATGTACAACATGATTCAAAATCCTCAGGAGCCACACCAAAAACTCAAACCACTGATTCCTAGAACATGAGAGTACAGAGACGCATAGGACTATCTAACTACAAACTCAACAGTCAGTATCTCCACCTGAGATTCACTGCTGCCCCTGGTACTGTTGCTGTCGTTGTTGCTCATCCTTAAGCGGTCTCCTTCGTCTTCGACGACCACCTAAAAAGAGTTAAAATCTACGGAGTGAGACAATATACAAATTGTCCCAGCGAGAGTTATAACTCTCCACTAGAAGCTTTATTATAACATAAATCATACAACAGCGGGTTTAATAACAAGTGAAGCAACTTCTACTTAAGCAGTCATGTCTTTAAAGCATATAAAGGACATGTATACAAAATATCTGAACAGATCATTAATGTAAACAATGTAACACCAAACATTGTTCCTCATAGTTAAACCTAAGCAGATATACTACGCGGTTGATTATGTTTTACAAACATTAGTATGCCCTGTGGAGATGAGGCATACCACTCATACTCCAACTGATCGCTAAAAAGTCACATCAGTATCATACATAGGTCATTAAAAGAGCCGGATTCTTAAGACCTCATCTTCCTCAGTCAGTTAGAGGATTGATTGTTAGACATCTGGCGGGATGTCTTTGTAATAGCTTACCAGGGTAAACTGGTCCTTCGCTATTTTTAGAGTTACAGTGGCGTTATGTACTCTCTTCGTCATCGGAAGATTTCTTGTTTATCTTTCATCGATGCGGTGTTTGTGTCTTTAAGGGAGTGTAGTAATACATCTCACCTTTTAGACTTTGTGGTGGGGGAGTGATGGACTACATGAATCTACATCAAATCCTCTCACCTTTTCTCTTTTAGTGAAGGTATGACGGACTACTAGAATCTACATCAAATACCTACACTAGGATGTAAGGTTCTACACATCCATGTACCCCACATACTCAAAAGTATGTGATCCAGGAGTTCCCTGGGGAAAACCTGTTTCACCATCATTTAGACTCTGACAATGATGGATCTATGATCAGGGCTCTACATTTCATTTGATTAGTTAGGTACATTCAGTATTCTTTAAACATTGTTCTTCAAACAATAACATTAGCACAACAGCTATATGAGAATACATAAATGTAGCAGGCCTAACTCTTTTCAATCATCAGTTCTCAGTCATCTCATCACAAGTCATCTGTCAAGCATGACCTTGATGGTGTTTATGGCTTTCACAGCCCATAAATCACAAAAGATGTCACTAATAGTGCATCAATATAATTCACTTATTCATAAAGCTTAAGGCATGCTTGCAATGAATATAACATGGTATTCCATACCTGGATATGACCATCATCTCATGACAACCTGCATGGTTAAATCAACTGATAATAGTAAACAATTCAACAATTAGGGTTTACTATTCATCTTTCATGTCATTACCCTAAAATTAGGGTTTACTATTCACTTTATAGTGAATTGTGCTCATTACATCATCATATAAGAGAAACATCATCATTAAGGCTCTTAATTAAGATTAAGATTCATTGGATATCATAATTAGGGTTTCCATGATCTCACATAAGTGAATCATACCCTAATCATGCACACTCATGTGTATTTGAAGTATCTCACTTGAGTTTCCACCTTAAAAAGGGTACTTTCTCTCTCTAGGATACTTTCTCTCTCTTGGAATACTTTCTCTCTTCTCTCACTAGTAGATGGTGATGACACCACTCTAGATCAGGTTGGGTTAAGTCCTCATTGACTTACATAAGCCAAAACATCATGACCATCATCTCATGACAACCTGCATGGTTAAATCAACTGATAATAGTAAACAATTCAACAATTAGGGTTTACTATTCATCTTTCATGTCATTACCCTAAAATTAGGGTTTACTATTCACTCTATAGTGAATTGTGCTCATTACATCATCATGTAAGAGAAACATCATCATTAAGGCTCTTAATTAAGATTAAGATTCATTGGATATCATAATTAGGGTTTCCATGATCTCACATAAGTGAATCATACCCTAATCATGCACACTCATGTGTATTTGAAGTATCTCACTTGAGTTTCCACCTTAAAAAGGGTACTTTCTCTCTCTAGGATACTTTCTCTCTCTTGGAATACTTTCTCTCTCCTCTCACTAGTAGATGGTGATGACACCACTCTAGATCAGGTTGGGTTAAGTCCTCATTGACTTACATAAGCCAAAACATCATCATCATGTGATTAGGGTTTGATTAGAACAAGGTTTTACCTCTTTAGACCCCTCAAGGGTATTTTGGTAATTTGCCTCATAATCACCATCATGGGTCAACTTACTAATCACTTAGTCCCTTAATGACCTAGGTTACCATTAGGGTTTAGATTAGATCACCATTGAACTAATTACATCATCAATTGATTAAGTACAAACCACCATGTACACCTTCAAACGGTTTAAACCTTCAAACGGTTTCAACCATTGGTCTCAAACAGTCTTGAGACCGTTTGCTCCAAACGGTCTTGAGACCGTTTGGATGTGTTGACCGTTTGGAAGAGTTGACTTTCCAAACCGTTTGGAGCTCAATCGGTTTGAAACTGTTTGATCAAATCAACTTGAGATCGATTGGACCAAACGACCCTGAGATCGTTTGAGCCCAAACGGTCTTGAGACCGTTTGGCCTCAAACGGTCTTGAGACCATTTGGATCCAAACGGTCTTGAGACCGTTTGGTCCAAATGGGCTCAAACCGTTTGGACCTCCAAAGTGGTTCAAAAGTTACAATTGGTCATGGATATGTATGTTGAACCCCTCAATTAACCAAATCCATGATAACCACTTATAAATTGAGTTAATTAGGATGAACCTTAATCACTTGGACACCAAGTTGACCCTCAATTGAAAGCCAATTAGGGTTAAATCCTTCTCAATTAGGGTTTCAAATCGGTTGGTCATCAATGTTCAACAATGTGAATCAACTCAAGGTTGAACCTATCAATTGACCTCCAATTGGGCTCAAACTTGGCCCAAACGGTCTTGAGGTCGTTTGGACATCATCCAAACGGTCTTGAGACCGTTTGCCCAAAGTTTGACCAAAAACTAAGTCGTTTTGACTAGGGTTGAAGTCCAATTAGGTCAAAATCAGCAATCTTCATCAATTCATCAACTTCTTGTAATTGGACCCTCAAACCATTAGATTAACTCAACCCTAGACCTTCAAACGGTCTTGGGTTGTGCCCAAACGGTCTTGGGACCGTTTGGAGGAACCCCAAACGGTCTGGAGACCGTTTGGGTCCTTCAACCCAAAACTCAACAAGATCTATACTTAGAAAACAGCAATTTGATTGTTTCAATAACCCACTGTAATTGGGCCCTCAATTGATCAAATTACCTTAACCCTAGACCTCCAAACGGTCTTGGGTTGACACCAAACGGTCTTGAGACCGTTTGGATGAGTTCCAAACGGTCTTGAGACCGTTTGCCCATCCATCCTTTGGACTCTAGTGAAAATTCATCAAGGTTTGATTTATTGAGTTGATCATCACATCAATACTTAATTGCAATATGATTTGGTACCTTTGGACCTTCAATTGATCAACTATACTTGACCCCAGACCTCCAAACGGTCTTGGGGTGACCCCCAAACGGTCTTGAAACCGTTTGGGTGATTCCCAAACGGTCTTGAAACCGTTTGGGCTAAACAACCCAAAATCTCAACTTAACTCATTGGAGATTCAGCACTAATTTCAATTAGGGTTTGCCCTATTAATCATCCTTCAACTCATGACTCGTTTGGAATTAATCCCTAAAATTTGGTGAGTCGTTAATTAACATCATTATGAACAGTAATCCCAAACGGTCAACGTTTAGTCAACCATCTTAAATGGTCTTGAGACCGTTTGCCCAAAAAGGGCAAATTAAACAGATTGAAAATCAGAACTTAATTCAATTGGTTTTGCTAATTGATTTGCTCATAACTCACGATTCCTTTGGAGTTAACCTCTCAAATTTTGTGGGTGATTAACCTACATATTTATGAACAAGATTCCCAAACGGTCTTCGCTTGGTCAACGGGACCAAACGGTCTTGAAGACCGTTTTTCCTCAAACGACCCTGAAACCGTTTGCCCACCAAACGGTTTGAAACCGTTTTGAGCAATAGGTGGAGGTCGTCTGATAAAGTGAAAAACCGTGGATAAGCATAGGAATTAACGCCCTTATCTTCTACCTTGAGAACAGTAGAAGTTCTTCACGGTTTTGCTTGCAAGGATGCAAGGAAAGATAGGGAAGAAGAAGAACTAGCAACTATATGCATAGAAAAGGATGTATAATCAAGCATAAGGTTTAGAGTTATAAAACCCGCCTAAAGCTTGCTCCTTGAGCTCCAAGCTTTCGAGCTCCAAGCCTTTAATGGCGTCCTAGAAGCTCCACAGGTCGGCCAAGGTGAATCCTCCAAGGAAGGTTGAGAAGAGATGGTTAGAAAGATGAAGCTAAATGAGCTAGCCATGAATTTGACCTTGAATCCGAGTTTCATCCAAGAATTAAGCAAAAAGGAAGGATCCAAACCTACCTTGCACTCCCTTGGTCGTCCTCCTGAGCTCCAGAGCTCTCCTTAGTCGGTTTGAGCAAGGGGAAAAGAAATGAAAGGGAGAGGGTCGTTCCCTTGCTAAGTGAGAAAAGTTGTATATATACTTAGGTGAATTTTCAACATAAGAACATATGTTTTCCTCATTTCTCATCTAAGTCCTTCCTTTATTCCTTGCACGTCCTCTCATCTTATTTCTAAGGACAAAATCCTTCTAAGGTCAAGAATTGAAGGCAAAGAGGATCAACCCATCACTAAAGCATACACATAAAAGGGCTATTATACATACACCTTGATTATTCAATCACAAGGGTGTTCTTTACTATATGATTATTCACATAAAGTAATCTTTTCATCATTACTCTTCTAAATGATTCCAAGAGCCATAAAAGATGTTTTAGATGATGTATTTTACAAGTTGCACCCCTCAAATTGGGTAAATTGCATTTTACACCAATTTAGGGTTTTCAAGTACAGGGGTTGCTTCCACAGCTGCACCTTGGTGCTCAAGCTTGGGAAATCCCTTAAACCTCATCATATTCATTCTTATGTTGTCTCAACATTAAAGGAACATATAAACATGTGAAATTTGCAGTTTAACCCCTCTGATTGGGGCAACTTGCACATAGGCCCCTGTATTGCAACCAATATTTCAACATTGGTTTATAAGGGACAGAAATGGAAACATATGTTCCAAAGAAGCTTTAATCATATACTAAAGGATGATTACAACCATATAATTTCATAATTAGGCAAAACACCTAGGGTTAGCTCATAACCCAGGTCAGGGGTGTTACAATATATACCTCTTCTTGAAGATCACCGTGTAAGAATGTGGTCTTTACATCCATCTGATGGATATAGAGATTATAAATGGAAGCCAATGCTATAAGCACTCGGATTGTGGTCATACGGGAAACAGGTGAATAGGTATCAAAATAATCTATTCCTTCCCTTTGTGTGTAACCCTTAGCAACTAACCTAGCCTTATACTTATTGATTGTCCCGTCTGCATTAAGTTTCTTCTTAAAAATCCATTTGCAACCAACTGCAAAACAACCAGGAGGCAAACCACCAATTCCCAAGTTCCATTCGAGAGAATTGATTGCATTTCATCATTAACGACTTCTTTCCAAAACTTAGCTTCTGGAGATTCCATAGCTTGTTTGAAAGTAACAAGATCATCCTCAACATTGTAAGTGAGAAACTCACTTCCAAAGTCCTTTGATGTCCTAGGCCGTTTACTTCTCCTTGGTTCAACTATTTCTTCAGAATCATCAGATTCAGAAATAGATTGTTCTGAGTCGCCCCCCACATCTGTCATCCTTTCCACGTGCTCGGGAATGGAACCTGTGGTAAATGAATATTCTTGAGAAACTTCATTGGGCACACCAGTTTTCATAGGAAACACATCCTCAAAGAATGTAGCATCACGTAATTCCACAATTGTATTGACCTCAATGCCAGAGATATCTTATTTTACAATCAGGAATCTATAAGCATAACTTGTCTCTACATAACCTAAGAATATGGCATCAACCGTTTTCGGTCCTAATTTCTTCCTTTTGTGTTCAGGGACAAGTACCTTAGCAAGGCACCCCCACACTCGAAGATTTTTAAGACTCGGTTTCCTTCCTCTCCATAACTCAAACGGACTACTCTCTAAATGTTTATGGGGAACTCTATTCAGAATATGGCAAGCCGTATTCAAAGCTTCCCCCCACATAAAGTTGGGTAATCCATATGTTTGGAGTAAGGTATTTACCATATCTATTAAGGTTCGGTTTTTACGTTCAACTATTCCATTTGATTGTGGTGAATAAGGAGCAGTTACCTCATGAACTATACCATGTAATTGGCAAAATTCCAAAAACAAATTCGAGGTATACTCTCCTCCCCTATCAGACCTTAATCGCTTAAGTACTTTACCGGTTTGAGTTTCAGCTTCTTTCTTATAAATTTGAAATTTATCCAATGCCTCATCTTTACTTCTAAGTAAATAGACATAACAGTATCTACTCGCATCGTCAATAAAAGTTATAAAATAACGCTTTTGATCTCTCGTAGTAACAACATTAAATTCACAGATATCTGTATGAACTAAATCCAAAACTTCCGAATTCCTATTCACAAAATGAAAAGGTTTCCTAGGCAATTTAGCTTGTACACAAATTTCACATTTATTGTTGCTAACTTCAGATTTAGGGATCAAATCTAGATTCATCATACGCTTCATTGAGGCAACATTAACATGTCCCAAACGTGAATGCCATACATCGAATGAAACAAGATTCATGCAAACAGAACTATAATCATTCAAATTTAAAACAGAATTTGAAACAGGTTCAACATGAATCTTAAACAAGTTCTCCACGTCACATAAGTACCCCTTGCCAAAAAACAAAGAATCACGAAGACGTGTAATAATAGCCTTATTACATTTATAGTCTACTCTATAACCTTCTCTAACTAATATGACGCCACTAAGGATATTGCGTCGAATGGTTGGAACATGTCTGACCCTGTTAAGAGTCAAAACCTTCCCCGAAGGGAACTTCAAGTCCACCCGTCCTTCGCCTTTGACTTCTGCAGAGCTGGAATTGCCCAAAGTCACGGACCGACCTCGAGAGGCCTGATAAGACACAAACATGGATTTATCAGCACATACATGTACATTAGCCCCAGTGTCAATTATCCAATAAAGTGGTTCAAATATAGAGAGAATTTCAGGTTTAATAGACACGTACCCATCATTGAGGTTCAAGGATGTAGTCATCATGTTGACCACAGCCTCCTCAGTTGCAGATGCGGTAGCTTTCTTTGCCTTCTTATTAGGACAATCCTTGTTCCAGTGGCCAACCTGTCCACAAGTCCAACAAAGTTTGTTCTTCGATTTCTTTTGGATCTTTGCCTTGGGTTTATGTGCATTCTTAGATTTCTTATCTTTGGTATTTTTCGTAGAAGTAAGATTAACAGTTGGATTAGCATCAGTAGGCACCTTGACCCCTTTCTCCTTTAAGTGTTCTTCTTGTATATTAATATCCATCATTAATTCATCCATGGTGTGTGTCCCTTTGCGATGCTTCAGAGACATACCAAACGATTCCCAAGACTTAGGGAATTTTTCTATGATAGACATAACAACGAATTTCTCAGGCAACACCATCTTGGCATCTGAGAGTTCATGAACTAGGAGTTGTAGATCGTGTGTTTGATCAGAAACTGACTTACCCTCAACCATCTGAAACTTAAGAAATTTTGACACACAGTATTTTTCAACACGTGAATTACCCTGACCGGCCATGTTAATTAATGACAGAATTGGTTTCTTTAAGACTGTTGTTCAAAATAGGTTGTTGTCGTTCATGCAACAGCGTCAGGTGCAATTTAATTAACAGTGCAGGCAGATCCAAGATAAGATTCGAAGAACAAGCAATGTAGGAGAACAAAATTAAGGGTTAGATTCGCAAACCAGATCGTTCGTTGAGAAACGAACGTGTTACTTAAAGAAACCAGTGCCCGACAATCCTCGCGGATAGGCACCGTTCTCCCAGTCTCGATCCGGCACGAACCTGGAAGTTGCACGTCTTGCTCGCGCACGTCGCACTGCTACCAGTGCAGCACAGCCACCGCAGGTACCACCGCCTGACAGCTGCGTCTGAGGGAAGGACGACGAGTCTCGCTTCGCACATGAGGACAACTCCGCAAAGCAACTCCGGGGACGACGACTCTCGCACTCGGGATTAGGGTTCACAAAACACACGGCGGCAGAAAAACTGTTTTCGGTGTGTTTAACCCTAATGACCGGAGTCATATAAATAGTCACGTACGTCCCTAATCCTATTCCCAGTTAGACGCAACACTTGGTTGCTCTCGTACACAATACGGGAATAATCCGTAAAAGAGAAACACTTTCTAATTAGGATTTAAGAAATCCGAATAAGAAAGCAACAATTAATTACACGAATAATTAATTAAGTAGTTGTATCCTAGTGCAAAAAGAAGACAGAAGACATTCTCCACAATCCACAAGCCCAAGCCCGAGCCCCCGGCCCGGCCCGGCCCGGCCAGGCGTGGCGTGGTGCGCGCGCGCGTGCGTTGTGATGTGGTAACCCCACCCCTCCAAGGAGGTGAGCATACCTCCTTCCTAGGACTCCTTTGGACACTAGTGCCCCATGTGATCCTAGATATGAGGACCACAAAAGTTCTAGGTGTGAGCAATATGGGATAAAACTTCTTTGCCATTTGCACTAGAAACAACACTACATTCTCACATGTACTTGCTGCACTACATTGGGCTTAACCCATGCTAAATAAGTGATTACCACAATAGCCTAGCTACATAAATGAGCAGTAACTAGCTAATAGCTACAGCAGTTAAGTAACTAACAGCTAACGATAGCTAGCCTTTGAGGATAGCGGGTAGGCCTGTATCTGTATGGTGAAAGCGTGGGATTGCTGCATCACGGCGTCCGCCACTTTTGAAATGGAACATGTCATCCAGCATGCATCTGATGTATGATTGAAAATGCTGTATTCTTTCTCTTTTCCATCTCAGGGCAATCAAACGTAAACTTTCTGCTGTGCTGCTGGAGTACTGATAGAACAAAACAGTGCTGGAAACCATACATGTCCATATTGACGTTATCTGCTCTCTGCCTTGGAATCTGAATCAGATCCAGATCCTGAATCACGTGCATGGTGATGTGGTCCGGGATCGATGTTGTTGGTTGGCCACCACATTACATGACGAGAACATATTCCAGGGCAGGGATCGTGTGAGTGCCGTGCATGTCGTAATCTTGTCCGCAGGAAATATGTACGTGTGGTTGAGGTTCAATTCAATTCGTACATGTTAAATCTTATCCGGCAGGTTGGCCTCCAAAGTCATATAATAAGCGGCGGACTTGACGGTCAACAAGCTCTCTCATAGTCAGGCTAGCAGTCCTCCGCCGTATCTGGTTGGCAGCTAGTCCCTCCCGTATCTTCGTCGACCTCATGATGCTGCCGCCCGGTTAGTAACGGAACCTTTTGCGACTCTTCATCTTCCCCGCCGCTAGCTAGCGCACATTGGGTTTAGGGTTCGTCCAGCGCGCGGCCGGCTTTGTGGAGAAAAAGATAATCAATTGTTCAAGGGATTTGATTTGATTTAGTCACCAACAGGATAATCTTGCAATAAGGATTTTGGTGGCAATAAGATTCCCAGTCTACGTAAAAGATTGTGGTGTCATTAATGAAGTAATCATCCGAAATTGTTCAAACCGAGCAAATAATATGAATGGGAGAGAAAAAATAGGAAAGAAGGAGAAAGAGAGGAGATATACAAATTCCAATCGAATTTGTGTACTAACTACTCCCATGAAGTCACGGAAAGATAAAGAGCCTGCAGGCTGCTGCAGGTTGCGCCAACTGCGTATCTGCCCGGCTACCAACTATAAATAACACAAACAGTCCCTTCCCACCACCACCCCCGCCCTCTTACCGTCTGTGCCCACCCCACCACGCACCCATCCCCCGCCCTCCTACCGTCTCTCCTTTTCACCACCAGGCTTTCATGGGCAGTCCGTCGGTATTCCGTTGTGAATCGGAAGACCTTGACGAGCAAATTGACCTAGAGAGCGGCCTCCACTGTAAGGGCGATTTGTGGTTGAGAGAACGTAACAGCATCGGCGATTGGAGGAGCAACAACGGGCCATGGTCTGCTCTACCTTGTCAACTACTGGAGAACATATCTGGCCGGCTTAGCCTCATTGAATTCCTAATCTTCCGCAGCGTCTGTAGAGGATGGTGGCGAGCCTCGTCAGGGTCGGTTTTCTCCATCACCTGGCTTCATGGCCCGTTTGTCCTCTTATATGGCCGAGGTGATCCTACTACGCAGCCATCTAGCGGCAGAAGCACCACCTGCTTCTTGTTCAACATGCAGTGCCCCACAAGAATCCTGCCGATGGAAGTCCCCAAACTTGAACAAGGGTTTACTGCG
Source organism: Alisma plantago-aquatica (assembly GCA_963693085.1). Taxonomy (NCBI): domain Eukaryota; kingdom Viridiplantae; phylum Streptophyta; class Magnoliopsida; order Alismatales; family Alismataceae; genus Alisma; species Alisma plantago-aquatica. The sequence continues at coordinate 738,058,612 of OY856410.1, read as the reverse complement.
GTCGCCTCTCGCTGCGGATGGCTCCTCGTTCATCGTCAGCCATCTTCATCTTCTCCTCATGACGTCAATGGCAAAGGTTCCTCCTTATTCTTCTTAAACCTGTTTTACTGGAAGCCTCCTCGGCCGTGGAATAAATCACCCAAGAACCGAAAGGTTGTCCACTTTAACAAAGTGCATCGTTTCGTGAGAGACAACCCGGTACCCGCAGCAGCAGCGTTCTCGTGCAGTCCCATGTCCGGGAAAGACTGTAAGGTATACCTGGCTTACATTACAGGAACAAGCCAACTGAAAATAGTTACGTGTAACTTGTGCCATAGCAATATCCTCGATCGTAAGAATTGGAGTGAAGAATGGTTCTGCTCTTACTACGGGTACGAAGAAGGAAGGTTTGATGGAGGGATCCCGAAGGCTTACTGTGATGATGAAGGACATTTTTGTATGGTTGATTCAAACGGGGCATCCGCCCGCTACATCCATTATGTAAGTGGTTCTCGGATGACTTCTTGGGATCCGCCAGTACAACCACAAGTCTCCTTCGCTGAACATCAACGAAAGGCCATTGCTGCGGTGGAAGAGAAGCTCAACTCCACACCAAGCCCTAATGCTATCAGGGGAAGTACCAAAGTGGAGAGGGATCCACTTTTTGAAGGATATGACGTCACACATCAAGATAATTATTTTTGTCCAGAATGGAAGGCCATCATCGTAGAGCCTCGTCTTCACGGGGCAGGTTGTCGGATCGGCCCAAGGTTCCGGTACAGGTATCATGATGCCGTTGATGTACTAGTCAATATATTACTTTTTTTTTTAAGTCAACATATTACTGAACACATGAGTATTTCCATTATCATATATACTACTACTTATTCGATTTTTCTCTCACATCCATATAATCTAGATGTATATGTATATATATGTTTCTTTTTCTACATCAATAGTTAGCACACCATATATATAGCATTCTAACAAATATGCACTTACTTTCTGTCTGCAGGTTACATGTTAACTACTGGCTCGCGTCAAACCGCTATTTGTGCCTCCCATATATAATTGTGATGTCAACCATTGCAATATTTGCTTTACTGGCTCTCGTTGCAGTATTGAACCTCTTTATACATAATTAAGTTTTAAATGCAATCTGGATCACTGTACGTCTCTTCTAGCCTGAAGCTTTCTAAATGTGAGAGAAGAGTTTGATGTAGAAAGACTGGAAAATAGATATTGTAAACTAATTTTGTTTGACATGCAATTGTTCTGTTCTTTTTGTTCTGTTGTTAATTATCCCGTGTATATATATAATTCGACTTCAATTGGTAGATTTCTGATGCATTTTGACTATCGGCAACATCCAAAGGAAATAGTTCATCATCAATGTTGAATGTTCGTCCCTATAACTGTAAAGGACATATGGAAGAAAAGAAAAGTATTTATACTAGCCATATATTGCATAACCATATCCGCAAATATTTATAGCGACCACGTGCATGTTTACTGGTGATGGTACTAATTATTATTTTTTTACTCTCATTCTCACAAAAATCGTCTCCCACTGATAACTAATCTGCATCGGGGCACATAGTTTCATACATTGTGAAGGAAAATCAGCATACATATATAGATAACACCCTAGGTCCCCAATCCCATCTTAGCCAGATCACGAGCTGTGGTACTTGTTCTCTGAAAACAATGGAAGATACAACCTTCATGAAGCATTTCCTCAGCATGTCAGTGCTACTGAAGTTGTCCACAATCGGTCCTCTTCCATCCTTAAGGTTATTAATTTTCTGAATCACATGTAAGTAAAGCCACACCGCTATCTGTGCCTCCATTCTATGACTATCGTGTTGATGATTGGAGTATTTGCTTTAACTTCTCCTTTGTGAAATGGTACCATATATATATATATATATATATATATATATATATATATATACCTATATATATATATATATATATATATATATATATATATATATATATATATGAATCAGGTAAATATATTTTAACTTCCTTCTAAAATTGTAGAGGGTCAAGAGTTACATATAGCCCAACGCCATACATAAAAAAGAGTAAATACTCACCCTATTAACTAATGTGCAAGTTGCGTTTGACACAATTACATATTTTTACAGCAATTGTGGTTGAACTTCCGTATCTTCGTGCATTCCTTTCCTCCCATATGTGGTAGCACAAAGCAGCAAACACGATCCTCTTTTTGTCACTTTACCCACAACTAGACAACATTCTTCGTGCCTCTTCCTTCAACTGCATGTACAAGCTGATTTTTTCACATATAATCTCCCCAACCTTCCTTGTGAACATGAAACAACCAAAAAGGTGCATATCAGATTCAACCTCCTCATTACTATATCGACAAACATCAGCAACGTCTTGATATCATCCATGTATTTCATATATATATATATATATGGGTTTGTATTCATTGTCCGCGCGGGTACTGTAGCAAATACTACCCGTGCGGCCGTGGCCAGTAAGAGGTGGCACTAATTGTAAATATATCCTGATACCCCTGTACTCCTCATTTCTAACGACCGCCTTCCTCCTTATTCCAATCGTCGCTCCTATCCCCGAAGGTAGTCCCTGTTGGCCGAACCCCACTGTTGAAGAAGAACCCACTGGGCAGTGAGGAGCCCAGCTAAACAACCAACCAAACCATGGTGAGACCCAAGTGTGAGTGGCTCCTGCCCTTCCTCCTCCTCTCTATCACCGTGGCGTCAATCTCGCCGACCGTGATGACAACATCCTCCTCCGACCGTGCCTCTGCCTCCACCTACGTCGTCCATGTCTCGTCCACCTCCAAGCTCGCCGCCTTCTCCACGCACAACCACTGGTACACATCTACCCTCAAATGCCTACCCTCAGGCCACCTCCTCCATGGCCGCCGTGTCCGTGCCGCGCGACTCCTGTACGCCTACCGCCACGCTGCCACGGGATTCGCAGCCGTCCTCACCCCAGATCAAGCCGAAGCTCTCGAACGCGCCCCTGGAATCATCTCCATACTGCCCGATCGCATCCACCAGGTCCACACCACACACACCCCGACCTTCCTGGGCCTGAACTCCTCCGCCGGCATGTGGCCCAACTCTGACTATGCCGACGACAAGGAGAGGAAGAGACGACGGGCGGGCGGGCGACGCTTTTCACCGTCGGTGAAGGACGAGGTCGCCGGCTTGTAGTACATGCACGTCGTGTGTGGGAAATGGGAGTGGAACCGCACGCAGACGCCCATGTCCAGGAGCTCCACATGCTTAGGACATCAAAACACGATTGAAAAACTTTCTGGTGGGCCAATCATTCGGCTACTGGGTTCTTGAGTAGCTATGTCGGTTTGTCTGCATAGCCCTCTTAATCGGTTAGCTCCTAGATGATTTTGTGTATGTGTCCCCGCAATGTCTCTTTGAGCCTCCTATTCTATATATGTAACTCTTTCTGGTGAGGAAGACAAGAGTACATTTGGACCTCAATTGATGCTAGTGTTGCAAGAAATATTTGATCTGAATTGTAACTGAGTGAGTGAGCGTTGACATATGCAAAGTGCTGCTAAACTTACTAATTATTATGTGTTTAAATTCGATGTGAATGTATAGTGAATATATAGCCCTTCCTCTTCCCACTGTCGTTTGATTTGCTTTGCTTTCGTATTCATTTGCTGTAACAATGTTTTTGAAGAATCAACTACTATTAACTGACTTGATAAGTAATTGCAGGCGTGTGGTTTTGTACACTGCTCACACTTTTCCCATTCATACTTAATATTGTTTACTAATCTACTAATATGGTCATCATATTGTTTCTTCAGTTGTGTACATGAACTCATACCCAACTATTTTTCTTTCAGCAGATTCACTGTCCACTTACACGATGTCAACAATGGTAATCTATTAGAGAAAACAGTTATAATGAACATACCACAAAAGTATATGATAGTTACTTTTTCTATTTTGGCATTACTTTTAGTGTCGGATAATTACTTTTCTTACCATATAGTTACTTTTTGTGTCGTGGTGTTACTTTCAGTGTCAGATAGTTACTTTTTCTATCATGTATTTACTTTCAATACCATATAGTTACTTTTTGTGTCCTAATGTTACTTTCAGTGTTGCATAGTTACTTTTTGTGTCATGATGTTACTTTTAGTGTCATATAGTCACATTTCATACCATACAGTTACTTTTCAGTGTTGCATAGTTACTTTTTGTGTCATGATGCTACTTTAAATGTCAGGTACTTACTTTTTGTACCATACAGTTACTTTTAATGTCCTAGTATTATTTTTGATGTTAGATAGTTACTTTTTATTGACGATATTACTTCTTATGTCATATAGTTACTTTTCATACCATATAGTTACGTTTGCCTTAATGCATACATTAGAATGGATTTAAATATGATGCAATAGAGGAGTCATTTGTATATCATACAAGAATATATAGATTTATGTTTAGCATCTCTTGTTTGGACAAAACAAACCAAAAATGTCAAGTTAGATTACTTTTTATACCATATAGTTACTTTGTGTGTCCTCGTGTTACTTGCAATGTTGGATAGTTACTTTTCATATAGTGAACCATGTTCGCGGTTGGCAATTGACCCCAAACAAGATCATATACATGGGGTCATGAATTTTTCACCAAATGATTTTGTCATGTATAGTTACTTTTTATGTCTTGATGTTACTTTAAGTGTCGGATAATTACTTTTCTTGCCACATAGTTACTTTTTGTGTCCTGGTGTTACTTTCAGTGTCAGATAGTTTTTTTTTGTGTCATGATACATACGTACTTTTTATACCATATAATTACTTTGTGTGTTCTACTGTTACTTTCTCTGTCAGATAGTTACTTTTTGTGTCATGATGTTACTTTGTGTGTTACTTTTTGTGTCAAATAGTCACTTTTCGTATCAAATGTCACATAATGAAGCTAAAGTACCACCATGTTAAAGATGCACATACGATCCAACTTTGTTGGATTTCATGGCCGGCAGTAATAATAGTCCACGTAACCATGGGAGCCCAACACCTACCTTTCCAACCTCACCGCCGGTGATGGTAAACCATCATGGCTCCCGTTGCCTCGCCTATTGAAGAGGGTAAACTGTTGCTCTTGAACCAATGGCTCTGTGGAGTTCAGAGCACCGGCCTTACCATCAATCTGACACCGTCATCGTTCTAAGCATGCCGTCTCACACTGCATCAAGTAGAGCTCCGGTGGCAGACATAGCCAGTACAGCGGCGCAGAGCTGAGTGCCACAGAACTTGGTGAACGGTGTTGTGGACTCCTTGTCACGAAGCTGTCTCTATGCGTCAGCCGACTGCGAGACCCATCGCGGGAGGATCCCTCCGGAACATCGATCTAGAAACAGGCACCAACGACTAGGCATCACCACTAGGCAACTTCTTCTCTGTCCGAGCCAGAAACTATTTTGCCGCCGGCGCACGGCGCCCTCAATCTCCCTCCGAAGACTGCAATACAGAGTATGGGCAAATGGTGGAAGCATTGGGATGTTGGCTGCTATGGCAGCATGAGATATGATCATGCCCTGGTTTGGGCATTTCTTCTATAGCGGGAGAGAGAATGCGAGTGAGGGCTCATTGAACTCGCCGATGAAGAAACAAATTTGAGGGAGAAGAAAAACCGCAGACGCAACCTCTTTCTCATCGAGCATCGCGATGGCTAAATCCACCAGAGACCTGGAACCGAGATCGGAAGTACAGAAACCAGTGTTGTAATGGCAGCAGCTAGGCTAGCCGCTACGAACGGGGACGAGAAGAAGCAATGATCACACCATTGAAGTTTTGACAAAGCGCAAGTCTAGGTTCTCGTACAGGTCCAAGAATGAGCTTTTCACAAGGAAGATGATGGTGTCGACGTCGTTGGTCAGACGTGGTTCAAAATTATCGGGCCAAAGAGCGAGCGACTTAAAGAATGACATATTTACGATTTGTTTCCACCGTGCTCACGGACGGGCAGAATCACGAACGTACCCGTGCGGGCAATAAAAAAATAGCCTATATATATGTGTGTGTGTATACGTATAGAGAGAGAGAGAGAAAGAGTCAGACTATAATACACTCGAGTGTATTCGGAGAAGAATACACTCAATTAGTTTTTCCCGATACAATAGTTTTTTTCAAAAATATAATCGGTTGATCTTCTTAAAGATCTTTTGAATAGCTCATACGCAATTGTTGAGCACAATTGGACATTTATAGGTCATGTTATAACGACCGCAAAAATTATGCATCCCAAATTTGTTTTGCACATCGATTTTGTTGCCCTTGGATGAGTGACTTACACTCATCCAAATTGCCTCAAAATTTGTATGTAGCCTAGTTACAATATGACGGTGAAGATCAATGGTTTACATCTAGAAAAAAATAGTCTTGATATGAAAACACACTTGACTGTATCCGTGTGATTTGTACACTGGATTGTATTATAGCCTGACTCTCTCTCTTGCTCTCTCTCTCTCTCTCTCTCTCTCTCTCTCTCTCTATATATATATATATATATATATATATATATATATATATATAGAGAGAGAGAGAGAGAGAGAGAGATAGGCAAGAATACACTCGAGTGTATAGATCGCATGGATACACTCAAGTGTGTTCTCATATCAAGACTATTTTTGCAAGATGTAAACCATTCATCTTCATTGTCATACTATAATTAGGCTACATATAAATTTTGAGCTCATTTGAATGAGTGTAAGTCACTCATTCGAGGGCAACAAAATTGACCCACGAAACTAATTTGAAATGTATAATTTTTGTGGTCTTTATAACATGACCTATAAATGTCCAAATGTGCGCTCAAATTTTTTATATGAGTTATTCACAAGATGATTAAGAATATCAACAAATTAGATTTAAAAAAAAAATTACATCATTGAAAACTACTTGAGTGTATTCTTCTTTGAATACACTCAAGTGTATTCTAGCATGACTCTCTCTCTCTCTCTGTATATATATATATATATATATATATATATATATATATATATATATATATATATATATATATATATATATATATATATATATATATATATATCCAAATGAGCTCAAATTTTATATGTGGCCTATTATTATTGTAACCATGAAGATCAATGGATTGGATTTTAGAAATACAAGATCAAGATAGGCATACACCATTCAGGTGTACGATATAATCTGTACACTCGAGTGTATTCTAGCCTGACTCTATATACATGCATATATATACATATATATATATATATATATATATATATATATACATATATATATACATATATATACATATATATATATATATATATATATATATATATATACATATATATATACATATATATACATATATATATATATATATATATATATATATATATATGTATACGTGTATGTATGTATGTGTTAGGAAGTGTGTATTGGCCATTAAAATAGGACACGTGGAGTATATTGATAAAATCCAACCATATAGATTGATTTAACACTATATATATTAGATGTTTTTAAAAAATCGTAATCATATCTCATATAGATCATGAGATATAGTTGTATATCATTCAATGGTTTATACAATTTCTGTAACTTACCATTGATTAGAAAATACACATTTTCTTTTGTTGGATGAACTGTGAATATTAGATTATGGTGATTTTCTTACACATCTTATCCAAGGGGTATACTTGACATCCATAAGGTTGTATTATTCAGTAGAATTTTTTAATCATCATAAAGGAAGGTGGGTACATGTAAGCTACATGTACTCGGTTACACAATTCTTTTAGCCATATATGTATATATATGTATATATATGTATATATATATATATATATATATATATATATATATATATATATATATATATATATATATATATATATATATATATATATATCAGAAAAGGGAGTATATTTTTAAGGAAATTTCTTTTACATGTTACTTATTTGGCGTGTTTTACAACACTTTTTGCATGAGAAATACTAAAAATCAAGAATGAGAACAAAGAGATATAAACAGAAGATGATGAAAGGAACCAAAAAATGTTGGAATGAAGTTTTGTATCTGACTCATCGGAGACTGCTTCCAATACATAGAAAAATAGATGGGTTTTAGTTTACAAACTAAAAAAGTGACTTAGGCTTTTTGGATAAGCCAATAACAATACAAGCCCGATGTTGTAGAGTAAACACTACTAACACTAATATATCACCTATCTAACCATTGTTTATGGTTATATATTTTCATTATTGACAACTCTATTACGACTCTCTTACAATAAACTGATATACCGACAAAAAAATCATCACTTCTTAATGAGGTAAACCAATTATATCCTTGCAATCAAAATCATATAAGACATGCTTATTTTGTGACTAATTGAAGAAAGAGAGAGAAGAAGAGTTAATGTCATTGTAAATTAAAAAAGGGGTGTAGGATACAAACATAGAAACAAAAAACTTTATTTCATATATAGAGTTTTGCTTTGGCAATCATGAACATGTAAGATCTATGGAGATATGTTGGATGGAGAACCTTCAAAACTACAAACATCATAGTCCACAATACTTGGGTATGCATGCCTTCATCTCCATGATTCCTCCCATAGCTATCGTCCCTCTATCAATTTCCTTGCCATAGGACTTGTAGGCCTTCGTATCCTACAACAATTTACTCTCTAGCAAGTCCACAAGCCACTAACAACTCCAACATGATATCTTAATGGACATGGACATGTCCTACAACACCACCCCAGAACAAAGCTTCACTAGGCTCACCTGAAGCCCCTTCTCCACGATGACAATGGAGATCAATCAAGAACCGAACGCCGACTGGTGCCACAACCAAATTGTTTGTTATCATGAAGCAACAACCCCACAATAAAATCCACACACACATACACACACACACACACACACATATATATATATATATATATATATATATATATATATATATATATATATATATATATATATATATATATATATATAAACTAGATAAGTTTTCTTCAATGCGATACATGTGGAGATTAACATATATGTTTGCTTCATACAATTTAGTTTCAAGGACAAGTCTTTCAAAGTACTACTCAAATCATCATAGGCTATTATGGTGGTGAATATGTTCTAAAGAAAGATATGATTTTATTATGTTAGAGAGAAGATAAGAACATCCTAGAAACCTACATACCATTGGTGACGCATTGGAAGGAAATGATTACTTCTTTATGTAACTCACACAAAAATATAATTTCATCACAAATATAACAACCAGACCTTGTCTAATTATCAGATCATGCCTAGTGGTTTACCCATGGGAACCATTCTTTGTCATAACCATAAAGCTTTGTCAAGGGTTATGGTTTGGGTGTGAATTCTTAACAAGTCATTCTTTATGTATTAGAAAACCTTCATCAAGAAAAGAGGTGATTGTTGGTTGTATACCCTAAGTTCCATCATATGATGATGTAATAGGGGTACTTTCTATATGATTTTATTAATAAAAATACAATTATGTTTGTTATGATTTCAACTTTGAGATAATTAATAACCTGATAATGTCCTAAGAATGTTTTGACTCAACAATATATAATTGGGTTGAGGATGTGAACTTCATATGTATACAAAATGTATCCATTCATGTTATTTCCCTAGTCAATTACTATTATGGATATTATAGGACAACAATAATACATGACATGTGTATGTATGTTGAGTAATGACTATGGCTCTTAAGTCATAATATTGGATATGAACTCAAATGCATAGGTATTCATTAGAGAACAAGTTGTAGTAGATAGACCAACCTTGAGAATGACACATGGAAGATATGTAATGGCATGTCAGGGTCATGTCAATGTGATAGTGGTGAATGTAAACCTTAGATCTAAAGTCACTATAGTATTTACATGGTACTTTAACACTAGCCCAACATGACTCCTTCAGTCCAAGTCTTCGAAAAGAATCAAGTTGCATCAAGTTGATTCTTTCTTAGGTATAACATAGTGCCTCACCAAGCTTTATGCTACTAATAGAGCAAGGAATGTTGAAACATCCACGATCCTTCCTTTTTGGGGATATTCACCTTTAGATCAATGCATTGATGATGTCACTAACAGTAATATGATATGCATATTTAATGTCCCACTTTTTGTTCATGATTTTCTTGAGAAATCTACCATGTGCTGTAATTCTCTCTATTGACTCCACCGAAGGAATATTGAAATGGATTTTTTAAAAGATGTTTAAGAAGTGATTGAATTTATCATCTTTGATTCCTAGATTTAAGTTGTGTGTGGATGAGGCATGAGTTTTAGTTCTGAGGAATGTGTTTGGTAGTTGTGTGATTGTGCACCTATGTGGAGGGATGTATATTCTATTGGACAATTCCTCCCTAAGCTTGAAGTGGAATCATACTCTAATGTAATGGGACTTGGCTCAACAGGAATGGGATGTTCCATCTAAAATATGGATGCCTCTTTGTGGATGGTGATTGTTCCACTATGGAGTAGGACCTTCACCTGTTGTTCTTGTGTTGTTACCTCCCTTGAGATATCGTGATGGTGTAATTTTTAAGTGCTACCCTTTGCGAACTTGGTCTAGTTATTACTTCTTCGCTTCTTTTCATGGTTTCTATAATGGATGAAATGCTTGCCCGTGCACAACTCACATATTTACCGTGTTTCTTTGTAATCCATACAACCACACATCAAAGTCTATGGCTGCGACTTGAATGTCCACATGCTTCACATGAAATTTGAATAATGTGTGCACTTGGTACCACATCCCTTTCCACTATCAATGATTTCCTATAATAGAATCACGGGGGGAATGTATGGTTATGGATTCTCTTCAATGACACACTCCTCAATATAAATAGAAATGATCTTGGCCTAATGATGTTGATTTTTTTATTATTTCTCAGAAAACCTTATAGAGGTAGTTTCTTTAATTGTGTCATCTTGTTGCTACCTGTGGCATCTAGGTTTATAATATCCTAATTTGAGCTCTCAATTTTTTTTCTCCTTATTTGATTTATCAAATTTGCATCTGACTTGGTTACGAATTTTCCCAAAATTTCTTCCAACTTATCTTCTTTGAATGGTCATTGTTCATGTTAAAATTGGCCAAGATGATGGTGCTGATGCACTTGTGTATGTTACATATGTGATTTGTCATGTTGAAAATTATTTGGATCCTTCAATGAGAATCTATGATTTCTCCTCCATGATTACTTGTTCCACTTGTTAGGTTGTTGCATAGACATGCACTCCTCTTCTTCTCCTTCCGATGACAAGGAAATCTTCATATCTAGTTGCTTTACCAACTGGGCTACTTGTTTCTTGAGTTCCATGACCTCATGTGTTTCCCTAGAACATTTTTATGAGGTAGAACACTCATGGTCATCACCCCAGGATTGATTCATAGCCATGTTCATCAAGATTTCTTGACACTTTAATGACTTATAATAAAAAAAATCCAGCATCAACACTATCAAATGTGGTCCTCTCTCTTGTGTACAAACCATAAAAAAATGTCTTATCTTAACCATGTAAGTCAATCCCATAATGCGAAGCCTTTCTTAGCATGTAATTGTATCTTTCCCAAGTCTCTAGATAGGATTCAACTATGTGTTTCTTGAACCCATAATTTTCCCACCAAGTCATTGGTATTCTGAGGGGGAAAGTACCTCTCAAAGAAAGCACCAATTATTTCATCCCATGAACCCATGGACTCTAACAGAAGACTAAGAAACCACATATTTACCCTATCCATCAAAGAGTAAGGGAATAAGTTCAATAAATCACTATCGCTGGAATGTTATCTATCTTCTACATGTCACAACTCTCAAAAAAATATTCAATATGTTTCATTACGTCTTCATTGTTGTGCCATTGGAACACTTGTGTCTTGATTAGAGCAACAAGTCATGGATCAATTTTGTAGCTTATGGCATTGACAACATGTCGTCTAATGGGACCCAATTGTGCTATAACATATGACGCCTTGATTTTCTCCCTTATGATCTTCTTATTATTTGAAATTGCCACATCCTTGTTATCTTCCTTGTGATTAGACATATCTTCAACTTGTACTACATGTTCTTATGCAATAACTACCTTCTCTTCCTCAATCTCCAGGTCAAGATTAGGTTGTGTTGGAAGTGTGGAATTATCATAATCTATGGTCCTTTTTTAGATCATACACGAGTACTTAAGAGTAAAGACTGAATGTGAGAATACTAGAAAATTAGCCAAAAGCAACAAATTTTTTTTGCCATTGTTTTGTTACTAAAAAATTAAAAGAAATGAAAAGTAATTTAGAGTGGTGGATTTGAGAACTAGTTGTGCTAGCAGTCTCAATTGTTGGGAAAAGGTTTCAAAAACTTAACAAAACTTATGTGTGATCACTAAACACAAGTGTATGTGTCAGAATAGTGAAGGGACTCAAAGATACCTAAATATCGATCTCATAAAATTGAGATAAATAAAATCTACTACTAATTGAAACAAGCCAACTATGTCCAATAAAAGAGTTGATTAAGTGATTAAACTAAGAGTGAATATTAAATAGTATGGAATTAAAATGGATTGAAGAGCAGATTTATGGATTCTTTAGGATATAAGTTTCACCACAGTGTTGACTGTGCATACATTATATCCAATCAACATAAATTATCTTACTTCATTAGATTAAGTGTTTAGAGCTTGGACTACTCACTCTAGTAGTGTAGTATATTGTTTAACCGAACTACTAACCTGCTCTCACATTGTTAATATATAAAGTCAAACTACAACAAAAAAATATATAAATTCAAACCATGTGATCTCTCTCTCGACTATCTACATCATAGTGGTTAGCCCACTCTCAGAGTCATTATTAGTTGTATTGATAATGCCTTCTCTAGATATCATAATAATTAGCAATCTATAACATATTCATGGTGATAAAGCATAAATAAGACAATGAATAACTTCACTTTGAAAAATCATAGCAAAAACAATCTATGGTAAACTAAACAAATACGCACGAAGTCAACATCAGGCTACTCTTGGGTCCCAAATGGGAAGCCCCTCATGCTGAAGATGAGATCAAAGGAAGGATAGGAGGACAAGAAAGACAAAATTCCTATAACACAATGCAAGGTTGATCCCCTTTAAATATAACTGCAACCGAATGACATTTAAACATCAAACTGCTCCTTGGAGGTTCCAAGATACACCTTGCTCAACAACTCTTCCACTCTTCCCCAGACTTCACTTCCTCATAATATAGATGGATGTCCCTCTATGTCATCCTCTTGGGTTTATAAATAATGAGGTAAGACACAACTTATCCAACAAATCGTTAGATGTCATCTTTTTTAATCATAGACATTAGACAAATCTCGGAGCACTAGCTTCAAAGTCGTAGCAAACTTTTACTTATTTAATTGACTAGGGAGTGAAATATCGGTGCCACCGAGTTGAATGCTTGGGGCACTGAGATTTATCTGATGCTTCTCTGATTTTCTTATTGGTCCATCGAGATGACCGTTGGTGGTACCAACCTGTGTCCAGTGGTATCAAACATTGTCTCGGTGGTATCAAGACAACTCTTCAATGATGGATTCTCTTCTTCCATGTCGATGGTACTGACTTTCTTCAATTTACACTTGATTTATCTAAAATAAAGAAACAATGCATTGGAAATAGTAAAATATAATAATTTCAAACCAAATGCATGAAAAAGAGATAAAATGGATGTACAAAAGTTATGTTAAGCTATTTAAATAAAATAAGCATAACAAAAATGATAATTGGAGATTTCCCCTATAAATATTCCTAAATTAGCCTAGAATTTGATTGTGAAATCATGTGCATCAAGAACCACATATGGGGATAGTGCAAAAGCCACCTGCAACTTGATGCATATGTCTTTATGGTATTGTAATAAAGCTGAACATATATCCATATAGTTTTCCAACCAACTGGTGTTGATGCATGAACCGTTATGTTGGTGCTATTAACATTGTTCCAGAATATACAACAAAGTAATTTGTGACTAGTTGATGGTATCAATGTCACCCCCAATCACCCATGTTGATGCATTGGAACATGTGTAGATATCATGGGCGCTATGCAACCAAGATATTCTGGAAAACACTAACTAGGATCCAAAAAAATCTGATTAGAATGCCAAACTCACTTGAGACCTTTTTTCCCGCACAACAATGTTGAGGCAGATTTTTATACAACTCCTTATGAAGTTGCACCTTGTATTCATTTTTATAGTCAGGTTATTTGTGGAGGGTGTCTCTCTACCTTGCAATCATGCATACTAATAAATTTTGATCCATGTTCATGATGATCTAGTCTGAGATCTTATTGGTTGTATATACCACGACCACGACATTATACATGACACATATATTGGATATATGATAGAAGTTAATTAGATTAAGGCACACAATTAACCACCAAAATTTGTTGTAGTAATAATAATTGTTATGGATTTGGATAAAAACAATGATTAGTTAGAAAATGCCAACTCTAAAGCCTGGGATGAAGGCGTGTGAAACACTATCTTCAAGATAGATTCAACTACTCCTGGAATGAGTTTTTTTAGTAGTCTATCTCCTAGATTCATCCACCCCAACTCTGGTTCAACCGCTCAGTGCAAGCGACAGAATTATGTCAAACATGTTCCTTTAGCCCTTTGTGGCAAAGAAGAAATAGATCATCATGAAGTGTCGTCGACGCAATTACAACCGCAAACAAAGGGTTTGGGAATGAGCGGAGGGTATTGCGGTGATAGATGAAATGGGAGTGTTCTAGTTAAGAAAAAATAGAGCACGAATTTTTTTATCTCTTTGTATGCTATTGTATAGCTATGTATCTCAGTGTCTTAGTGTATCTTCAATAGAGAGTGAACACCTCCTTATAAGGAGAGTGTCTCAGGTACACCCCACAAAATCACCCTGTACACGTTGCCAACTTTGCAAGTATTGGTCTTCCAACATGCATCTTAATTGTCACGGTTAATGGGCGGCTTTAATGGTAGTCAAAGAGAGGATAATTGTTGTTTCCTTAAACCTGCAATTGTTGAACTTCCCATCATGTGTTTTAGTCATCAATCTAGTTGATGACTTAAATGATAGTCAAATAGAGGGTAATTGTTGTTGCATTCAAAGCTTTCAACATACTCCAAATGATGCAAAAATTAGAAACCAAATTCCTTCCAGAAATAAAACAAATAAAATAAATTTATTCCATAAAAGTAAATATAGGACTAAAACGATATTTGTAAATTTTTTAATAAATAAATATAACATTCACTCACATGTTCTATAAAAATTTTCAGAAGATTTATACACAACAAATTTTATAAAAAACAAAATTTATAAAAAAAATAAAATAACAAAAATTGCAACATTACTATGTTTTCAACATTGGTAGTTTGTGGTATTGAATCGTTGTCTAGAATGACTCATTTCAATCAAGAGAGATGTGGTGAACTACTTCTTAAAATAGATTCTTTAATTTGGGATTTATTAAATTACACAATTATAGTGTGGGCACGAGAATGTTTTCCTATTGTTGTTGCACATAAACAACCTTCGTAAGAATCTTGTTTCATGAGCTCTCTAGCGAGTATGCCCAACTTATGTAAACCCCAGCTCTTGGGTTACACTCATATAATAGAGATCTATGAGGTTGTCCTATCCGATATACACCCTGTCAGTAAATGACCTTGAACCCATTCAGAACAAAGCTCTTCCTATACTCTGACAATATGAAGTACTAGCATCATAGGGAGGGTCAGGAGTGAAACTCCCAAGTGTGCTTCCACATAACATGATAGTTTAATTGTACCTTTGAACCAATCCTCATGGGATCTCCAATTTTGGAATGGTAGGGTTACTACTGCAACATTTAATCTATTGGAAGAAGACCCATCCTCCTCAACGAACTAAGTACTAGCTTTCTAGCTAGACCCTTACAAAGTGGATCTGCAATATTCATTGTGGATTTCACATACTCTATAGATATGACCCCACATGTGATATAATCTCTCACATATTCATATCTTAACCTCATAAAGGGATTTCCCCAATTACCTTAAAATTGCTTAGCTTTGTCAATGGTTGCTTTTTTATCACATAATATAGAAATAAGAGGAAATGGTTTAGAAACAATTGGCAGGTCAATAAGTAAATTTCCAAGCCATTACCCTGACGAGAAGCTAAATTGAAATCAATAAACTCAGCCTCCATCGTGGATCTATCTATCACAGTTTTCTTGTGTGATTTCTAAGAAATTGCTCCTCTTCCAAGGCAAAATATTTACCCACTAGTTAACTTGGTTTCATCAAAATCGACGATCCAGTTTGCATATGTATAACCCTCTAGTATTGGTGGAAAACCAATGTAGTGAAGACTATACTTTGTTGTACCTTTAAGGTACTTCAACACTCTTACCAAATCTTTTTAGTGGTCCATGTTAAGAAACTTGTGTACCTACTCAATCTACTCACAACATAAGAAATATCATGTCTAGTGAAGTTGGCTAGGTACACCAAGCTTCCTATTACTTTTGCATATCTATGTTGATCCACATGAGTACCCTTATGCACCTTTAGGTTTAAGTTAGGATAATAACATGTATTAACATGAGTACAATCAAACAATTCAAATTTATGCAAGATTTTGTCTACATAATGAGTTTGATGATGTAGAAAACCAGAAGAAGATCTACTTAATCTAATACCAAGTATTACATAAAAAAGTTCTAAATGTTTCATATCAAAATTTCTAGCAAGAAAAGATTTTAGTCTCATTTATAATTTTGAAAATAGAACCAAATAGCAAGATATTATCTACTAACAAATACATAATGATGCAAGTGTCATCAATAGTTTTTAAATAATACAACGATTAGATTCATTCACAATAAACCCAGAAGGTAAAACAATTTTATCAAACTATTCATTCCACTATTTGGGTGCTTGTTTAAGTCCATACAAGGACTTGACTAGCCTACAAACTTTATGTTCTTGTGCAGGTTCTACAAAACCTTCTAGCTGATCCATGTAAATCTCTTCTTTGAGATCTCCATTTCAGAAGGATGTCTCGACATCCATTTGATGGATTTCAAGTTTATGGATTGCATCCAAAGAAACAACTTCACGAATGGAAGAGACTTTTGTTACAAGAGCATATGTATCAAAGTAATCAAATCCTTCATTTTGACTAAAGCCTTTGGCTACTAGTCTGGTATTAAACTTACACATGGAACCATATGCCCTCATCTTTTTCCTAAACACCCATTTACATCTAATAGTCTTACAACCTAGAGGAAGCTCAATACGAATCAAAGTATGATTGCTCATAATTGACTCTATTCCATTATCAACAACTTCCTTTCCAAAACTAGAGTCAATGGATTTCATGGCATTCTCATAGGTAATCAGTCTTCTTCTACTAAGAAGCTGTAGAAGTTGAGACCATAGCTTTTATCAACTTTAGTCCTTTTTCCCCTGCCTAGGTCACTAGTACGTTCATCTACAAGGAGTTTATGTTCTACTTCATATGGAGGTGGAACATGAAGAGGTTCTTGAGGAGAAGAGGAAGAAGGACCTTCACTAAGCTGTCTAGGAAGCTTTTCCTTGAGAGGAAATATGGTTTCATAATAGATAACATCTATAAGTCTAAGATCAAGTATTGAGTTAACTCGAATGTCTGAGATATAAGATTTTATAACTAAAAATCTGTTATCACTTCTATTTTCCACATACCCTATAAAGAATGTATCAACAGTTTTAGCTTCTAGTTTTCTCTTTTTATTATTAGGGATTTTAAACTAGGCCAAACACCTTCATACTTTAAGGAATTTTAAATAGGTTTTCTTGTAAAATCAAAGTTAAAATGGCGTTTTGTCAAGATTTTTAAAAGGTATATCATTTAGAATGTAGATGGTTGTATGAAGAGATTCCCCACACAGTTTGTGACTCAATCTATACTCAGTAGGCATAGTATTGACCAGAACAATAAAACTTGTATTTTTCATCTTAGCTACTCAATTAGATTGAGGATTATATGGGATAGTGGTTTCATGTATATGGCCATGGTCCTCATATAACTTGCTAAGTTCATTAAAAGTGTATTCACCACCTCTATCAGACCTCACTCTCTTCATGTTCATATCTAATTGTTTCTTCACTTGGGTTTTAATCGGACCTCACTCTCTTATTGTTCATATCTAAATTTTTCTAAATTTTCGTCCTTAGTTTTCAGTAAGATAATAGAAAAATATTTGAAAAAGTTATGTATAAACATCTAAAAGTATCTCATACTATCGTGAGTAATTATATTATATAAATCACAAATATCAATATGAATTAATTTAAGCAAAGATGTACTACGATCTATTGATTTAAATGGCTTCTCAGGGAGCTTAGCTTCCATACAAATCTGACATCTATTAGAAATATTTGTATGAATCTTGGGATTGAGATCTAAATTAATCATGTGTTTCATCATATTTTTATTCACATGACCAATACGTGCATGTCAAACATCATTAGTTTTAAAAACTAAAACAGTGGGAGACATATCATTAAAAGAAGATGCATTACATGAAACAAAGGATAGTTTGATAAGACCACCACATGTGTAGCCAAGACCAGCATAAGAACCATTCTTAGAAATTACAATGTGATTGCCTTGACACAACAAGGTATAACCAGAATGTTGTAAAACAACTTGACTAATAAGATTTCTATGAAAAAAGGGAACATGTTGAACAACATGCAGTCCAAGAGTGTTTTTAGATGTAAGCTTTATGTCAACACAACCATATCCTACAATTGGAATGGTGGATGAACGATCTTCCCTCTTGGTCTCTCTGTCAGATTCAGCCTGGTAGGAGAAAAAGAGGGATTGGTCAAAGTAAATATGATAAGTGGCACTGGAATTCATGTACCAATTAGAAGATAAGTCAAAAAAAGGATGGTCAGATTTTCTATCCTTTCACAACAACACATGGAGTTAGAAACCCACACTTTTTTTCCCACAAAGTAAGCAATGTGGCAACTTTCTAGAGAAATAATTACTTTTAGTATACCATTTTTCGAAAAAATGTTGACTCACCTTCCTTCTCTCATCCCACCCCCCTCGGTCTCTCCGCTCCTTACCTCTTTCCCAATTTCTTCCTTATTACCCGCGACCTCCCAATCTTGCTCAGATGGTTTCACAATCCCTATTCCCACCGTATCACAGAAGCACCCACCCCGCCGCGAAGTTCTCTCCCACCACTTCCTACACTCCTTCTATACCACATGTCTTATAATTAGGTCGATTATCGTGGGTCAACCCTTCCAGCTTGCAGAGCCGCATGGTAACGTCCACTTGCTGGGTGTGGCAACTTCCTTTTGCAGTCAAGACGTCAGTCTGGAATCAGGTTGGATCTAGACCCCTCTCCTTCTTCCTCGCATACCTTGAAGGACATATTTGTTTTTACTTTTGATTTTCACTTATACAAGTTTTCGAGAACGATCACTCCGAACAAATCCGATTTGATGTCTGATTTGATTTCTTATATTGTTTTCCATAGCGTGATTCTTGTGTTTTCATTCATGTTCTGACTGCTTTTGTTCAAGTTTTCCATCTACTCCATCTTACTTTCTTCCTCCTTCAGTGTCCAAGCCACTCATAGGCACGATAGGCACATAGTTATCTATTATGGTGCCTTACCTTTCCATACTTGCTACCACAGGAAAAAGAATGAAATTTTCCTAAATAGCTATTCATCTGTAGATATTGCGAATGGTTTCCTATTTAACTATTTTGATTATTAGACTCCTTTACAGTTTCATTTCCGATCATATCTAGTGCATAATTTGTTTACATTTCCTATTTATTAGGCATCGTTTAGATCTTATAGCAAGAAAAGAGGTAAGAAAGGAGGAATCTATTGTATTCAAATCATGTTATCCTTCTTCTTGTTTGGGTTTACTATTTTGTAGGTACCATTTTAGATTTAATAGAAAGAAGAGAGAAATGACCTACTGTAACAGTCTTCGACTAACCAACTTTTGTGTTCAAGGGTTATTATAATTCTACTCACAATGCACAATGGGTGATATGACTGATGGCTTCTTTTTTTCCATCATATAGTTGATTGTATAATGTTTAATGTTTATGGGTCAGCCAGTAGTTGCGATTTAGGCATGTGGATTTAGTTTTCAGTATGGTTATTGCTCTTAAGTGTTGTAGGATGATGCATGTGTCTTTACAAAGAAAACATTTTTTCGTTACACGCTTAAAATGGATTGTAAACTAATTGTTTTCACATTGCCTGTTCATATTACCTATTCACGAGTTTTCTAAGATATGGGACATAGGACTACCATGAACTTAATCCAGACATATCCCACACATCAAATGGTGACGTCACTATTACCAAAACAACTTAGATAATGAAATCACATTTGCATCATGTTTCTTGAACTCATATTACTCATAATCTTTGATTTTGTTTACATAATCTGCCTTCTAGAATATCATTTGGTGATTGTAATGTTTTAGTCGCTCTATTATAAATAATATCAAGAAGTAAGTACATCAGTGGCAACCAACTGGTAATTCTATCCTACTATTAAGCTGTAAATATTTCTTTGTTACTAAAATTGTCAATGTATTCAATAACAATTAAGTCATGATCCAATGTTGAGTTCAATAAAAATTGATTTACGATAATTATGCTCAACATGACTTACATAGAGCTTTACATGAAAATTTTCTAGTCATTCGTATGGTCGTATATTGTCCTTCACCCAATTATGGAGTAAATCTAGTAAGTATACTCTAGATTAGTATCCTAATTGGAAGAGTGTTGCGTGGATATAAATTTACCTCTCATGATAAAGACTTCCTTCCATAGAAATGGACAAAAAAAGAGAAAAATGATTTAATTTTTTTGGAAGCTATGGGAAACCATAATAAATTGATATAATGGTACAATCTAGTCGTTAATACATTTATACATGATTTATGATTATTGATTAGTATTGCATATGTTGTAGACACAATAGTTATTACAACCAATTATTTATCTATGATATCTTTGCTTTATAATATGTTTAAATGTATATAACCTTTTCTGTGCTAGAGATGATATTGTTTGGTGCCCCCCAATACCAAAAATCTGGGCTTCGTAATTTTCCTTATTTTTTCTGGTTTTTTATTTTTCAATGATCTAGCCTCCTCTTCTGTCCCCCTTCCCACTACATGTATACTTATTCTTTGTATTTTTTTCATAGTTTGTAACACGTCCACAAGAAGGTTGTCATCAACCATTTGGTTCTTCTGACATTGCGGCTTGGTAGAGGTCTGCCTCCTTCAATATATTGACTCCTTTTATAGTAAAAAAAAGCCATCGGCTAAGATGGAAGAGAATGACTATGCCTATGATATGTGCAGGGTTTCCATGAAAAATTATTTGAATTGGCCATTTGGGAGAAGTTTTCTGTAGGAAAAAAAATTCTGACGGCCTTGGAGGAACATATTAATTTTAACATTTGCTTCCATGATCTTGAAATTCTACTGAATGACTTAAGTTTTATTTTATATTATCATAGATCTAACATATCTTTCAAGTAAAATATGCTAAATTTTGGTGTATTCTTGTATGAAACTACATATCATGTTTACAACATTTGAATTGGGTAATTGGTTTGAATAGAAATGTTGATTGATAGTCTTACATGTGTTGTTTACATAATACAGTTTATGACTATGTCTAAAGATTAAACAATATTAATTTTCTTTAATCAATTTGGTAGACATGTCCTTTTATCTTATTGTCATTGTGTAATTTTTGTGCATTTGAATTGACTGAGCGATTAATCTCCAGAACTGAGTAAGTATGATGTTGTCTATTAATAAAGGCAAGAAAATTAACTAATAGAGCATGAATGACATCATTTTAAAGGGAACTAGAAAAGCTTTCATATATGTCCCATAATTGAAACATTATTCATTATTTCAAACTTTCATTTAATGTAAACAAACCAATCTATTATATATATTATATGTATAATATATATATATATATATAATATATATATATATATAATATATATATACATATAATATATATATATATATAGTCAAATGTCTTAGAGGAGCCATGCCCTGATAAAGATCCCTTCATACACTACTACAAAAACAATGTTCAACGTCACTTTTAGAGGCGTCAGTTTTTTAGTAAAACCGACGCTGTTAACATTAAACGTCGGTTAATAAGGACATCGAACGTCTATATTTGAAGACCAGCCAGATACTGGTATTACTTTTCATTCAGTGTTGGTTGAAGAAAAGAAACCAACGCCTAAAGTAGCCCGTGAAATCCAATTTTTTCGAACAAAAAAAAATTGCGCCAAAGTATCAGATACAACGTCGGTGTTTTACCTAATAACCAACGCTGAATGAAGATAAAATTTGTGCCAAAAGTTCCAATATGGGCATCAATTTTCTTAGCATAACCGACGTGATAAGGGCGCACACCCCGTTCCCGCCAAAAAAATTAGGGTAAAGGAATGTCCAATTGACGTCGGTTGTCTTTGGATAACTGACACTTAATAATAAATGTGTCAGTTTTATGGATAACAGACACCGTTTAGTAACTTAATAGCCCCCACGCAAAGCGGACTCTTCCCCTTTCTCCTATTTCATCAATCGATTTTGCTCCGGTTCCCGACCCCTGCTGCGTCACCGCCGCTTGCTGCTGCTGTTGCTGATGCATCACCTGCCGCCTGCCTCCGCGCCGCCGCCTGCTGCTGCTGCAGCTGCTCGCCACCGCCGCCACCTACCTCTTCTTCTCTACTCACCGCTAGCGCCTCTCCTTCTCTGCTCGACTCCCTTCTCCTTCCGCTGGTGTGCTCGGCGCCGTTCTCCTCACACCACCGCCTCCGTCTCCACGCTGCTACCAACAATAGGTCCTCCTCTGCTTCATTAATGGTTCTCCTACTCTTCTTCTTCATTCTCCCTCCTTAGCAAAAACATCCACGTCCGTGGCAGCCCACACGACCGTGGTTTCTATTGGTAAGGAGGGATAAGGAAGAATAAGAGGGTATATATTCAAATGAAATCAGTTATGAATTTGTGATGAAATCAAATATAAGATGAAATCCCTATTACATGATGAAACCCTAACATCTACATGAATCCCTATTGCATGATGAAACCCTAACATATACATGAATCCCTATTGCATGATGAAACCCTAACATCTACATACTCTATATGATACATAAAATTGTGATGAAACCGTAACATCAATTGTGATGAAACTAGGATTGTAGGTATTGGAATGACAACATACGTGTATTTGTTTGCCTAGAAACTCGTCCAAGATTTACTCATTAAGAGTAACTCTTGGATAGTCCCCGATATGGGACTGTTCTTGAACACCTAATCTCACTTATGATGTATGTTGTATAATGTGTATTGGGTTTTCAAGAAAATTTTGGCAGCATTTCCCCGTTTGTTCTCTAAGTACATATGTACTTGGAGAACAACGGGGAAATGCTGCCGAAATTTTCTTGTAAACCCAATACACATTATACACTTACTAGTGACATTA
Source organism: Alisma plantago-aquatica (assembly GCA_963693085.1). Lineage (NCBI taxonomy): Eukaryota > Viridiplantae > Streptophyta > Magnoliopsida > Alismatales > Alismataceae > Alisma > Alisma plantago-aquatica. The sequence goes on along the minus strand of OY856410.1, from coordinate 738,034,973 downwards.
GGTGTTCAAGGATGGGATAGGTGGTACATGTACATTTATTATATATAAGAATGACATCACATGTGTAATCTTTATCTTGATGATGAACACGTATGGACACTCGAAATGTTGAAATCAATGTTATAGAATATGATACCTAGATGAAATGATGTTACATGAAACCTAGGATATGAATGATGAAACTAGGATTGTAGGTATTGGAATGACAACATACATGTATTTGTTGGCCTAGAAACCCGTCCAAGATTTACTCATTAGGAGTAAATCTTGGATAGTCCTCAGTTTGGGACTATTCTTGAACACTTAATCTCACTTAGGATGTAAGTTGTATAATGTGTTTTGGGTTTTCAAGAAAATTTCGGTAGCATTTCCCCGTTTGTTCTCTAAATACATATGTACTTGGAGAACAATGGGGAAATGCTGCCAAAATTTTCTTGAAAACCCAATACACATTATATAGTTACTAGTGAGATTAGGTGTTCAAGGATGGGATAGGTGGTACATGTACATTTATTATATATAAGAATGACATCACCTGTATTTGTTAACCCTAGACCCTAATATTGTTGTAATATATACTTGTTTTCTCTTTGATCATAGAATGGATAGATCATGGACATCCATTCACAATCGCTGCACCCCAGAGTTTATTTCTGGTCTTGACCAGTTTATTAGATTTTCCGAGGAACATAGGAAACAACCTGGAGATAGGTTCTACTGTCCATTTAGGCATTGTGGTAACAACTTGAAAGTCAGCACTGGTGACAAAATCAAAAGTCATGTCATGTGCAACGGGATTATACAAGGCTATACAAAATGGCACTGGCATGGAGAGATTTCAAACCCAAAACTAGGTTGATAGCAGTGCTTGTGTGGAAGAAGAAATTGCCTCCGATGACGTAGATGTGAACGAACCAGTTCCAGTAGACATCATTGATGTGATGCTGGATAGTTGTGGGGTAGAGCACAACAATTCACCTCCCATTTTTAGAAACATTGTGCATAATGCTGAGATATCATTATGCACATGTTGTACTAAGTTTACAAAGCTTAGCACTGTGTTTAGATTGTATAAGCTGAAAGCTAACAATAGATGGAGAGAAAAAAGCTTCACGTCATTATTGTCTTTGTTGAAAGAAATTCTTCCTGAAGGAAATGAGCTGCCAATCTCAACATACCAGATAAAGAAATTGTTGTTCCCAATGGGAATGGATACCAAAAAGATACACGCATGCCCGAATGATTGTGTATTATTTCAAAAGGACTATGTGGATTTGAAAGATTGTCCAAAATGTGGTGCGTCTTAGTATAAATTGAAGACTTCAGGGGAGTCCAAAACTGGTTCTCCTGCCAAGGTGATGTGGTATCTACCTATAATATCATGGTATCAACACTTGTTTGCCAATCCGATAGATGTGAAGAATTTGAGGTGGCATGCAGATGTTAAGAAAAATAATGATGGGATCCTACAACATGTCCATTTATAGTTATATCCTGTAAATGTGTTTATTTTGTCAAATTTTAGGTTGATGATTCACATGTACCCTCTAAAGCACTTGAGGCACTTGATGAGCAACACCAAAACATTGACAAGAGAAGGGGCATCACTATGATGAAGAAGTTAATAGCGCAAAGGGGCAATGGACCCAAACTTGTTGTGGATTTTGATAATGCAGGAAATGCAATTGGCATGAATTGCAATTTGTTTGTTTCATATCTTGGGTATGTTACTCGTAGCCATTGCGATTGTAAGATAGATTTTTGGCATAAAGTTCCTAAGGGGAAGAAAGACATAATATGGAAGGATTTATGCGTGAGTTATTATTAATTTGCAATTCTATTTTGTAGATTACTAATTTTTTGGATACTAGTTAATAGAAATTCTATTTTGTAGAGTATATTTGAATTGGATGAAAAGCTGCATCGTAAATGCGTGATGCAATGTTGTGGGAGAGTCCTAAGGAACTATAGGACAAATCTCACCCGAGAATACATAAAGAAGGTGACAAGAGGAAGAAGACATCCACTGAACAGTGGAACTTCCTGGACCAAGAAGAATGGGACGCGTTTGTTGCCTCAAGACAAACTGATATATTCAAGGTATTAGGTGTCACTCCCAATTTAATTAATATATGTTTTATTCACCTATTCAAGATTAACATTTAGTGTTACTAACCAAATCATTAATGTGCATACAAACTAGGCCCTCAGTGAGGCGCAAAAAACAAGGAATGCACTGAATGTGCATGACCACACAATGGGTCCAAAGGGGTATGCAGTTATTCGCCAAAGACTACAAGCTGAGTCTACTAATCAGTCTGCTACTACTCAGGAGTCCTCTACTATAGGTACCACACCTCTGCCTCTCCATGATGTCTGGATAGCTGGGAGGCAAAATAAGTAGGGAGAAATAAGGAAGCCCGACTGCTGAGGCGGCTGCAAAAATGGTAAAATACAACTCTTCGAGCAATCGTTCGAATATTGATTATTTGTGGTGTTTACTTAATTACAAATTTTTATTTTGGCGATTAGTGAGAGTTGCACGAGCTGAGGAAACAAGGCAAGTTCATCCCTAAGAGCACAAGGGATGAATTGACAGTTGCTCTGGGTAACCCAGAGCATCCTGGACGTGTTAGGGATGCAGGAGGTGGTGTGAGCATCAAAGCGCTCTTTGGGCCATCCCAATGCAAACATGTCCCAAAAGTGGGACTTTCACAAGAAGAGGTAACCTATTCTTTCTTTATAATGTTACTGTAAAAGAGAATTCAATAATCAGAAGCTAACGTTTCTTTTATCCATGTATAGGTAGTTAAGATAGTTGATAGGAAACTCGAAGAAGCAATGAGAAAGTGGCAGGCATCTCTGACTGCCACTCAGTAGACAGTACCTATGTCATCCCACTCTACTCCTACTGCAGAGGTTGGGAGTAATCATGTAGACCCACCACCTAGTACATCCGTTGTAAGTACTTTTATGACATAGTAACTAGTCTTTTCAAGATGATATGTTTTCAAGATGATATGTATATATGTATATTACATTTTTTACACAAAAATTTTTAGGGGTTGAAGCCATGCTGTCTAAAAAGTAAAGAATTTGTCATTGCAGAGGTGTCAGCTTACCCATCCCTACCAGGGGAAATGTTTCATGGGTCTCCATTACCAGCTGGTTAGGTTCGTGTGAGCCCGATACATATATTCCCCAATTGGATGGATCTTCCATTGCCATATGCCCACCCAGATTGTGAAACGCTTGGTGAGACAGAAGGCAGAGTGATATTGTGGCCAAAAGCAGATGTCCTCTGTACTGAAACTGTATGGTAAATTTACATTACATTAAATTGTTAGTGTGTGTATATGATGTCAATTGATCTAAAATTATATATATACAGGTTAAAAAGAAGACACCCAGAGAATCTAGGCCTCCACCTCCACCTCCTACATTACCAAGTTCGGTTCCACATGACCTACCTATCCCGTTAGGTCCTAATTGTAGGGGTATGTCAATATGGTTAGGCGAACATGATATAAATTGCCCTATAACTGTTTCTATAGATGCAGATGTTGCAGGTCAATCATACAAAAGCAAACTATTTATATAAGATATTTTGGAGTTGTTTCAATATGATTGGCTGAATATATCTGTGATAGAGCTATGGATAAGATGAGATCTTCTTTATACATCCATATACCTTGTGTAGGATCTGGTGATCTGGTTTCTTATTTATTAATGCATACGTAATACATGTTTTGCATCTACTTAGATATGATATGTGCAGATTTTTCATTCGAACATGTAGGATTTTTTATTCCATCTTTGATTAGTCTAGTAGCTAAAGACCCTCCGTCAGTTCAACAATATTACTGTGATTCTTTTACAAATTTTGCTCAAAATAACAAGACGGTGATAATAGCTCCATTCAATGTGGAGTAAGTTTACTTTTCTTATAATTTGGACTTAAGAAAATTACATTTTTATTTCAGATTTTGAGTTATTAATTTTTAACTTTTTTACCTCTAGTGGTATGCATTGGGAGTTACTAGTTATTGTCCTCGAGACATTCATTGTCTATTATCTAGATCTGAAGGGGACTAAATTGAATTCAAAATATGGACACAAAATGAAAATGACATTATTCCGGTGAGAAATATTTCATTTTCATATCCATTAACATATGTTATTACATTACTATTTAATTATGCAATGTACTGTGTTACATTAAAATGTAGGGGTTTAGATGAGTTCAAAAAGGCTGGAGGAAAGGTCCCCAGGAAAAATAACCAGCCAATAATTTGGAAAAATGTGGAAGTTCCCGACTGCAATGTATATATTATTTATGTGAACAATGCTTAATTAGTTGTAGTTTTTATATTTTGTATGTTTCAATTTATAGTGTGCTACACAAGATAACAGATGGGCATGTGCATACTATGTGATGCAATTTATGCACATGATTATCAAATATGCCGCAGTGGACATCGATACCTGAGGTATTATATATAGTCTCATTAGATAATATGAAATATATCAATCTTATTTATATATTATTAATTATATATATACATCATTCTCTTTGCAGGTGTTTAAAACTGACCACACTACAGGAAAGGCCTTACCAGATGTACATGCTCCCTATACGACTGTAGAATTAAATGATGTAAGAGAAGAATGGGCAACAACCATACAAGTAGTGGGGTTTTAACATATAATTGGGATGTTGATAGCGAATAATGACTAAAGAATGATATTTTGTAAATGAATTTATGAATTATAATATGTGTGAATGTTTCTACATGTCTGAATGTTTCTACATGTGTCTGAATGTTTATACATGTGTCAATGTGAAAATGAATAAAACTACTGACTGCTATATGAATGTTTCTACATGTGTGAATGTGAAAATGAATGGAATTGCAAATTGCTCATGTATATTTCTAAATGTGTGAAAATCGAATGGAACTGCAGGTTGCTAAATGTGTGAAAATTAATGTTGTTAATTTTGCAGGTTCGTGGCCTGTTGTTGGCTGATATCAATGGATGTCGTAAAACTTGCAGTTCATAACTGAACTGTAGGTTTCTCATCCTGCGATCAGCCACAATAGGCCTGCAGACTGATAAGAAAAAAAACATGAAATAGGCGTCGGTTATTTGTTTAAAACAGACGACATATGATTACACCGTCAGATAAATAATTATAACCGATGCCTAATGCATGTGATGTGGCGTTGATTATCAATAATAAACCGACGTTGATGGTTCTGGCGTTGTTTTCCCTACTAGTAACCGAAGTCAATTTCCCTAATGAGGCCAGACACCACGACCGTGCTAGCCACCTTAGTCGTGGCAGTGGACCAGACACAACGGCCGTGCTAGCCAGCACGGCCGTGGCAGCGGGCCAGACAACACGGCCCTACTGGCCACCACGACCGTGGCAGCGGGTGAGATGGTTGGTTATCACTAGTAAACTGACACTGATAATGCCCCAGATGATGCCCTTTCTGTGGCACGAAGGTTTATGACATCAGTTTCAAAGCTAACAACCGATGCCTATACCCCCTGCTGGCGCATTTTCGATGGCGCGCGAAGGGTTGTGGCGTCGGTTTGAGAACCGACGCCTAATAGTTGGCCTTTTAGCGGCGCCCACATAGGTGTCACATTCAAACTGACACTAAAGGCCTTAAATAACCGACACTAAAGGTCAGTTATGTACTAGTGATAGTTGTACATATCCTCTATTATCATGATAGATACAATAGATATATGGAGTTCGTTGGTTCTATGAGGTATGGTTTTAGAATTTTAATATTAGTAATTTAAACGTGGGTGATGGGGGATTACATGCCAAAACCTATAGCTCATAAGAGCTTGCCAACAGGTCACCTATTAGACCTATTTGACAGTTCTTATGTTTCAGATACTATAAAAAAGTCGGTTTCAACTTGCTTTAACATATTCTTCCATTGTGTATGTGTGTGCTTTTGGGGATGGAAGTGGGGAGCAAAGTTGCAACTCGTAAGCGATTTCTAGTATGATTACCTACTTGATGGAGGATACAACTCAAATAATAAGGTGTATAAGCTAGATTCCTCTTGTATTTTTAATTTTATTTTGTGTAGAAAGAGGGAGGTGTTGGTTAATTCACCAAATAACTCCCACAAGATTACTATCGCACAGACAAAAAATCAAATCTTAAAACTTTAAACCTATTCATCATCATTTTCTTTTAGCAATGGTGTCGGGTTCAATATAGATTACTTGAATTAGATTGTTTCTAATTTATAGAAAGTAGCAATGTAGAGAAAAAACTGGATAAGAAAAGGACCATGGTTGTATAGGCGGCCAGGCGACCATGCATTCCATATGGATGCCCAGGCGGAGGCCCAGACATTTCTAGGTGTTTATATATATATATATATATATATATATATATATATATCCCTACATATACATGCACATAATATATACACACATATATATACATATATATAATTTTAATCTATATATTATTTTAATAGATATATCTAAATTGCATATATAATAAAAACATCACATTAAAAACTTGTACTTTTTAGGAGATATTTGCCATTTTCCTTTATTGGGCTTTTGTAAAGCCGATTTGAGTTAATCACAAATGGATTACTCATAAATCAGAAATTAGAAATGTTACTATATTTGTATTTCTATTCATGAGGCAGTACATTTATAAACCAAAATTGTAGATTAATAAAGTCAAATAGGAGACAAGTTAAAATAGTACATTAATCCTAATAAGTAGATAAATAAATATATAAAGTAGATAATAAATACAAATCAATAGATAAGTAAATACTAATAAGTAGATAAATATATACAAATCAGTAAATAAGTAAATACAAATCAGTACATAAATAAATACAAAGCATTAGATAAGTAAATACAAATCAGTAGATAAAAATTTCAAAGTGTTCAATAAGCAAACTCAAAGCATTCAATAAATAAATACTAATCAACAGATAAACAAGTACAAAGAATTAATTAAAAAAGTGAAACTCGGTTGATAAATAAATATAAATCATTACATAATTAAATAATTTTAAAAAGCAGATGAACAAATATAAAGCCCTAAATTTAAATAATGTGATGAATCAAAAATCAGTAGATGAACAAATAAGTAGATAACTAAATACAAATGAGTTAATAAGTAAACACTAATCAGTAGATAAGTAAAAAGAAATCAGTAGATAAGTAAATAAAAATCAGTAGATACATAAATACATATCAGTACATACATAAATTTGAATCAGTAGAAAAGTAAATTCAAATCAGTAGATAAGTAAATATAAATCAGTAGATAACTAAATATAAGTCAGTATATTACTAAAAACAAATTAGTCGATAAGTAAACACAAATTAGTAGATAAATAAATACAAATCAGTACATACATAAATTCGAATTAGTAGATAAGTAAATTCAAATGTGTAGATAAGTAAATACAAATCAATAGATAAGTAAATACAAATCAGTGGATAAGTAAATACAAATCAATAGATACATAAATACAAATTAGTGGATACATAGATTCAAATTATTAGGTAAGTAAATACAAAGTAGTAGATAAATAAATACAAATCAATAGATAAGTAAATACAAATCAGCAGATAAGTAAATACTAATCAGTTGATACAAATTAGTAAAATTAAAAGGTTGGTTACGTGCATTACTTCTGGGCACCCAGATTGGGGTGGGACTTGGGCCGCCTAGGCTCACCTATGTATTTTATTAGTTTTGATTGGAGAAAATACAAATTTTAATTTTTGTTATTTTGAAAAAAGAGTACTGAAGCTTTTATCTCTTTTTTTGTAACTATAATGATCCCAAGATGTTGTTTATATCTACGCTCTTATTCTATGATTATCTTTATATTCTTGTAATGAATAAAAATCTCTATTATTTTTTCAGTAGGAACTTAGTAAAAATATCCTACAAATTATTTTTATTTTTCTAAATGTCACGCATGCACATATGCATACTTTATTTTCAATATAATGTCTCCCATTTTGGTTTTTATATAATTTCACATTATAAAGGTAGTTTTTTTTTTTCCGTTAAGACAGGGGGATTTTTATTCATCCCACCCCCCTCGCGTAGGCTAATCAATCAAGCATACATCTCCTGCTTATAGAGCGCAGGTGTCATCCCCATCAAGAACAACCCATACATACTGAAAAGAAAGACTCTCTCACCCATTCCTTTGTGAGAACACATAAGGAACACCTCTCTTCTCGAGATCTATCATCCCACGTATCCTACTAGGAATAATGTGAACATCCGTAGTAACAACAAAATCATCTGAATGTGTACCCCATCTACCAATCTGTCTAGGGATAGAGTTCACCATCTTGTGAACAAGAGATCCCATGATGTTCTGATCCCTCAACTCCTTTCTAATCTCCTTCACCACCTTCCTAGTCCGCCAAGGACCCTCCTCATCACGCCACATGATATCATGGACTCCTTTGTCATCAACCTCTATACACGAAATCTGCATCAACTGATCTCTGGCAAACTTCATTCCAATCACGCAAGCCTGTAGAAACGCCACCGTGAAGTCTGGGTGTGTGAGCCATGCAAAGAACATCATGCACACATCAGCATTGTGATTTCTGATCAAACCATCCCCCCATCTTCTATAGCTGCCGTCCTCACATTTGTTCCTACCTAAAGTAACGTTCAACTTGAGATTGTTAACATCATGTCTCATCCACCTCAACAACTTAATCTCCCTCAACCTCGTCTTAGGCTCTCGAAGCCCCCCCGCAGCCATCCTTCCATATATATATCCGAACCACTCATCAAACGGAAGGACGTTTTCAGCAACTTGTTATTCACCCCATCCACGATCTTCTTCCATTCCTTCTCGCAAAATCTTTCCCTGCCTTCAAACCTGGCTGCGCACCGGATCCTCCATATGCTGAGCGGGACGGCCGCGGCAACTCTTCCAGTTAACCAGTCCGAGAGGTTCTTAGACAATCCCAACAAACAGGTTTGTAGCAAGGCCGCAGTATCCGTCGGCACCTCCTTGCCAGTTAACTCCGAGAATCTCATCCAAAAGAAGGAAGCCACCTGTCCTTGAAAGAAGAGGTGGATCGTCTCCTCCTCCTGTGGGACATCATAGCAATCACAACGTGATGCCATCAGAATGCAGCATCTATACTTGACATATACTTGACATTATAAAGGTAGTTTCTAGGATATATTTGTTGTACATTTTTAGGGAATGTGGCAAATTTAATGTATTTTTTTCTATTTTATAGATTTGGTCATTGGAAAATTTTAATATGGATACGATTTGGATTGAACAACCTATTGCTTCTGAAGCTTATTGTAACACCCCTCCCTAGGGTTTCATACGTAACCAGTGGAAGCACAACCTAATCCCCAACATTATCCATAATGTGTGGTACTTGGCATTTCAGGGAGGGATTGTCACATGCATGATCGCATATCAAGAAACAAATAACACTTGCCATTATTGAAACATAGATTCATACATAAGTTCTTGGAAAGAAAACTACATTATGATTCTAAAACTACACATAATCTAGATGACATATGAAAGATAGGATCTCCATAGATGGATGTCCCACCAGGAAACAACTTCTAAGATTTTGATTCTTTGGAATATCCTCAAGATGTATCCTTCCCTTTAGCTCCAACATCTGCGGACATCTCGTCCCCAACCATGCAAAGGAAAAATAAACATGGTAAGTAAGCGACATTGGCATGTTATATAGCATAAAAATAAAATATAAAGTGATTTGACATAAACATGAACATGCATTAACATTAATCATTTCTTGGCATCTTTTACATGAAGAATTTAACAAGAAGTATATGCTCCTCTCTTAATGCCCCATAAGGAGCCCATAATGGTCGGAAAGCCCATAATTTCTCAGAAAGCCCATAATGCTCGGAAAGCCCATAACAAGGTGCATATAAATCTAAATCAAATTCCCTTAACCATGATCTTTCTTAGAGTTAATTATCTTCTTAATAACTTAGACTTGATCTTAATGGGATTACTCCCCATGAACCATAATGGGATTTCTCCCTCTTAAGCATGGATGGGAATCTCTTCCCTCTTAACCTTAGTTTCATGTATCTTAATCATAATTCATAACATTAATCAGTTTTCTATACTTAGACTTAGATTATAGCAAACAATCATTCAATAACCATGTACTTGAAAGAAAACATGCATTTATCATGACTTTAATGTAAAGTGCTTAACAATATTCATAAACATTCAATAAACCAAATGTTATCTATGCCAAGGGCATGGCCCACTTACCTTGAGATAAAACACCTAAGTCAAACCTTGTTTGACTGATTGGATCCTCTTAATCACATGAAATTAACGTGCTAATCCTTTGTTATTCAAATTAAACCCTAATATGTTCCATATAATTATTGAGATGTGAAAACAGCAAAATCAGTCAATAAAAAAACAAAATAGGATTCCTCATCGAAAATCCTTTCCAAAACCTATTTTTGTGGATTTTTCTGATAATCAGGCAATTTAATACGAATTTCCAAAGAACATGTCAATGAAAATCAAAGAAAAGTCATGTGGCAATTTTGAAAAACCTAAAATACCCTCCATGATTTAAAGCGTGAAATTAAACCGATAGGGTACCAAGGTCATTTCACGACCTGGATTCTTCCCTTCAGTCATGGCATCGACTAGTGCAAGGAGCAGACCTGTGATGGCAGCATCATGCGATCACTTCGATCAACTCTAAGCAGAGGAAGCCACCGATGGCTCCTTTGTGCTAGGCTGAAGTCGATGAGCCATTGTTTGGGTTGTAAGGAGAACCATGCCCCATGGTGTAGCTATGGTAGCTGAAAATAGGGCCAAGGTAGAACCACTGCACGCGAAGCCTGAACGCTGAGAAAAACGAGCAGCTCAGAACCAAAAGGTCCAGTAAAACCAATGTGAGGTAGTGTGGACCTAAAGTCATCGTTTCTAGGGTCGAAGGGGACAAGAGGACCTTCGTGTCCATAGAACAGAGATTTACCGTAGGAAACAAAGGCGGCAGCGATGGTTCAAACGACAAAGGACTGAGCTAGAAAGGGCATTCTGGGGATTGGAGATCAATCCTGGAGGCCAGGAGAGGTCAGAGGTTCCGTCTCTGTGGCCTAGAAGCCACTGATATGCCATGGGGACTAGCGTCGACAAGCATAGGCAGCGACTCTACATGACGCACTAGTAGGGGCGATCGCGAGGAATACAGAGAAAGTAAAAATGAATCTTAGGTTCCGGGGACGCTCACCATAAGAGCGATTGATCAGAGATAGCGTAGGGTGTCGGGGCGAAGCTTGGGTCATCAAAGAAGCAAGGAGGAGTAGGTCCAGACTGTGGAGGGAGTCAGAGAAGAAATTGAAGATGGGGGAGAGCTTTCCGGGGACCGGAGGTGCTTAGAAATGCCTTGTACAGGAAGGAGATGGTCGTAGCACCATCTACGAACTCGGGGTGGACAAGATGTGGAGAGCCCTAGATGGGCATTTTATCTGTAGGGCATGAGATTACACGAGCAAGGGCTCGTTGGGTGAAGATTGACCTCGTTGTTTCATTGGTGAAAGAATCAAGAGCAATGATGCATTGTGGAGTGAGAACGAGGTTGGGGGAAAATGGCATGTGAAACGACAATGGCTCGCACGATTAGCGGAGGTAGAAGAAAATGGATCAGTCGTTGATCGCTAGTTGAACGATGCCGATGACCCGCCCTAAACGCAAGACCAGGGTAACACGTGACAACACAAAATAATGGAACTTTAGGGAAAATCAATGCGATTAATGAAATCCAATTCAATTCTAGGTCAAACAATATTCAAATATCTCCCAAATTAATTGGGAGGTCAAACGTGGGACAAATGGGTTCAAATTTGAACCACAGGTTAATGAGGTGCATTAAAACAAAATTGTTCAGTTAATTTCATCTTTTATCCCACCATTACTCCTAATTAGGCAAAATGCATTCAATACACTTAAGTGAATATATTAAAGCATATAGAGCTATTCTTTAAACACTAAATGGAGATAATTCGTGTAATCAGTCTAAATATCAACAATAAACATCTTGAGGAATATTAAGCAAGATTCTATGCATAAAAACCACTAATGATAATAAGAGAGAGGAAAGATGATATTTAAACATTCATTTATATTTTTTAAACAAGAGTGCATAAATATGCAAGGAAATACTTTCTAAATTTAAACCATGGATAATAAAGTAGGTGAACATAATTTTCTTCACATGAAACGAAATTGTAAAGCTAATATGGGCAAATTGCATAAAGGTCCTCAAGAATTATGTAAAGAATAAAATAGTTTGAAAATTTGCATAAAAATAATGGGATGTTACAATTCTACCCACCTTAAATAAATTTCGCACTCAAAATTTCCTAGGGTTTCTACCCACCTTAAGGATTTCACATAAACTTGCAAATTTTACATACAAATTTTCATTATAAAAGGAGGCATATATAAACAAAGCATTATTATTCAACATAAATTGCTTAACTACCCTTCCTAAGTCTCATACTTACTCCTTAACATTACACCTAACTCATTACACTTAGGGAATCTATCTCTCACTTACTATGACTACATCTTCATAGTTGTCTTTCCTTAGGTCATATATCCTTCATCTCTTTATATGTGGTGATCAAGCACATATTTAGAAAGTTGGATCCTTTTATGCTATATCTCACCCACTTATTTGCACATGTATCCCATACCACACACACAATTAAGAATGTAAGACACATAAAAAGTCACATTAAATGACATTTTCCTGAAATCTCAATTGGGTGGCCCTTACCATTGAGACAAGGAGAAACATGTCATCATCTAGGGTTTGGTTTCAACTACATGAGCATGCTAACATGTAATTCTCTAATGAGGTGAGGGCTCTAGTCATCTTTAGGGTTCTCTAGACATACTAGAATATATAATCATGTTCTCTACTTCTATTTCTTCATCCTAGGGTGACTTGCATGAATCCTTATTATTGCCTTAGTGGCCATCTATTTCTTGCTCTGATACCATTAATGTAACACCACTCCCTAGCATTTCATATGTAACCAGCGGAAGCACAACCTAATCCCCAACATTATCAATAATGTGGGGTACTTGGCATTTCAGGGAGGGATTGTCACATGCATGATCTCATATCAAGAAACAAATAACACTTGGCATTATTGAAACATAGATTCATACATAAGTTCTTGGAAAGAAAACTACATCATGATTCTAAAACTACACATAATCTAGATGACATATGAAAGATAGGATCTCCATAGATGGACGTCCCCCCAAGAAACAACTTATAGGATCTTGGATCTTTGGAATCTCCTCAAGATGTCTCCTTCCCTTTAGCTCCAACGTCTGCGGACATCTCGTCCCCAGCCATGCAAAGGAAAAACAAACATGGTAAGTAAGCAGCATTGGCATGTTATAAAGTATAAAAATAAAATATAAAGTAATTTGACATAAACATGAACATGCATTAACATTAATCATTTCTCGACATCTTTTACATGAAGAATTTGATAAGAAGTATATGCTCCTCTCTTAATGCCTCATAAGGAGCTCATAATGCTCGGAAAGCCCATAATTGCTCGGAAAGCCCATAATGCTCGGAAAGCCCATAACAAGGTGCATATAAATCTTAATCAAATTCTCTTAACCATGATCTTTCTTAGACTTAATTATATTCTTAATAACTTACACTTGATCTTAATGGGATTACTCCCCATGAACCATAATGGGATTTCTCCCTCCTAAGCATGGATGGGAATCTCTTCCCTCTTAACCTTGGTTTCATGTATCTTAATCATAATTCATAACATTAATCGGGTTTCTATACTTAGACTTAGATTATAGAAAACACTCATTCAATAACCATGTACTTGAAACAAAACATGCATTTATCATGACTTTAACATAAAGTGCTAAACAATATTCATAAACATTCAATAAACCAAATGTTATCTATGCCAAGGGCATGGCCCGCTTACCTTGAGCTAAGACACCTAAGTCAAACCTTGTTTGACTGATTGGATCCTCTTAATCACCTAAAATTAACATTATTATACTTTGTTATTCAAATTAAACCCTAATATGTGCCATATAATTATTGAGATGTGAAAACAACAAAATCAGTTGATAAAAACCACAAAATTGGATTCCTCATCAAAAATCCTTTCCAAAACCTATTTTTGCGGATTTTTCTGATAATCAGGAAATTTAATACGAATTTCCAAAGAACATGTCAATGAAAATAAAAAAATTCACGTGGAAATTTTGAAAACTCTAAAACACCCTCTGCGATTTAAAGCGTCAAATTAAACCGACAGGGTACCAAGGTCATTTCATGACCTGGATTCTTCCCTTCAGTCATGGCGTCGACTACTGCAAGGAGTAGACCTGCGATGGCAACATCAGGTGATCACTTCGATCAACTCTAAGCAGAGGAAGCCACGGATGGCTCCCTTGTGCTAGGCAGAAGCCGATGAGCCATTGTTCGGGCTGTAAGGAGCACCAGGCCCCATGTTGTAACCATGGCAGCCAAAAACAGGGCCGAGGTAGAACCACTACTCGCGTAGCCTGAGTGCTGAGAAAAATGAGCAGCTCGGGACCAAAAGGTCCAATAAAACCAAAGCGAGGTCGTGCAGACCTAAAGGCATCGTTTCTAGGGTCGAAGGGGACAAGAGGACCTTTGTGCCCATAGAATAGAGATTTACGATAGGAAACAGAGGCGGTGGCGATGGTTCAAATGGTGAAGGACCCAGCCAGAAAGGGCATACTGGGGATCGGAGATCAATCCTGGAGGCCAGGCGAGATCGGAGGTGCCGTCTCCATAGCCTAGAAGTCACTGAGATGCCATGGCGACTAGCGCATGCAAGCACAGGCAGCGACTCTACATGACCCGCTAGCAGGGGCGACAGCGAGGCAAACATAGAAAGTAAAAATGAAGCTTAGGTTCCGGGGATGCTCACCATAAGAGCGATTGATCAGAGATAGCGTAGGGTGCTGGGGTGAAGCTTGGGTCAACAGAGAAGAAAGGAGGAGTAGGTTCAGGCTGCTGAGGGAGCCGAAGAAGATATTGAAGCCGGGGGAGAGCTTCTCGGGGACCGGTGGTGCTTAGAAATGTCATGTACAGGAAGGAGATGGTCGTAGCACCATCTACGAACTCTGGGTAGACAAGCTGTGGAGATCCCTAGTTGGGCATTTCATTTGTAGGGCATGAGAGCATACGAGCAAGGGCTCGTTGGGTGCAGATTGATCTCACCATTTCATCGGTGAAAGAATCGAGATCAATGATGCATTGTGGAGTGAGAATGAGGTTGGGGAAAAAAGGCCTGTGAAACGACACTGGCTCACGTGATTAATAGAGGTAGAAGAAAAAGGATCATTCATTGATCGCTGGTCGAACGATGCTGATGATCCATCCTAAACGCAAGACTAGGGTAACGCGTGACAACACAAAATAATGGAACTTTAGGGAAAGTCAATGCGATTAATGAAATCGAATTCAATTCTAGGTCAAACAATATTCAAATCTCTCCCAAATTAATTGGGAGGTCAAACATGGGTCAAATGGGTTCAAATTTGAACCACAGGTTAATGAGGTGCATTAAAACACAATTGTTTAGTTAATTTCATCTTTTATCCCACCATTACTCCTAATTAGGCAAATGCATTCAATACACTTAAGTGAATATATTAAAGCATATAGAGCTATTCTTTAAACACTAAATGGAGATAATTCATGTAATCAGTCCAAATATCAAAAATAAACATCTTTAGGAATATTAAGCAAGCTTCTATGCATAAAACCCACTAATGATAATAAGAGAGAGGAAAGATGATATTAAGACATTCATTTCGATTTTATAAACAAGAGTGCATAAATATGCAAGAAAATACTTTCTAAATTAAACCATGGATAATAAAGTAAGTGAACATAATTTTCTTCACATGAAACAAAATTGTAAAGCTAATATGGGCAAATTGCATAAAAGTCCTCAACAATTATGTAAAAAATAAAATAGTTTGAAAATTTGCATAAAAATAGTGGGATGTTACACTTATATTAAGGGAATGTATCAATTTCTTGATTATGTGAAGATGGGAATGGAGGATGGGAAGATAGTATGTCCATGTAGAAAATGTAAGGTAGGAAGGAAAAAGGAGTTTCCTATTGATGAGGTGGAAAGACATATCTTGTTCCATGAATTTTATAGAGATTATCAAAAATGGATTTTCCACGGTCCGAAGAATCTTTTTGAAAACCTTGTTGCAGATCAACAAACTGAAAACAATGAACAACCTAATAATCAAGGAGACAATTTTGTAGGCCAATATTGTATGGAAGGATTGTTGACAAAGTTATTGGGGGAGAATGCTACTTGTGTGGGAGATAGATAATTTGGACAGGATAATGATGGGATCATATCATGTGATAATCCTCATTTAGGGGCCAACAATCGTCATACTTTTGCTAATCATGACGTGAGTTTTCAAAAGTTAGTAGAACTTTCTAATAAATATATTTATCCTGGATACACAAGTTTCTCAACCCTCTCATTTCTTTTACATCTGTTCAATTTGAAATGTATGTTTCATTGGCCAGATAAATCTTTCACGCAACTGCTAGAGCTTCTACTAGTTGTCTTTCCACAACTTACCATGTTCCCTTCTTCTTATTATGAAGCTATGAAATTGATTAAGGAGTTAGGTCTTGGATATAAAAATATACATTCTTGTCTGAATGATTGCATGTTGTATTGGGGTGAAAATTCACATAAGAGTATATGTAGTGTGTGTGGAACTCCTAGGTGGTAAGCACGAAATTGTAATTCTGGTGATGACAATGTAGAAAGTAACACAAGTTCTAAAGGTCCTCCAATAAAGGTTATGAAATACTTTCCCTTAATTCCAAGGTTGAAAAGGTTGTATATGTCCTCAAAGATAGCAGAGGATATGATATGGCATGAGAAAGGTCGAGTTAAAGATGGTAAAATTAGACACCCAACAGATGCACTAGCATTGAAAGAGTTTGACATGAAATATCCAAGTTTTTCTTCTGATCCTCGCAGTGTGAGACTTAGCCTTTCTAGTGATGGATTCAATCCATATGGGATGCAAAATACCAACTACAGTACATGGCCAGTTATTCCAAGTGTTAATAACTTTCCTCTTGGCTATGCACAAAACCATGCTCTTTAATTTTATCTCTGATAATTCCTAGAAAATTTGGTACATGAAATAATATTGATGTTTATATGCAACCATTAATACATGAGTTGAAGTTGTTATGGGAAAGTGTTGATGCATATGATGCTTATATTGGAGAAAAATTTAAATTGCAAGCATCTTTGATGTCTACCATTAGCGACTTTCCTGCTTATGCTATGTTATCAAGTTGGAGCACCATAGGTTATCTTACATGTCCATGTTGTGGCGAATCCACCCATTCATACCGATGTGGGTCAAAGATTTGTTATGGTGGTCATAGTAGGTGGCAACCAAATAACCACCCTTTTCGTTTCCAGAGTAGTTTATTTGATGGGAATAAGGAGTACGGTCATCCCCCAAATCCTATATCTGGAAGTGATGTTCTACGGGCACAACAACAACTTATCTTTGAATATGGAAAGGCTGGTGGAAAGGTTAGTAATAAGAGAGGAAGAAGACCAAGATATGCTTTGACTAGTAGTGGTGTTATGGATGACACATATGATAAAGACAAGGGGATTTGGAAGAAAAGAAGCATATTTTTTTATTTGCCATATTGGGAATATCACCATCTATGTCATAACCTTGATGTCATGCACATAGAGAAAAATGTATGTGAAAATGTGTTGGTATCACTTTTAAATGTAGATGGAAAATGTAAAGACAATGAAAATGCTCGAAGATTTCTTGAGGAAAAAAATATAAGACAACATCTTTGGCTCCAACCTCAACAAGATGGAAGCTTTTTAATGCCCCTACTTTGCATAGTATGTCTTCCAAAGAAAAGGAATGCTTTTTAAATGTCTTATCTAAACTTAAAGTTCCTCATGGATATGCATCCAACATTTCACGTAGTGTTAATATGAAGCAAAGAAAGCTAATAAATCTCAAAAGTCATGATCACCATATCATCATGCAAGATATTCTTCCTGTAGCTTTACGAGCATCTTGTGCAACTCAAGTTATTGATGTGTTGTCTGATTTATCTTCTTTCTTTAAGTCATTGTGCTCTACGTGCATTACTATGGATGAGCTAGATGAGTTAGAAGTAATAATTGTGGAAACACTTTGTCATTTAGAGATGGAATTTCTTCCTCCTTTCATCACCATTATGGTTCATTTATTGGTTCATCTGGTGGACCAAGTCAAACATGGAGGACCTGTTCAATATGCTTGGATGTATCCCATTGAGAGGTTAACATTTAGGTGAAATTTCATATATCCCTTTTTATATTCTATAAGAAATTCTAAAAGATTGATTCTTTATTTAGTAACCATGATAACTTCACTCTAGGTATCTCGCTCGGCTGAGAGGCTATGTGAGAAATAGAGCTCAACAAGAGGGTTCTATTGCAGAGGGTTATATTCTAGAAGAGACCATTACCATTTGTTCTAGATATATGGAAGACACTGAAACAGTTTTGAATAGACCTAAAAGAAATGATGACAATTTTCCAACTAAGTCTCTATACTTGTTTAATTCTGGTGGACGTTGTGTTGGGGCTGAAAAAGTCATTTATCTTGATGAAAAAAGAATAGAACAAGCGCATCACTATATTCTACTTCATTGTGATGACATAATGAAGGACCAAAAAGAGTAAGTTGTGTTCTTCATACAAATAAAATTGTGTTGAGCTCACTTGTAGTGTTATTGTAGGTAGTTGTTATATCAGAAGAAGGAAGAGTGCCTACAAAAAGGAATTAGAGTTAATCAATCATTAGAAGCTAAGTGGTTACTAGAAGATTATTCTAGGTGTCTTTATTCTCAGGTAGTGGATGCATGATCAAGGGTAAAATTCAAACACAAAATTATGACTAATATGTTTTTTTGTAACTCTCATAGGCACCTCATATTAATGTGAGCAATAAAGAAGGAGTGTTAAAAAGAGCCTTAGCTCACGGACTTAATGTGTATGCTAAAAGGCTAAAGGGATTTATAAGCAATGGATACAAGTTTCACACATTAGATCGGGAGAGATATCAGAAGGCACAAAATTCTGGAGTCGTGGTTGAAGCTGATAGAGATTCATACTATGGAAGACTCACTGATATTTATGAGTTGGACTACTATGGCACTTATAAAGTTGTGATTTTCCAGTGTGATTGGGTAGATATAACTTCACCAAGGGGATTGAAGATTGACAAAAACAACCACTCTTATGTGAGTTTCTCTAGGCTGATGCACACTAGAAAATCACTAAAAGATGATCCATTTATTTTTTCCTTCCAAGCAAAGCAAGTGTTTTATGTAGAGGATGAGATAGAGAAAATGTGGTTACATGTCATTCCGCATAAGATTAGAGATTCTTATGATGTAGAGATTGTCCATGCAATGGTTAATGATGGCATTGACATGGATAATCTTGATGGATGAAGAAAATTTTAGTTAAAAGCAAAATAGATGCATGAATTCCACTGTTGGTTTCTCTACATGATGTGATAAGTTCTAGCATATTAGTTCAAATTAAGTCTTTTAGATAATATGTTGTTTTTGGAAACTATAATTTTTTGTCACGTAGTTTTATTAACCCAGTGTTTTTCTTTTTTAGAAATCTTTTGTTTGCAGTAGTGAGCTATAAATATAATTTTCATTGAATATAAATATAATTTTCATTGAATATTTCTACGGATCAATTATGAGCTAAGATCTGAATCCATTTGACAAATCTAATTTAATATCTAGGGACCGCAATTAATGAACACCTTTTCAACATCAAATTATTTATTTTCCCATTAAAGTTTTCATTTGAATTAAATGTTTCTATTGTTTGAAAACCAGTAAGGATTTCAATCTCTTTGACAAATAAACATAGGTATGTAGACACTATGTTTATGACAATATGATTTTTCATATTCATTTATAGTTTTTTAGTTCCATCTTGTTAAGAGAATTAGTATTCTTGAAAGATAGTAAAATTACTATTTTATATAATACTACTATTTATTTGATTTTCAATGTTCACTCATTAACACTGAAAATGTGGCAAAGAAGACGAACTACTGCAACTTTTTTTCCAAATGAGCCAATCCAAATGATCAAGGAAAAATATGCTCTCCACATCAAGATGGAGATCATGATGATGAAATGGAAGATTCTCAGCCTGTATTAGGTCAATCTCAACGTGGGACATGGAATGCAAACATTTCCTTTGAGGATGATGATGTTATTGAAACAATAGGTGATAATTTCTAATTACTTTGGTTGTGTTAGTCTCTTTATCTATTGTTGATGTAAGTTAAGTTTCATCAAGTTTGAATGATTTTGTAGATTCTGATGGAAAGGTCAGACTAAAGAAAGGGAAAGTTCATCTTTCGCAAGTATGGCTCCTGGAAGCACTCAAATTTGTTGTTAATTTTAACAAATATAAACAACCGATTGGGAGAGCAGGACATTTGCTGGTAAGATTTCTTGGCGAGGTTGCAAAGAGGGGGACCCTTTGTCCTATAGGTGAAAGTAGTTGGCACAAAGTCCATAAGTCCTATAAACTTGAGAATTTGTGTTCAACATGGGTAAGTTATTTATTTTTTAGTGGAAAAGCATAGATCATCTTTTTTTGGTTTATCCTTAAGAAAGTATATAAGCTTGTACAAGTATTGAAATGATCATTTATCCCTTAAAAGCATTCCAGTCTAGACAAAATAATATAGCTTCTCAAACTCAATTAATTTAGTATAGGAAAATAGCTATACAAAGTTATGACATCACAAGAGGTACCGATTCTGGAAAGTTCAGATTTGGTCCATATTGATGTGCTCATGAATCCAACAGTTCACATACCACCACATAAATATTATATAGGGGATACAATATTAACTAGTTTAGTCTTCAATTACAAACCCAAAATGAAAGAACAACAACCATAGGGAATCAAAAACAGCGTGGATATTTTGATAACTTAGAATAAGGAACAGAAAATGCTCCATGAAATCTGAGGAAATTCCTCCAAATAAAATGTCAATCATTACAACTTAGATCAAATTATATAGCTGCTCAAACTCAATTGATTTAATATACAAAAATAACTAAGACAAAATTGACATCACAAGAGGCATAGTGTTTTGGAAAATTCTGATTTGGTCCATATAGATGTGCTCATGAAACCATGGAAAAAACATATTTGATTCATATAGACTTGTTCATAATTTTTTGTTAGCTTTTATATTCATGATTACATGGTCTAAATGTGCATGTTACTTAATTTGGACTTATCTTTTTGAAATAGAGCAAGTTTCATATGTCGAAGGACTTGGAAATCGATCAAAGGATTCTATCACATGTCAATGGTAAATGGCAGACCTATAGGCATAAACTGAAAACTCTATACTTAAAACCTAACAAAACAGAGGAACAAATTGCAAGCAAAGTGCCTTGAAAAAGTCATTAAGGAACAATGGATTTGTTTGGTGAGCTACTGGTTTTCTTCTAAAGGAAAGGTAAGCATCATTGTTTGACTCAAACTGATTGACATGTTCATATAGAATATATATTTGATAAAATAATGTGATTCATAAGAATTTTGTGTGTTTCACAAACTTTCATTAATAGGAAAGAGTGTGCATGCTCAAAAAGTTGATTGCCATATTACATGGTCAAAAAGTTTTGCCCAAAAGAAGTTTGAATTTGTGAGATATCTATTTACAAGTCTGCATATTAGAAAATGAACTTTTCATTAAATTTTTTAAATAAATTTAAGTATCTTTATAGGAAAAACATGAGAACAAGGAGCCTGGTATTTTAGAAGTATGGAAGATCACTCACAAAAGAAAGGATGGAAGTTTTGTGGAAAACAACAACACAAATGAATTTGTGGTTAGTTAATAATTTAATTGGTTTATTCATTACACATACTCAATGTGACTTAGAAAATATGATATAGTAGTGGACTCATTTAATATAGGAAAAAACTGAAAAATTGGTAGATCAGCATGCTATTCAAAATCTTGAAATTCCCAAAGCATCAATAGAAGAAGCCATTTTCAATGAACTAATGTATGATGAAGACAACTCTAGTCAAAGAGTGGTGGGCTATGGATGTGGAGCGTCACGAAGTCAAGTGTTTGGATTACAAGCTGACTTAAGTGAATTCCATTCAGTTGATGACTCCGAGGCTGTAAAAGCCATCGTAGAGAAAGAGACTGAGCACTTGAGGAACGCATATGAAAATGTACAGGCCCAACTTCACCGTATGACTTTTGCACTTGCTAGGAATGACATTGCCCTTGATGATTCTGTTGGAAGGGAGGAAATTAGAAGAAACATTCCTAATGAAGAAGTAAGAACTCTTTATTTATTAATTTTTCTTCTTCTATATATCGTGTTATATATAATTTTGTGGCTGCCCAATATTGTTATTTCTATTCAGATAGAACATGCACAAAGTATGTAATCTTAAAGTTATCCGTCTAAGTTAATTATTTATTAGAAGTTCTTATTCATGGTTAGGCTACTAGTTTATAAGTTCAACATAACTTCAATTGGTAATAGTTATTCATGTCATGATGTGTTTATCATTATATATCTTGTAATTATTCATTAGGATTTTTTCAAAATGCAGGTTGTTGCACATGCTCTTAATGGACAAGGAATTCCAAATAGAAATCATAACAGTTCACAACCTGGAGTTTAAGTTTAATATGATATCATATATTAAATATATTTTTATTTGAGTGAAGACTTTCTTCAATGTTGTTGTTGTAGTTTATGAACAATTTGTTTTTTCAAAATCCAGTAGTCCTTTATTTGTGTTTGTTTCCTCTATAACTGTAATTTCTTAAGACCAAATTTGAGCAGGTCATCTATTTATTTTGTTAACATGTCAATGACCTTTGATTGAAATTACTCATTTTAGATTACAAAACATATTTGTGTGTGTCACTTAGTTCCTTCTCCGTTCCTACTTCTCACGTGATGTCAATGTTCAAATCTCACCTTGGGCCTTGTCATGAAGGTTGTGAATGTGATTGATTAAATGTCATGTATCCTCTTCCCTAGGCATACCATTGTTGTAGAAGGGCATATTTAGTAGGATTGAGCCACACCATCCATTATGGCAGATAGAATCTTCACCCTCAATAATCTAGATGTATGTTGTTCTTTCTACTTTAATTGTTTCCTAGTTTCTTCTGCAATCTCCATCAAGAGAACATCAAATTCGACTTGAAGAAAGATGTACATTTCTGGTGCTTTCTTCTACTTAAAAAGGTGATGACTTGAACAATTCTTGGTGTTCAAGGCTCTAATATACTTAGTCATCATCTTCTAAAAGATTGTTGCCCATACTTTTAGTATCAACCATCATGTAACGATCAATTATATTGAGATACTTTTGGCTTATTTGATTTTCAAAGTAAGCATATTATGGAGTTTAACAGAGCTTAATGCTTTTTTATCAGATGTATTCCAAATAGCTTGAAGCCTATTGTACAATTTATAACAGAGCATTGGGGTTGATAAAGAGAGGGAGGAAGAATGGTGGAGGGACATGGATCCGTAGATAAGGAGGGGTCTGCATGACAACACCAACTCAAAAGGTATCATCACAATAGTTAACAACCTGGAGCCTAAGTTCAATATGATATAATATATGAAATATATTTATATTTGATTGACGAATTTTATTAATGTTTTTGTTGTGGTCTATGAACAACTTGTTTTCCAAAATTTAGTAGTCTTTTATTTGTGTTTATTTCCTCTATATCTCTCGATTATGTCATCTATTTCTTTTATTAACATGTCAATTTCCTTTGATTGAAATGACTCATTTGAGATTACAAAACATATGTGTGTGTGTCACTTAATAATCCGCCCATTCATACTTCTCATGTGATGTCAATGTTCAAATCTCAACTTGGGATTTGTCATGAAGGTTGTGAATGTGATTGATTAAATGCCATGTATCCTCTTCCCTAGGCATGTCATTATTGTAGCAGGGCACATTTTGTAGGATCGAGCCACACCATCCATTATGTCAGGTAGAATCTTCACCCTCAATCATCTTGATGTATGTTGTTCTTTCTATTTTATTTGTTTCGTAGTTTCTTCTACAAGATCCATCAAGAGCACATTAAATTCGACTTGAAGAAAGATATACATTTATGGTGCTTTCTTCTACTTAAAAGATGATGACTTGCACAATTCTTGGTGTTCAAGGATCTAATATGCTTAGTCATCACGTTCTGAAAGATTTTCGAACATACTTTTAGTATCAACCATCATGTACTGATCAATTATATTGATATGCTTTTGGCTTATTTGATTTTCAAAGTAAGCATATTGCGGAGTTTAATATAACTTCATGCTTTGTTATTAGATGTATCCCTAATAGCTTGAAGCCTATTGTAAAATTTATAACAGAGCATTGGAGTTGATAAAAAGAGGGAGGAAGAATGGTGGAGGAACATGGATCCGTAGATAGGGAGCGGTCTGCAGGACAACACAATAACACCAGCTCAAAAGGTATCATCACAACAATTCACGATCTGGAGTCTAAGTAGAATATGATATCATATATTAAATATATTTATATTTGAGTGACAAATTTCTTTAATGTTGTTTTTGTGGTCTATGAACGACTTTTTTGTCAAAATTTAATATTCCTTTATTTGTGTTTGTTTCCTCTATATTTCTCAAGATTGTCAGCTATTTCTTTTGTTAACATGTCAATTTCCTATGATTGAAATGACTCATTTGAGATTGCAAAATATATTTGTCTATTTCTTAGTTTCTTTTGCAAGCTCCATCAAAAGCACATTAAATTTGACTTGAAGCAAGACCTACATTTATGGTGCTTTCTTCTTCTTTAAATGGTGAGAACTTGCACAACTATTTCTTTTGTTAACACGCAATGTCCTTTGATTGAAATGACTCATTTGAGATAGAAATGCATATTTGTGTGTCTCACTTCATTCTCCCTCCCTTTATACTTCTTAAGTGATGTTGATGTCCAAATCTCACCTTGGGACTTGTCGTGAAGGTTGTGAATATGATTGATTAAATTGCATGTATCCCCTTCCCTAGGAATACCATTGTTGTAGCAGGTCATTTTCTGTAGGATATTCAATCATCTAGATGCATGTTGTTCCTACTTTATTTGTTTCCTAGTTTCTTGTGCAAGATCCATAAAGAGCACATTAAATTTGACTTGAGGTACGATGTACATTTCTACTTTTTTCTTCTTCTTTAAAATATGAGTTGCACAACTCTTGGTGTTCGAGGCTCTAATCTACTTAGTGAGTATGCTCTGAAAGATTTTTAGCAATACTTTCATTATCAACCATCATGTACAAATCAATTATACTGAGATACTTCTTGCGCATTTGATTTTCAAAGCAAGCATATTATGGAGTTCAATACAACTGCGTGTTTTATTACAATCTTCACCTAGTTGTTCTTCGGTTGTTTTCTTCTCTAATCTTCTTTCTTCCCATTTGACATGTAACAAAGACTTTCTATGGACATGGAACCAACTAAGACTTTACGAAGTACAAGGTTGCAACAAAAAATAGAGTCCTACTACTAAGTATGCACCCAATCATATACTAGGAATGTCAATCAGATATCAACTACAACGCGAGCTCTGCTACCAAAAGTCCCTTATTTTGATGGCCATCTGATAGTGGTGGGCCTTTTCACTCACCCAGGAACCAATGAGATTCCTCCCCCAGGCCCCTTCCCATTGTGTTTTTGGTAATTTCTCACCCAACTTTCTGTTTTCTTTTTAGAACTATTGCTTTCTTATAGGATGAAGCAATGATTATTTTGGTTTTCCCTGTTCTTCTAATTCATCCATTACAATCTCCACCTAATTGTATACTTGAGAGTGAACCTCCTATCTCTAAATCTATAGGGTGCACACACAATTTTGAGAAACTTATGCTAACATTAACATTGCTTTGTGGTTTGACACTGCTTATTAATAGCCACATATGAGGTAACAAAAGATCACTTCAAAGAAGAGAATTAGTTGAATTCTACCTTGCTTAAATGTTGATTGGTGAAATTGATGACATTCTTAGGGCCCTCCTCCTCTGGCTGACCATTATTTCCTCACCAGTTCTCAAACCAACACTGCCCCCCTCCCCCAGTCAGTCCCACTGTTAACCACCATTCCTAACTCTAACCAAGACTTTGACATGCAAAATTGAAAGGTGGTATCTTTTCCTCATATATGCCATCACTTTGATAGAATTCCATGTGGGGGAGATGTTTAAGAGAGAGTACAACTTATTAGGCATAAAAAGAAACAACTTATGTTTTCTACATTGTGGTGTGGTGTGATACATAACTTATGGAATGTGGGTTATTTTGAATTATAACTTTTGTAAATTTATTCCTCTCTCAATGTTCTTTATAGGTTGTGCAAAGCATCTTTTTTCATGAGTATACTTTCCTCTACCAGGTATTTTTTCTATCTAAAAAGATATGTTCTCCGGTATTGGTTAGAGAAACTTTGTTTAAATTTAATTTGTCCCCTTAGTACTGTTGTATTGAAATTGAGACGTAATTGAGACATATAAGAGATGAAGATTTAGAACATAGAGGGGTGACCTGAAGATGTGTGATATAGTCAAAGGCTTATAAGAGATGACAGAGATGAGTGGTCTCATGAACGATTAAAAATCTCAACAAAATGAAGGTCATCTAAGAGGGTCCACAACTTCTAGCCATGCTTCATGCTTGATAATACTCATATTTAATATTTCTATTTGGTTTATATGAGTTGCTTCTAACTACAATACCTAAGGGCATTTGGGTTAACTCTTGATGATTTTTTTCTGTTTTCTATGGTGCTAACCTTCCTTTCTTCCTTCTCTAGGGATACAAATTTGATGCTTGAAGGAGAGTTTTTAGATAGAGGAGGATATGCATACGTTGTACTAGTCTTAGACAAGAACTTAGTGCTTTGAAGGTGTAGTGTGGAAAAATTAGTAGGCTTAGATCATTTATTATTAGTTGGATCTGATGGGTATCTTTTCTGTTGCATATGTTGTTATCTGTGCTAGTATAAATTGGTGGACAATGTGTTGATAACAAAAAATAGATTGATTATTCCTATTATATTTAGAATGCAGACACTATAGTGCACATATAATGAATTTTGGGTACAAGTACATAAATAGAAAATATAACAAAACTTGGACGTTTAGTATGCAGAGAATGAGGGACTTTCAGTAGAGTTGTGGCTTTGTTTTGGTCTATGTGCTTGAATTACATTCCAACATGTTAGTTTGTCTTTGCACATGAAGTATCTAACATTAATCCCTTTCTAGCCTATAATTACTTCTGCAATCACCAAATTTTGGAATTCTACATTGACATACTAGCTATTGTATCCAGGGAAATCTCTATTTTCTTGGTCTTTCACAGCAAATTACATCATAAAAAAATGAAATGATGATGGCTTGGCCAACCATGTCATTTCAAAGAGGTAATTGTTTACTGTTGGGGGGATTAATGGCATTTTCACAAATACAATATGTGAGTAAGTACATTATACATAGCTTTGTGGTTATTATCTTTTGTTCGCATGACTGAATATAAATGCAGTCTCACCATGGCAGATCTGTTGTTGCATGGAATTGTTGTTGTGAGTAGAGACGAATCTTTTTTATTCTAGCTCATAGAAGAGTTGCAAGATTCTATTAATTGGATGATGAGGTAGGGTGGCTTCTCTTCTTTGCTTCTACATTTGGCCTTCCATGAATATGGAGGTTGGTAGATATACAATACATTGAAATAGAAAGTTATATATAGTTTGTCACTGTGTGGAACTGTTGCTGTGATTAGAGGCCAAAAGAAAATAAATCCAACTTATAGAAGAGCTGAAATATTTGATTAGTTAGAAGTTGACGTAGGATGGTTTCTCTTCTATGCTTCTAAAGGTGGCCTTCCATGAATACGGTGGTTGGTGGTCAAAATTGCTGAAGTTTGGAGTTGCTAGATGGCGTATGGGTGATTTGTTTGATGGAGTCTTTTTCCTCATCTTTTTCTTTGTAAGATTGTTGACATGTTTTAAATTTGTTTGTATGAGTCACTCTCCTCTTCTTTCTTTTTGTAAGATGAACCACTGTATGAGCTTGTTGGCCTGCTTGCGGGGTGAAGGATGAATAAAAATGACCCCATTTATTCTAAAACGATTGTCCTCTTGTTAGCGTGATTGATTCTTGAAGCTGTATCATCTATTTATTGCAAAATGTGTGGGTATATAGCTGATTGATTATTAATTTGTGTGCACGTGTGCGTTGTATACAATATTCTCCACCTTTTTTGAGTGGATAAATCTTTCACCCTATTTTAACGACTGAAAACAAAATTGTATTTCCGCTCTAAGAAGCGTGGTTATCTAAAATTTTGCACGCTGAAATGTGCAGAAAAAAAAGTGTGTCTATGTTTCCACTTTTCATTTAGTCACAATTTTGACCAGGGTGGATAGCACATTTAGCCAAGCTTTTAGGCGTGGAGAAACCATGGTATAAGCATGGAAAACCACATATGTTTCTTGTAGTGTTTCTACATAAGAGGAAGGGACCGCCCACCACAGTGATCATATTTAGTTCAGGATTTTTAGGATCCTGGACGTTCTGCTTTATCTGACCTTTGTAAAATTTGCACACATTTTCTAAGTGTCCAGGTTTATCACACACAAAGTAGACATGTTTTCCTCCTTGATCACTATTATTACTCTTAGTTTAGTGGTTCTTGCGGCCCTTAAAAGAAGGTTTGGGTTTCTTAATGAGATGGAAAGGGTTAGGCTTCTTCTTGATTTTATCACCTATAACCATATTGACATTAGGGTTAGAGTTCCTGTCTTGTTCCCTATATCTATCCTCAGTTTGTAGGGATTTAACTAAGAATGTCATGGACAAATTCCCTTGTCTATGTCTAAGGGTCCTGAAAAAATACATCCAAGAAGGTGGAAGTTTTTCTATGAGGGATGCCACTTGAACATTTTCATCAAGTGTAACCTTCGGTCATGGATTTAGAAACTAACTTTTGTTATTCTAGAACTTGAGCGGAAATAGATTTATCATCAACCGTATTATAGTATCGCCATTCAACAAAGGCATAACCCTTGAGACTAATATCTTCTAGACAAAAATTTGAATCTAAAACCGTCCATAGTTCAAGAGCGGTTGGGACTTATGATAAATATCATAGAATTCACTGGATAAGGCTGAAAGGATCCTATGATGTCATTGATAGTAGGTTTCCTTGGAAACAAGATTGGGGACAACATGTGTAGGAACAATGGGTTCAGTTTGTTCTTCTCCTTCATTGAGGTTTGTGAGTTGAGGTTCGAACATAAAAGGAACACAGACATCTTGGGGTAAGATGGCGGAAACAACACCCAAAGAGGTAGACTAGAATCACATTTTTTTGCTACAAACGATGAAAGTATAGATCAGAAAATTATCTCGGGCGAAGGGAAGCAACATCATCAAGAGAAGGCATGATTTTCAAATCTATATCAAATAAATAGGTAGTTAACTAAATAAATCTAATTAACATTTGTTTACCAATCTGTCTTGAAAATGTTGGATAGATTTGATGGAACGTAAGGATTTGTCTTGAAATTGTTAGATATAGGACATAAGTTAATTAGATTAAGACACACAATTAACCACCAAAATTTACAACAGTAATAAGAACAATAATGGATTTGGAGAAAAATAGTGATAGGTTAGAAGACGCAAATTCTAAAGTCAGGGATGAAGGCGTGAAATACATTATCTTCAAGACAAATTCCACCATTCTTGGCACAAACTTTTCTTCAACAGTTTGTCTCTAAGATTCATCCACCCCAACTCTGGTACAACTGCCCGATGCAAGTGGAAGGATGTGTCAAACTCGTTCTTTTAGCCCTTTATCGCAAAGAAGAAATAGATCGACGTGAAACATTGCCTGCTCAAGAAAATTAAAGCAGTAAGAAAAGATGTTTGAGAATGAACAAGAGGGTGTTGTTGAGGTAGATAAAACATGAGAAACTAGAACACAAAAATCTTTCTTTTTCCTATGTGTGTGCAATTGTTCAAGGGATTTGATTTAATTATTAACAGGATAATCTTGCAATAGGGATGGCAATAAGATGCCCATTGTACACAAAGGATTGTGGTGTCATTAAATTAATAAAGTTATATCATCCCAAATTGTTCGAACGGCCGGAGCAAATAAAATGAATCGAATAAATCGGGTTATGAATATTTGAATAGGAAAGAAGAAGAGATATACAAGTTCCCATCGGATTAGTATATTACCAACTCCCATGAATTCAGGGAAAGATTAAGACCCTGCTTCCAATGCCAACTACAAAGTATCTTACCGGATACCAACCATAAATAACATAGGTAAGAGGACAGTCATTGCCGACCACACCCCGGCCGTCCTCCTAGCTACCATATCTGCCCACCGCTAAGCTTTCATGGGCAGTCCGTCGGTATTCCCTTGTGAATCCGAAGCCCTTGACGAACAAATTGACCTAGAAAGCGGCCTCCGTCGTAAGGGCGATTTATGTTTGAGAGAACGCAACAACAATGGCGATTGGAGGTGCAACAACAGGCCATGGTCTGCTCTACCTTGTCAACAATGGCGATACTTTGCAGTTGGCATTGGAAGCTGGGTCTTTATGTTTCCATGAATTCATGGGAGTTCGTAATATACTAATCCGACGAGAACTTGTATATCTCTTCTTCTTTCCTATTCAAATCTTCTAATCACACGATTTATTCGATTCATTTTATTTGCTCCGGCCGTTCGAACAATTTGGGATGATATAACTTTATTAATTTAATGACACCACAATCCTTTGTGTACAATGGGTATCTTATTGCCATCCCTATTGCAAGATTATCCTATTAATAATTAAATCAAATCCCTTGAACAATTGCGCACACAAAGGAAAAAGATAGATTTTTGTGTTCTAGTTTCTCATATTTTATCTACCTCAGCAACACCCTCTTGTTCATTCCCAAACATCTTTGCTTGCTGCTTTAATTTTCTTGAGCAGGCAATGTTTCACGTCGATCTATTTCTTCTATGCGATAAAGGGATAAAAGAATGAGTTTGACACAGTCCTGCCACTTGCATCGGGCAGTTGTACCAGAGTTGGGGTGGCTGAATCTTAGAGACAAACTGTGGAAGAAAAGTTTGTGCCAAGAATGGCAGAATCTGTCTTGAAGACAATGTATTACACGCCTTCATCCCTGACTTTAGAATTTGCATCTTCTAACCAATCACTATTTTTCTCTAAATCCATTACTGTTCTTATTACTGTTGTAAATCTTGGTGGTTAATTGTGTGTCTTAATCTAATTAACTTGTGTCCTATCTAACAATTTCAAGACAGATCCTTACGTTCCATCGAATCTATCTAACATTTTCAAAACAGATTAGTAAACAATTGTTAATTAGATTTATTTAGTTAACTACTATTGATTGGATATAGATTTGAAAATCATGCTTTCTCTTGATGATGTTGCTTCCCTTCACCCGAGATGATTTTCTGATCAACGCTTTCATGGTTTGTAGTAAAAAAATGTGATTCTAGTCTACCTCTTTGGGTGTTGTTTCCGCCATCTTACCCCAAGATGTGTTTGTTCCTTTTGTGTTTGAACCTCAACTCACAAACCTCAATGAAGGAGAAGAACAAACTAAACCTATTGTTCCCACACATGTTGTCCCCAATCTTGTTTCCAAGGAAACCTATTATCAATGTCATGATAGGATCCTTTCAACCTTATCCAGTGAATTCTATGATATTTATCATAAGTCCCAACTGCTCTTGAACTATGGACGGTTTTAGATTCAAAACTTTGTCTAGAAGATACTAGTCTCAAGGGTTATGCCTTTGTTGAATGGTGATACTATAATATGGTTGATGATAAATCTATTTCCGCTCAAGTTCTAGAATATCAAAAGTTAGTTTCTAAATCTATGACCGAAGGTTACACTTGATGAAAATGTTCAAGTAGCATCCCTCATAGAAAAACTTCCACCTTCTTGGAAGTATTTTTCCAGGACCCTTAGACATTGACAAGGGAATTTGTCCATGACATTCTTAGTTAAATCCCTGCAAACTGAGGATAAATATAGGGAACAAGACAGGAACTCTAACCCTAATGTAAATATGGTTATAGGTGATAAAATCAAGAAGAAGCCTAATCCTTCCCATCTCATTAAGAAACCCAAACCTTATTTTAAGGGACGCAAGAACCACTAAACTAAGAGTAATAATAGTGATCAAGGAGAAAAACATGTCTACTAAAGAAAGAGATGAATGTCATCTATATTTCCCAAAAAATAGCAACATGTTCTATTTTCATCAACTTTTTTACATCCAAAATGGGGGGCTTATTCCATGAGATAGGTCATGTATCCAAAATATGTGATTAACATAAACGCATCTAAACTATGGCTAGTTAATACTCTTATTCATTGGGAGATACACCCATTATGTAATAATTGTTATACCAAACATGTGTTATAAACAATTTTAACTTTTCACTTCAGCCCCTGCTAGCCAACCACGTGTACACCTCTAGTGTGTTCATGTCACTTTTAAGGTTTAGGAAGGTACAAAGTAGTTCCTTTTCTTAACTAACAAATGATCAGATTTTTAAAGATTGTGTTTGGTTAGGGTAGAGCAGTTGAAGTGGCATGGAAATGGTTTTTGACGACAAATACCACAATATGCAAAAAGGCACAAACTGTATCACCCATTTTTTGGTGTGATACAATGCAATTGACATCCTACTTCATACTAGAAAATGTCCTACATACTATGGCTATAGTGTAGGGCCGTTCTGCCATCATGTCATCAATATAATCCTAGAGAAATATGTTTAGCAATGATGCTGTTAGAAAGTGATCATAGCTTAAGTAGTACTCCCTGACGCTAGAACTATTTACACTAATAAACAAAACATATAAAAGAGTAATTTCAAGACCTAAAAAAACAAAAATATTGAAGATCAAATGCTTATACATTTTGAGTGTTTATATAGGTGGGGTTGTCTCGTGTTTTCTCTAATGGACAATTGTGTACTATATCTTTTCTCTTTAAGATGTCTTGCCATGTTTCTCTCCCTTCAAACCATTTTTCCTCCATGCACTACCCTTGACATGGGCTAACTGCAACAAACTTGATGTTACACAAGATATATACTCAATATGTCTGTATGATATTTTGGGAGTTCCAATTGTGTGAATCGTGCAAACCTTGGTTGCAAGTGGGCCTTTAATATTTGAATCACAAAAAATATTCCCCAGACTTTATCCCCCTTCCACTCTTTTACCTAATTAAATATTTACATATAATATTTAATGTAGTTTGCTTCTGCCTTGGGTGACATATACTATTTTCATCTACTTGAATAATTTTCTTCCCATTCCCTTATCATCTGTAAACTCAAGACCCCTTTACTTCCTGCCATCATTTGTTATATGGGCGGTCCAAATTAGACTCGATGGAGGTCTTCTAGTTTTAACATGTCCCATGAGTTATTATTATGAGTGATGAAATTGATCCTCTCTTAATCTTGTCTCTTTGTTTGGAACAACTTCTGGATGCGGTCACATGTTGATACAAAAATCTCCCATGATTTTGATGAAAAACTTCACAAAATGTGATGAGTTAATGAAAAGCATACATTAGTAGGCCACCATGGATGGTCTGAGAAATCTCCACTCAATCAAAACAAAGGGAAACTCCTTATAGTCATAGTGTGGCCTTACTAGAGCCCACCTTCAGAAATTACAACTAAATATTGATTTTGTTTGCATGGGGAGAACACAATAGAAATAAGCAGCAATAGCCCAAGAAATAGGTGTTGTGCTTTATCATGATAGTCTTTTCTTCTACCTCCCCTCTCAATACCTCATCTCATGGATAATGCAAGGAGTCAGAGTGAGAGATAACCACCACCATCACATTCATTCATGGCAAGATGGACTGCCATCTTTGCCCATGAAAAGAAGCACCTTAATACCCTACATTGAAATACATATGCAACCATCATGAATGTCTTAATGGACATGTATGGCAGTAGTAGTAAGAAACCAAGAGGGTCCATCACCGATGCTATGATATGTGTAGTAGGTTCTTTTGTTCTCTCTTAAATATTTGAAAGTTCTCTTCGATGAGACTACCACATGGTTAAGAGTTTCTTAATCATGCACCAAGTGAACTTCCATAGGAATAGATGATATGTCATGATCATGGTGGGAGGACATATGTAGTCTTTGTCAAGGTTTCTAATTGAGATATTTACAATTCATGGATAGCGAGAAGGGCGGTGTGTTAGGGAGTTGGACCCAATAAATCTCAAAATCTACTATTTTCCTATGGGGTTGTAGTGTGATGCAATATTGAGAAGTGGTTGTTAGAATACTAAATTTGACTAGTTGTTGATGTTATGTGGTTGACATACTTGTTGCGACGACTGACTAGGAGACGACTTGTCAGATACTTGACCCAATGGGGTGCTTAGCCAGATGCCAAAAATAAACTACTCGATCCAATGGAGACCGCCTAGTCAAGCGCCTAAATTGGACCAGATGAAATTTTACATGTGTAATCTCTACACCTAAATGCATCTTTTTATGAAATATAATTCTATAAGGGGTATGGGGGTGGTCGACCATGTGGGAGGTAGGGAACCTATCCTATTTTGTGGGGATTCTAATGAATGATTTTGATGACAATTATTGGAATTAAGATTTAGAATTTTACTAGCACAATCCAGAAACATAAATACACACACTTATGCAATAATATCCAATTTACAACACATGAATAACATAGTAACTTACTAACTCATATTAGTTGTATGTTGGGAGTTACACTAATTTTGCATACAATATTGAGTTGATATGGTTGACATATTGTTCCCCTGACATGTACATTATGTAAGGTTGGTGGTATGAAGTTGTGTACAATATTATATAAGTGTAAAATACTCATTTGTATTATATAATCAAACACGATAAATTTACACTACTACAAACCTACCTTTAGTGTCGGTTATTTAAGGCCTTTAGTGTCGGTTTCTAAGAGACACCTATGTGGGAGACACTAAAAGCTCACCCATTACGCGTCGGTTCCAAAATCGACGCCCAAACTCTTCGTGCACCACTGAAAACGCGCCATCAGGGGACTATAAGTGTCGATTATTAGATAAGAAACTGACACCATAGACCTTCGCACCACAGAAAGGGCGCCAGCTTGGGCACTATCAGTGTCGGTTATAAGTCACAAACTGACACCATATATCTTCGCGCCACAGGAAATAGCCGCCAATTATTTTTATAAAACCGACACTATAACTTTGTGTGTCAGTTTTATACAAATACCGACGCCTGTTGTTGGCGCCAGCTTGGGCACTATCAGTGTCGGTTATCAGTAAGAAACTGACGCCATATATCTTCACGCCACAGGAAATAGGCGTCGATTATTTATATAAAACTGACACTATAACTTTGTGTATCGGTTTTATACAAATAACCGACGCCTATTGTTTTGGTTTTTTTTGTCAGTCTACAGACCTACTGTGGCTGGTCACAGGATGAGAAACATGCAGTTCAGTTATGAACTGTAGGTTTTAAGACATCTATTGATATCAGCCAACAACAGGCCACAAACCTACAAAATTAACAACAAAAATATATATTCACACATGCATTTAGCAATGCAACCTGCAGTTCCATTTTATTTTCACATATTTAGAAACATTCATGTAGATAGAAATCTGTAGTTCCATTCATTCACATTCACACATGTAGAAACATTCATATAACAACCAACACTTTCATTCATTTTCACTCAGACACATGTAGAAACACCCAGACATGTAGAAACATTCACACATATATTATAATTCAGAAATTCATTTACAAAATATCATTCTTTAGTCATTATTCGCTATCAGAATCCCAATTATATTTTAAAACCCCCACTATTTGTATGGTTGTTGCCCATTCTTCTCTTACTTCATTTAATTCTCCCATTGTATAAGGAGCATGTACATTTGGTAAGTCCTCTCCTGTAGTGGGGTCAGTTTTAAACACATGTAAAGAGAATGATGTACATATAATTAATGAGCTATAAATAAGATTGGTATATTTCGATCATATTATCTAATGAGACTATATAATACCTGAGCAATACACCCGATATCAAGTGCGGCATATTTGATAATCATGTGCATATATCACATGACATAGAATCTACATGCCCATCCGTTGTCTTGTGTAGCACACTATAAATTCAAACATACAAAATATTAAAAAATACAACTAATTAAGCATTGTTCACATAAATAATATATACATATATTGTAGTCGGGAACTTACTTTCACGTTCTTCCAAATTATTGGCTAGTTCTTTTTTGTGGGGACCTTTCCTCTAGCCCTTTTGAACTCATCAAAACCCCTACATGTTAATATAATATAGAACATTGCAATTAAATAGTAATGTAAAAACATATGTTAATGGATATGAAAATGAAATATTTCTCACCGGAATAATGCCATTTTCATTATGTGTCCAAATCTTGTATTCAATTTACTCCCCTTAGGATCTAGATAATAGACAGTGAACGTCTCGGGGACAATAACCAGTAACTCCCAATGCCTACCACTAGAGGTAAAAAAGTTAAAAATTCATAACTCAAAATCCACAATAAAAATATAATTTTCTTAAGTCCAAATTATAATAAGCAAAGTAAACTTACTCTACATTGAATGGAGCCATTATCACCATCTTCTTATTTACAACAAAATTTGTAAAAGCCTCACAACAGTATTGTTGAACTGACGTAGGGTCTTTAGCTACTATACTAATCAAAGATGGAATCAAAAACCCTATATGTTTGAATCCAAACTCTGCACATATCTTGTCTAAGTAGCTGCTAAACATGTATTAATTATACATGCATTAATAAATAAGAAACCAGATCACCAGATCATACACAAGGTATATAGATTTATAAAGAAGATCTCACCTTATCCATAGCTCTATCACAGATGTATTTAGCCAATCATTTCCAAACAATTCCAAAATATCTTTTATAAATAGTTTGGTTTCGTATGACTGACCTATAGAATCTGAATCGGAAGAAACAGTTATAGAGCAGTTTATATCATGTTCGCCTAACCATATTGCCATACCCCTACAGTTAAGACCTAACGGGACAGGTAGGTCCTGTGGAACCCAACTAGGTAATGTAGGAGGTGGAAGTGGAGGCCTAGATGCTGTGGGTGTCTTATTTTTAACCTGTATATCTATATATAATTTTAGATCAACTGACATCATATACACACACTATCAATTTAACATAATGTAAATTTATCATACAGTTTCAGTAAAGATGACATCCGCTTTTCGCCACAATATCACTCCGCCTTCTGCCTCACCAAGCGTTTCACAATCTGGGTGGGCATATGGCAATGGAAGATCCGCCCATCCTTGCAATATATGTACTGGGCTCACACGAAGCCAACCAGCTGGTAATGGAGACCCCTAAAACTGTTCCCCGGGTAGGGATGGGTAAGCTGACGCCTCTGCAATGACAAATTCATTACTTTTTTGACGACATCACTTCAACCCCTACAAATTTTTGTGTAAATAATGTTATATACATATATAAATATCATCTTTTTTTTGAAACGACTACAATTTCATATATACATATCATCTGGAATTAAAAAACTAGTTACGATGTCATAAAAATACTTACATCGGATGTGCTAGGTGGTGGGTCTACATGATTACTCCCAACCTCTATAGTAGGAGTAGAGCCTGCAGTAGGACCTATAGGTACTGTCTGCTGAGGTGTAGTCTGAGATGCCTGCCACTTTTTCATTGCTTCTTCTTGTTTCCTCTCAAATATATTATCTACCTATACATGGATAAAAGAAATGCTAGCTTATGATTATTGAATTCTCTTTTACAGTAACATTATAAAGAAAGAATATGTTACCTCTTCTTGTGAAAGTCCCATTTTTGGGACATGTTTGCAATGGGATGGCCCAAAAAAAGCTTTGATGTCCACACCTGTGCCTGCAGCCCTAACACGTCCAGGATGCTCTGGGTTACCCAGAGCAACTGTCAATTCATCCCTTGTTCCCTCAGGGATGAACTTGCCTTATTTCCTCATCTCGTACAGCTCCTGCTAATCGCCAAAACAAAAATTTGTAATTAAGTAAACAACACAAATAATCAATATTCTAATGATTGCTGTAAGAATTGTGTTTTACCATTTTTGCAGCCGCCTCAGCAGTTGCGGCCTTCGTTATTTTCCCTTCTTATTTTGCCTCCCAGCTATCTAGATATCATGGCGAGGAAGAGGTGTGCTACCTATGGTAGAGGACTCCTGAGTAGCAGCAGACTGAGCAGTAGCCTCAAACTGTAGTCTTTGGCAAACGCCTGCATATCCTCTTGGACTCATTGTGTGGTCATGCACATTCATCGCACACCTTGATCTTTGTGCCTGACTGAGGGCCTAGTTAGTATGCACATTAATGATTTGGTTAGTAACAGTAAATGTTAATATTGAATAGGTGAATACAACATATATTAATAATGAGATTGAGACTGACGCCTAATACTTTGAAATCATCAGTTTGTCCTGAAGCGACGAACGCCTCCCATTCTTCTTTGTCCACAAAGTTCCACTGTTCAGTGGTTGTCTTCTTCCTCTTGTCAGCTTCTTTTATGTAATCTCGTGTGAGATTTGTCCAATAGTTCCTTAGGACTCTCCCACAACGTTGCATCACGCATTTACGATGCAGCTTTTCATCCAATTCAAATATACTCTGCAAAATAGAATTGCTATTAACTAGTATCCAAAAATTTAGTAATCTACAAAACAGAATTGCAAATTAATAATAACTCACGCATAAATCCCTCCATAATAAGTCTTTCTTCTCCTTAGAAATGTTATGCCAAGAATTTAAGCGACAACCGCAATGGCTACAAGTAACAAACCCAAGATATGAAACAAATGAATTACGATTCACACCACATGCATTTCCTGCATTATCAAAATCCACAACAAGTTTGGGTCCATTTCCCTTTTACGCAATTAACTTCTTCATCATAGTGATGCTTCTTCTCTTGTCAACTTTTTGGTGCTGTTGATCATGTGCATCAAGTGCTTCAGGTGGTACCTATGCATCATCAACCTAAAATTTGACAAAATAAACCTATTTACAGGATATAACTATAAATGGACATATAGATATAAATATATGATATTTTTTTAAAACTTACATTGTGAGGCGGCGCATTGATGTCCTCACCCTCACGGTAATCATCAGCACGGTCATCAGGAGAATGCTCAGCCATCTGCAAATTCACATTCAAATAGTAAAGTTCACATTGTAAAGTAATTGAAATTGTAAAGCTCACATTGTAAAGTTCACATTCACATTGTAAAGTAATTCACATTATAAATTAAGCTCAAATTTTAAGTGATAGTTTGATACTCAGTTTTGAACAAAATATTAATGTTTTGTATAGTTAAAGTAATTCAAATTGTAAAGTTCACATATTCAGAAAAATAAAAACGTATAAAACAAAACATACCTCTAATATTGCGATTTTTTATCAATTAACAATCCTTCATTGTGATCTCCCCGCACATACAAGTCATCATTAGCTTCAATATTTGTTGGTGTTGGCAACCCAACTGAGAATGGATTGGAGTCATCATACCTATCATAGTACTATTCTTCATCTATAGGATCTTCAATGAACTGTCTTTTACCATGAAGAACAACCGACCATTTATCATTTACAGGATCATCGATATAAAATACTTGTTTCGTCTGTGATGCCAATATGAATGGTTCAACCTTCTTGCCAATCTTTTCAAAGTTCACGAAAGTGAAACCCAATTCATCCACTATAACTCCTTTGGTGTTATCAACCCAATTACATTTGAAGAGCGGAATTCTGAAATCTATGTAGTCAAATTCCCATATGTCTTCAATGACACCGTAATATGACATTTTAGCTTCACATGGACTCT
The DNA here is from genome assembly GCA_963693085.1 of Alisma plantago-aquatica. Lineage (NCBI taxonomy): Eukaryota > Viridiplantae > Streptophyta > Magnoliopsida > Alismatales > Alismataceae > Alisma > Alisma plantago-aquatica. The sequence continues at coordinate 737,994,664 of OY856410.1, read as the reverse complement.
TATCCTTTGCACTTACAAAAAACATAGTCGATGCTTGAAGGGTGACCCCACTGTTTTGGACGACACTCTTATCATCTTGGCGCTTTGTGTAATATGTGAATCCATTAATGTCATACCCTTCATAAGACATAACAGTCAACTTTGGTTTAAAGGCGAGGCATTTGATAGTTTCAGTAATATCATCTGGTGTTTGAGATAGTTGATGTAAGACTTTATCTTCAAACCACTTAATAAAAGTCTTGTTATGCTCTCTAGCAAGCCACATTGTATTGGCTCGAGGATATTGTCTTTTGATGAAATTGGTATATTCGTTGATATAAACGTTCATTTCATCCATGTTGTGTAAAATATATAAATGACCTTGTTCCAACTGCTCACGGCTGATTACTTTCACACGTGATACCAAAATTCCTTTTCCAAATAGCTCGTCAATATTCTTGTCATTATCAGGAGTGTCATTACCACTGAGAAAGTCATTGCAGAAATCCATAACCTCTCTCGCCACATAACCTTCAATAGTACTCCCTTCAGGCCGATAACGGTTTCGAACATCACCTTTAAAAATGATCATGTATCGTTCAAAGGGATACATCCCATGCAAGAAAACCGGTCCCAAGATATTCACTTCCCTAGTCAAGTGGACAACAAGATGTACCATGATATCAAAGAACGAAGGCGGGAAATACATCTCAAGCTGACATAGGGTAACAACCACTTCTCTTTACAAATTATCGAGAGTCTCAGGGTCAATAACTTTGCTACAGAGACTGTTGAAAAAGAAACAAAGTCTGGTGATTGCAAACCTTACATGCTTCGGCAATATAGATCGAATTGCCACGGGCAATATTTATTGCATTAGAGTGTGACAATCATGAGATTTAAGACCTATCAACTTCAGATCTTTCATTTATACCAATCTACGGATGTTGGATGAGTAACCATGTGGCACCTTAACATTTACCAAGCATTCACAAAAAGCTTTCTTCTCCTTTCTAGACAACGTGTAACAAGCGGGAGGTAAGTATGTTCTTTTATTACCCATTTCACATAATTCTGTTAATTCTGACCTTATTCTCATTTCACGTAGGTCCAGTCTGGATTTTATACCATCTTTAGACTTACCTGGTATATTTAATAGAGTACCAATGATGCTATCACAGACATTTTTCTCAACGTGCATTACATCGATACAATGTCTGACTGTCAAAGAACTCCAATAAGGAAGATCCCAAAATATTGACTTCTTCTTGAAGGCCAGGCGAGGTCAGAGGTGCCGTCTCCGTAGCATAGAAGTCATTGAGATGCCATGGCGACTAGTGCAGGCAAGCACAGGCAGCGACTCTACATGACCCGCTAGCAGGGGCGACCGTGAGGCAAACATAGAAAGTAAAAATGAAGCTTAGGTTCCGGGGACGCTCACCATAAGAGCGATTGATCAGAGATAGCGTAGGGCGCTGGGGTGAAGCTTGGGTCACCAGCACAACAAGGAGGAGTAGGTTCAGGCTGCTGAGGGAGCCGGAGAAGAAATTGAAGCCGGGGGAGAGCTTCTCGGGGACTGGTGGTGCTTAGAAATGTCATGTACAAGAAGGAGATGGTCGTAGCACCGTCTACAAACTCGGGGTGGACAAGCTGTGCAGAGCCCTAGTTGGGCATTTCATCTGTAGGGCATGAGAGCATACGAGCAAGGGCTCGTTGGGTGTAGATTGATCTCACCATTTCATCGGTGAAAGAATCGAGATCAATGATGCATTGTGGACTGAGAACGAGGTTAGGGGAAATAGGCCTGTGAAACGACGCTGTCTCACACGATTAATAGAGGTAGAAGAAAACGGATCAGTCATTGATCACTGGTCTAACGATGCTGATGACCCGTCCTAAACGCAAGACTAGGGTAAAGCGTGACAACACAAAATAATGGAACTTTAGGGAAAGTCAATGCGATTAATGAAATCAAATTCAATTCTAGGTCAAACAATATTCAAATCTCTCCCAAATTAATTGGGAGGTCAAACATGGGTCAAATGGGTTCAAATTTGAACCACAGGTTAATGAGGTGCATTAAAACACAATTTTTTAGTTAATTTAATCTTTTATCCCACCATTACTCCTAATTAGGCAAATGCATTCAATACACTTAAGTGAATATATTAAAGCATATAGAGCTATTCTTTAAACACTAAATGGAGATAATTCATGTAATCAGTCCAAATATCAAAAATAAACATCTTTAGGAATATTAAGCAAGCTTCTATGCATAAAAACCACTAATGATAATAAGAGAGAGGAAAGATAATATTAAGACATTCATTTCTATTTTCTAAACATGAGTGCATAAATATGCAAGGAAATACATTCTAAAATTAAACCATGGATAATAAAGTAAGTGAACATAATTTTCTTCACATGAAACAAAATTGTAAAGCTAATATGGGCAAATTGCATAAAAGTCCTCAAAAATTATGTAAAAAATAAAATAGTTTGAAAATTTGCATAAAATAGTGGGATGTTACACTTATATTAAGGGAATGTATCAATTTCTTGATTATGCGAAGATGGGAATGGAGGATGGGAAGATAGTATGTCCATGTAGAAAATGTAAGGTAGGAAGGAAAAAGGAGTTTCCTATTGATGAGGTGGAAAGACATATCTTGTTCCATGAATTTTATAGAGATTATCAAAAATGGATTTTCCAAGTTCCGAAGAATCCTTTTGAAAACCTTAATGCAGATCAACAAACTGAAAACAATGAACAACCTAATAATCAAGGAGACAATTTTGTAGGCCAATATAATATGGAAGGATTGTTGACAGAGTTATTGGGGGAGAATGCTACTTATGTGGGAGATAGAGAATTTGGATAGGCTAATGAAGGGATCATATCATGTGATAATCCTCATTTAGGGGCCAACAGTCGTCATACTTTTGCTAATCATGACATGAGTTTTCAAAAGTTAGTAGAAATTTCTAATAAAGATCTTTATCCTGGATACACAAGTTTCTCAACCGTCTCATTTCTTTTACATCTGTTCAATTTGAAATGTATGTTTCATTGGTCAGATAAATCTTTCACGCAACTGCTAGAGCTTCTACTAGTTGCCTTTCCACAACTTACCATGTTCCCTTCTTCTTATTATGAAGCTATGAAATTGATTAAGGAGTTAGGTCTTGGATATGAAAATATGCATGCTTGTCTGAATGATTGCATGTTGTATTGGGGTGAAAATTCACATAAGAGTATATGTAGTGTGTGTGGAACTCCTAGGTGGAAAGCACAAAATTGTAATTCTGGTGATGACAATGTAGAAAGTAACACAAGTTCTAAAGGTCCTCCAATAAAGTTTATGAAATACTTTCCCTTAATTCCAAGGTTGAAAAGGTTGTATATGTCCTCAAAGATAGCAGAGGATATGATATGGCATGAGAAAGGTCGAGTTAAAGATGGTAAAATTAGACACCCAACAGATGCACTAGCATTGAAAGAGTTTGACATGAGATATCCAAGTTTTTCTTCCGATCCTCATAGTGTGAGACTTATCCTTTCTAGTGATGGATTCAATCCATATGGGATGCAAAATACCAACTACAGTACATGTCCAGTTATTCTAAGTGTTAATAACTTTCCCCCTTATCTATGACAAAACCATGCTCTTTAATTTTATCTGTGATAATTCCTAGAAAATTTGGTACAGGAAAAATGTTGATGTTTATATGCAACCATTAATACATGAGTTGAAGTTGTTATGGGAAAGTGTTGATGCATATGATGCTTATATTGGAGAAAAAATTAAATTGCAAGCATCTTTGATGTCTACCATTAGCGACTTTCCTGCTTATGCTATGTTATCAAGTTGGAGCACCAAAGGTTATCTTACATGTCCATGTTGTGGTGAATCCACCCATTCATACCGATGTGGGTCAAAGATTTGTTATGGTGGTCATAGTAGGTGGCTACCAAATAACCACCCTTTTCATTTCCAGAGTAGTTTATTTGATGGGAATAAGGAGTACGGTCATCCCCCAAATCCTATATCTGGAAGTGATGTTCTACGGGCACAACAACAACTTATCTTTGAATATGGAAAGGCTGGTGGAGAGGTTAGTAAGAAGAGAGGAAGAAGACCAAGATATGCTTTGACTAGTAGTGGTGTTATGGATGACACATATGATAAAGACAAGGGGATTTGGAAGAAAAGAAGCATATTTTTTTATTTGCCATATTGGGAATATCACCATCTATGTCATAACCTTGATGTCATGCACATCGAGAAAAATGTATGTGAAAATGTGTATGTATCACTTTTAAATGTAGATGGAAAATGTAAAGACAATGAAAATGCTCGAAGATTTCTTGAGGAAAAAAATATAAGACAACATCTTTGGCTCCAACCTCAACAAGATGGAAGCTTTTTAATGCCCCTACTTTGCATAGTATGTCTTCCAAAGAAAGGAATGCTTTTTAAATGTCTTATCTAAGCTTAAAGTTCCTCATGGATATACATCCATCATTTCACGTTGTGTTAATATGAAGCAAAGAAAGCTAATAAATCTCAAAAGTCATGATCACCATATCATCATGCAAGATATTCTTCCTGTAGCTTTACGAGCATCTTGTGCAACTCAAGTTATTGATGTGATGTCTGATTTATCTTCTTTCTTTAAGTCATTGTGCTCTACGTGCATTACTATGGATGAGATAGATGAGTTAGAAGTAATAATTGTGGAAACACTTTGTCATTTAGAGATGGAATTTCTTCCTCCTTTCATCACCATTATGGTTCATTTATTGGTTCATCTGGTGGACCAAGTCAAACATGGAGGACCTATTCAATATGCTTGGATGTATCCCATTGAGAGGTTAGCATTTAGGCGAAATTTCATTTATTCATTTTTATATTCTATAAGAAATTCTAAAAGATTGATTCTTTATTTGGTAACCATGATAACTTCACTCTAGGTATCTCGCTCGGCTGAGAGGCTATGTGAGAAATAGAGCTCAACAGAGGGTTCTATTGCAGAGGGTTATATTCTAGAAAAGACCATTACCATTTGTTATAGATATATGGAAGGCACTGAAATAGTTTTGAATGGACCTAATAGAAATGATGAAAATTTTCCAATTAAGGCTCTATACTTGTTCAATTCTGGTGGATGTCATGTTGGGGCTGAAAAAGTCATTTATCTTGATGAAAAAAGAATAGAACAAGCGCATCACTATATTCTACTTCATTGTGATGACGTAATGAAGGACAAAAAAGAGTAAGTTGTGTTCTTCATACAAATAAAATTGTGTTGAGCTCACTTGTAGTGTTATTGTAGGCAGTTGTTATATTAGAAGAAGGAAGAGTGCCTACAAAAAGGAATTAGAGTCAATCAATCATTAGAAGCTAAGTGGTTACTAGAAGATTATTCTAGGTGTCTTCATTCTCAGGTAGTGGATGCATGATCAAGGGTAAAATTTAAACACAATATTATGACTAATATGTTTTTTTGAACTCTCATAGGCACCTCATATTAATGTGAGAAATAAAGAAGGAGTGTTAAAAAGAGCCTTAGCTCGCGGACTTAATGTGTATGCTAAAAGGCTAAAGGGATTTATAAGCAATGGATACAAGTTTCACACAATAGATCGGGAGAGATATCAGAAGGTGCAAAATTTTGGAGTCATGGTTGAAGATGATAGAGATTCATACTATGAAAGACTCACTGATATTTATGAGTTGGACTACTATGGCACTTATAAAGTTGTGATTTTCCAGTGTGATTGGGTAGATATAACTTCACCAAGGGGATTGAAGATTGACAAAAACAACCACTCTTGTGTGAATTTCTCTAGGCTGATGCACACTAGAAAATCACTAAAAGATGATCCATTTATTTTTTCCTTCCAAGCAAAGCAAGTGTTTTATGTAGAGGATGGGATAGAGAAAATGTGGTTACATGTCATTCCGCATAAGATTAGAGATTCTTATGATGTAGAGATTGTCCATGCAATGGTTAATGATGGCATTGACATGTAGAATCTTAATGGATGAAAAAAATTTTAGTTAAAAGCAAAATAGATGCATGCATTCCACTGTTGGTTTTTCTACATGATGTGATATGTTCTAGCATATTAGTTCAAATTAAGCCTTTTGGATAATATGTTGTTTTTAGAAACTATAATTTATTTTCACGTAGTTTTATTAACCCAGTGTTTTGCTTTTTTAGAAATCTTTTGTTTGCAGTAGTGAGCTATAAATATAATTTTCATTGAATATAAATATAATTTTCATTGAATATTTCTACAGATCAATTATGAGCTAAGATCTGAATCCATTTGAAAAATGTGATTTAGTATCTAGGGACCACAATTAATGGAAGATTAATGGACACCTTTTCAACATCAAATTATTTATTTTCCCATTAAAGTTTTCATTTGAATTAAATGTTTCTATTGTTTGAAAACCAGTAAGGATTTGAATCTCTTTGACAAATAAGCATAGGTATGTAGACACTATATTTATGACAATATGATTTTTTATATTCATTTATAGTTTTTTAGTTCCATCTTGTTAAGAGAATTAGTATTCTTGAAAGATAGTAAAATTTACTATTTTATATAATACTACTATTTATTTAATTTTCAATGTTCACTCATTAACATAGAAAACGTGGCAAAGAAGACGAACTATTGCAACTTTTTTTCCAAATGAGCCAATGCAAATGATCAAGGAAACATATCCTATCCACATCAAGATGGAGATCATGATGATGAAATGGAAGATTCTCAGCCTGTATTAGGTCAATCTCAAAGTGGGACATGGAATGCAAACATTTCCTTTGAGGATGATGATGTTATTGAAACAATAGGTGATAATTTCTAATTACTTTGGTTGTGTTAGTGTCTTTATCTATTGTTGATGTAAGTTAAGTTTCATCAAGTTTGAATGATTTTTTAGATTCTGATGGAAAGGTCGGACTAAAGAAAGGGAAAGTTCATCTTTCGCAAGTATGGGTCCTAGAAGCACTCAAATTTGTTGTTAATTTTAACAAATATAAACAACCAATTGGGAGAGCAGGACATTTGCTGGTAAGATTTCTTGGCGAGGTTGCAAAGAGGGGGACGCTTTGTCCTATAGGTGAAAGTAGTTGGCACAAAGTCCATAAGTCCTATAAACTTGAGATTCTGAGTTCAACTTGGGTAAGTTATTTATTTTTTAGTGGAAAAGCATAGATCATCTTTTTTTGGTTTATCCTTAAGAAAGTATATAAGCTTGTACAAGTATTGAAATGATCATTTATCCCTTAAAACCATTCCAGTCTAGACAAAATAATATAGCTTCTCAAACTCAATTAATTTAGTATAGGAAAATAGGTATACAAAGTTATGACATCACAAGAGGTACCGAGTCTGGAAAGTTCAGATTTGGTCCATATTGATGTGCTCATGAATCCAATAGTTCACATACCACCACATAAATATTATATAGGGGATATAATATTAACTAGTTTAGTCTTCAATTACAAACCCAAAATGAAAGAACAACAACCATAGGGAACCAAAAATAGCGTGGATATTTTAATAACTTAGAATAAGGAACAGAAAATGCTCCATGAAATCTAAGGAAATTCCTCCAAAGAAAATGTCAATCATTACAACTTAGATCAAATTATATAGCTGCTCAAACTCAATTTATTTCATATACAAAAATAACTAAGACAAAGTTGACATCACAAGAGGCATAGTGTTTTGGAAAATTCTGATTTGGTCCATATAGATGTGCTCATGAAACCATGGAAATAACATATTTGATTCATATAGACTTGTTCATAATTTTTTGTTAGCTTTTATATTCATGAATACATGGTCTAAATGTGCATGTTACTTAATTTGGACTTATCTTTTTGAAATAGAGCAAGTTTCATATGTCAAAGGACTTGGAAATCGATCAAAGGATTCTATCACATGTCAATGGTAAATGGCAGACCTATAGGCATAAACTAAAAACTCTATACTTAAAACCTAACAAAACAGAGGAACAAATTGCAAGCAAAGTGCCTAGAAAAAGTGATTAAGGAACAATGGATTTGTTTGGTGAGCTACTGGTTTTCTTCTAAAGGAAAGGTAAGCATCATTGTTTGACTCAAACTGATTGACATGTTCATATAGAATATATATTTTATAAAATAATGTGATTCATAAGAATTTTGTGTGTTTCACAAACTTTCATTAATAGGAAAGAGTGTGTGTGCTCAAAAAGTTGATTGCCATATTACATGGTCAAAATGTTTTGCCCAAAAGAAGTTTGAATTTGTGAGATATCAATTTACGGGTCTGCATATTAGAAAATGAACTTTTCATAAAATTTTTTAAATAAATTTAAGTATCTTTATAGGAAAAACATGAGAACAGGGAGCCTAGTATTTTAGAAGTATGGAAGATCACTCACAAAAGAAAGGATGGAAGTTTTGTGGAAAACAAAAACACAAATGAATTTGTGGTTTGTTAATAATTTAATTGGTTTGTTCATTACACGTACTCAATGTGACTTAGAAAATATGATATAGTAGTGGACTCATTTAGTATAGGAAACAACTGAAAAATTGGTAGATCAGCGTCCTATTCAAAATCCTAAAATTCCCAAAGCATCAATAGAAGAAGCCATTTTCAATGAACTAATGTATGATGAAGACAACTCTAGTCAAAGAGTGGTGGGCTATGGATGTGGAGTGTCACGAAGTCAAGTGTTTGGATTACAAGCCGACTTAAGTAAATTCCATTCAGTTGATGACTCCCAGGCTATAAAAGCCATCATAGAGAAAGAGACTGAGCACTTGAGGAACGCATCTGAACAATGTGCAGGCCCAACTTCACCGTATGACTTTTGCACTGCGAGGAACGACATTTCCCTTGATGATTCTGTTGGAAGGGAGGAAATTAGAAGAAACATTCCTAATGAAGAAGTAATAAATCTTTATTTATTAATTTTTCTTCTTCTATATATCGTGTTAAATATAATTGTAAGCCTGCCCAATATTGTTATTTCTATTCAGATAGAACATGCACAAAGTATGTAATCTAAAAGTTATCTGTCTAAGTTAATTATTTATTAGAAGTTCTTATTCATGGTTAGGCTACTAGTTTCTATGTTCAACATAACTTCAATTGGTAATAGTTATTCATGTCATGATGTATTTATCTTTATATATCTTGTAATTATTCATTAGGATTTTTTCAAATTGTAGGTTGTTGCACATGCTCTTAATGGACAAGGAATTCCAAATAGAAATCATAACAATTCACGACCTGGAGTTTAAGTTTAATATGATATCATATATTAAATATATTTTTATTTGAGTGAAGACTTTCTTCAATGTTGTTGTTGTAGTTTATGAACAAATTGTTTTTTCAAAAGCCAGTAGTCCTTTATTTGTGTTTGTTTCCTCTATAACTGTAATTTCTTAAGACCAAATTTGAGCATGTCATCTATTTATTTTGTTAATATGTCAATGACCTTTGATTGAAATGACTCATTTTAGATTACAAAACATATTTGTGTGTGTCACTTAGTTCCTTCTCCGTTCGTACTTCTCACGTGATGTCAATGTTCAAATCTTACCTTGGGCCTTGTCATGAAGGTTGTGAATGTGATTGATTAAATGTCATGTATCCTCTTCCCTAGGCATACCATTGTTGTAGAAGGGCATATTTAGTAGGATCGAGCCACACCATCCATTATGTCAGATAAAATCTTCACCCTCAATAATCTAGATGTATGTTGTTCTTTCTACTTTAATTGTTTCCTAGTTTCTTCCGCAATCTCCATCAAGAGAACATCAAATTCGACTTGAAGAAAGATGTACACTTCTGGTGCTTTCTTCTGCTTAAAAAGGTGATGACTTGCACAATTCTTGATGTTCAAGGCTCTAATATACTTAGTCATCATCTTCTAAAAGATTGTTGGCCATACTTTTACTATCAAACATCATGTAACGATCAATTATATTGAGATACTTTTGGCTTATTTGATTTTCAAAGTAAGCATATTATGGGTTTAACATAGCTTAATGCTTTTTTATCAGATGTATCCCAAATAGCTTGAAGCCTATTGTACAATTTATAACAGAGCATTGGGGTTGATAAAGAGAGGGAGGAAGAATGGTGGAGGGACATGGATCCGTAGATAAGGAGGGGTATGCATGAAAACACCAACTCAAAAGGTATCATCACAATAGTTAACAACCTGGAGTCTAAGTTCAATATGATATCATATATGAAATATATTTATATTTGAGTGATGAATTTTATTAATGTTTTTGTTGCGGTCTATGAACAACTTGTTTGCCAAAATTTAGTAGTCCTTTATTTGTGTTTATTTCATCTATATCTCCCGAGTATGTCATCTATTTCTTTTATTAACATGTCAATTTCCTTTGATTGAAACAACTCATTTGAGATTGCAAAGCATATGTGTGTGTCACTTAATTCTCCGCCCATTCATACTTCTCATGTGATGTCAATGTTCAAATCTCAACTTGGGCTTTTTCATGAAGGTTGTGAATGTGATTGGTTAAATGCAATGTATCCTCTTCCCTAGGCATATCATTATTGTAGCAGGGCACATTTTGTAGGATCGAGCCAAACCATCCATTATGTCAGGTAGAATCTTCACCCTCAATCATCTTGATGTATGTTGTTCTTTCTATTTTATTTGTTTCCTAGTTTCTTCTACAAGATCCATCAAGAGCACATTAAATTCGACTTGAAGAAAGATATACATTTCTGGTGCTTTCTTCTGCTTAAAAGATGATGACTTGCACAATTCTTGGTGTTCAAGGCTCTAATATGCTTAGTCATCATGTTCTGAAAGATTTTTGGACATACTTTTAGTATCAACCATCATGTACTGATCAATTATATTGAGGTGCTTTTGGCTTATTTAATTTTCAAAGTAAGCATATTGTGGAGTTTAATATAACTTCATGCTTTGTTATTAGATGTATCCCTAATAGATTGAAGCCTATTGTAAAATTTATAACATAGCATTGGGGTTGATAAAAAGAGGGAGGAAGAATGGTGAAGGAACATGGATCCGTAGACAGGGAGGGGTCTGCAGGACAACACAATAACACCAGCTCAAAAGGTATCATCACAACAATTCATGATCTGGAGTCTAAGTTGAATATGATATCATATATTAAATATATTTATATTTGAGTGACGAATTTCTTTAATGTTGTTTTTGTGGTCTATGAACGACTTTTTTGTCAAAATTTAATATTCCTTTATTTGTGTTTGTTTCCTCTATATCTCTCAAGATTGTCAGCTATTTCTTTTGTTAACATGTCAATTTCCTATGATTGAAATGACTCATTTGAGATTGAAAAATATATTTGTTTATTTCTTAGTTTCTTTTCCAAGATCCATCAATAGCACATTAAATTCGACTTGAAGAAAGACCTACATTTATGGTGCTTTCTTCTTCTTTAAATGGTGAGAACTTGCACAACTATTTCTTTTGTTAACATGTCAATGTACTTTGATTGAAATGACTCATTTGAGATAGAAATACATATTTGTGTGTCTCACTTCATTCTCCCTCCCTTTATACTTCTTACGTGATGTCGATGTCCAAATCTCGCCTTGGGACTTGTCGTGAAGGTTGTGAATATGATTGATTAAATTGCATGTATCCCCTTCCCTAGGCATACCATTGCTGTAGCAGGTCATTTTCTATAGGATATTCAATCATATAGATGCATGTTGTTCCTACTTTATTTGTTTCCTAGTTTCTTGTGCAAGCTCCATAAAGAGCACATTAAATTTGACTTGAGGTACGATGTACATTTCAGCTTCTTTCTTCTTCTTTAAAATATGAGTTGCACAACTCTTGGTGTTCGAGGCTCTAATCTACTTAGTCAGTATGCTCTGAAAGATTTTTAGCGATACTTTCATTATCAACCATCATGTACAAATCAATTATATTGATATACTTCTTGCGCATTTGATTTTCAAAGCAAGCATATTATGGAGTTCAATACCACTGCGTGTTTTATTACAATCTTCACCTAGTTGTTCTTCAGGTGTTTTCTTCTCTGATCTTCTTTCTTCCCATTTGAAATGTAACAAAGACTTTCTATGGACATGGAACCAACTAAGCCTTTACGAAGTACAAGGTTGCAACAAAAAATAGAGTCCTACTACTAAGTATGCACCCAATCGTATACTAGGAATGTCAATCAGATATCAACTACAACGTGGGCTCTGCTACCAAAAGTCCCTTATTTTGATGGCCATCTGATAGTGGTGGGCCTTTTCACTCACCCAGGAACCAATGAGATTCCTCCCCCAGTCCCCTTCCCATTGTTTTTTTGGTAATTTCTCACCCAACTTTCTGTTTTCTTTTTAGAACTATTGCTTTCTTATAGGATGAATCAATCATTATTTTGGTTTTCCCTATTCTTCTAATTCATCCATTACAATCTCCACCTAATTTTATACTTGAGAGTGAACCTCCTATCTCTAAATCTATAGGGTGCACACACAATTTTGAGAAACTTATGCTAACATTAACATTGCTGTGTGGTTTGACACTGCTTATTAATAACCACATATGAGGTAACAAAAGCTCACTTCAAAGAAGAGAATTAGTTGGATTCTACCTTGCTTAAATGTTGATTGGTGAAATTGATGACATTCTTAGGGCCCTCCTCCTCTGGCTGACCATTATTTCCTCACCAGTTCTCAAACCAACACTGCCCCCCTCCCCCAGTCAGTCCCACTGTTAACCACCATTCCTAACTCTAACCAAGACTTTGACATGCAAAATTGAAAGGTGGTATTTTTTCCTCATATATGCCATCACTTTGATAGAATTCCATGTGGGGGAGATGTTTAAGAGAGAGTACAACTTATTAGGCATAAAAGAAACAACTTATGTTTTCTACATTGTGGTGTGGTGTGATACATAACTTATGGAATGTGGGTTATTTTGAATTATAACTTTTGTAAATTTATTCCCCTCTCAATGTTCTTTATAGGTTATGCAAAGCATCTATTTTCATGAGTATACTTTACTCTACCAGGTATTTTTTCTATCTAAAAAGATATGTTCGCTGGTATTGGTTAGAGAAACTTTGTTTAAATTTAATTTGTCCCCTTAGTACTGTTGTATTGAAATTGAGACATAATTGAGACATATAAGAGATGAAGATTTAGAACATAGAGGGGTGACCTGAAGATGATGGATATAGTCAAAGGCTTATAAGAGATGACAGAGATGAGTGGTCTCATGAACGATTCAAAATCTCAAGAAAATGCAGGTCATCTAAGAGGGTCCACAACTTCTAGTCATGCTTCATGCTTGATAATACTCATATTTAATATTTCTATTTGGTTTATATGATTTGCTTCTAACTACAACACCTAAGGGCATTTGGGTTAACTCTTGATGATTTTTTTCTATTTTCAATGGTGCTAACCTTCCTTTCTTCCTTCTCTAGGGATACAAATTTGATGCTTGAAGGAGAGTTGTTAGATAGAAGAGGATATGCATACGTTGTACTAGTCTTAGCCAAGAACTTAGTGCTTTGAAGGTGTAGTGTGGAAAAATTAGTAGGCTTAGATCATTTATTATTAGTTGGATCTGATGGGTATCTTTTCTGTTGCAGATGTTGTTATCGGTGCTAGTATAAATTGGTGGACAATGTGTTGATAAAAAAAAATAGATTGATTATTCCTATTATATTCAGAATGCAGACACAATAGTCCACATATAATGGATTTTGGGTACAAGTACATAAATAGAAAATATAACAAAACTTGGACGTTTAATCTGCAGAGAACGAGGGACTTTCAGTAGAGTTGTGGCTTTGTTTTGGTCTATGTGCTTGAATTACATTCCAACAGGTTAGTTTGTCTTTGTACATGAAGTATCTAACATTAATCCCTTTCTAGCCTATAATTACTTCTGCAATCACCAAATTTTGGAATTCCACATTGACATACTAGCTATTGTATGCAGGGAAATCTCTATTTTCTTGGTCTTTCAGAGCAAATTACATCATAAAAAAAATGAAATGATGATGGCTTGGCCAACCATGCCATTTCAAAGAGGAAATTGTTTACTATTGGGGGGATTGATGACATTTTCACAAATATAATATGTGAGTAAGTACATTATACAGAGCTTTGTGGTTATTATCTTTTGTTGGCATGACTGAATATAAATGCAGTCTCACCATGGAAGATCTATTGTTGCATGGAATTGTTGTTGTGAGTAGAGACGAATCTTTTTTATTCTAGCTCATAGAAGAGTTGCAAGATTCTATTAATTGGATGATGAGGCAGGGTGGCTTCTCTTCTTTGCTTCTACATTTGGCCTTCAATGAATATGGAGGTTGGTAGATATACAATACATTGAAATAGAAATTTATATAGAGTTTGTCACTGTGTGGAACTGTTGCTGTGATTAGAGGCTAAAAGAAAATAAATCCAACTTATAGAAGAGCTGCAATATTTGATTAGTTAGAAGATGACATAGGATGGTTTCTCTTCTATGCTTCTAAAGGTGGCCTTCCATGAATACGGTGGTTGGTGGTCAAAATTGCTGACGTTTGGAGTTGCTAGATGGTGTATGGGTGATTTGTTTGATGGAGTCTTTTTCCTCATCTTTTTCTTTGTAAGATTGTTGACATGTTTTCAATTTGTTTGTATGAGTCACTCTCCTCTTCTTTCTTTTTGTAAGATGAACCACTGTATGAGCTTGTTGGCCTGCTTGCGGGGTGAAGGATGAATAAAAATGACCCCATTTATTCTAAAACGATTGTCCTCTTATTGGCGTGATTGATTCTTGAAGTTGTATCATCTATTTATTGCAAAATGTGTGGGTATATAGCTGATTGATTATTAATTTGCGTGCACGTGTGCGTTGTATACAATATTCTCCACCTTTTTTTGAGTGGATAAACCCTTCACCCTATTTTAATGACTGAAAACAAAATTGTATTTCCGCTCTAAGAAGCGTGGTTATCTAAAATTTTGCACGCTGAAATGTGTAGAAAAAAAGTGTGTCTATGTTTCCACTTTTCATTTAGTCACAATTTTGACCAGGGTGGATAGCATATTTAGCCAAGCTTTTAGGCATGGAGAAACCATGGTATAAGCGTGGAAAATCACATATGTTTCTTGTAGTGTTTCTACATAAGAGGAAGGGACCGCCCCCCACAGTGATCATATTTAGTTCAGGATTTTTAGGAGCCTGGACAATCTGCTTTATCTGACCTTTGTAAAATTTGCACACATTTGCTAAGTGTCTAGGTTTATCACACACAAAGTAGACATGTTTTCCTCCTTGATCACTATTATTACTCTTAGTTTAGTGGTTCTTGCGGCCCTTAAAAGAAGGTTTGGATTTCTTAATGAGATGGAAAGGGTTAGGCTTCTTCTTGATTTTATCACCTATAACCATATTGACATTAGGGTTAGAGTTCCTGTCTTGTTCCCTATATCTATCCTCAGTTTGTAGGGATTTAACTAAGAATGTCATGGACAAATTCCCTTCTCTATGTCTAAGGGTCCTGAAAAAATACTTCCAAGAAGGTGGAAGTTTTTCTATGAGGGATGCTACTTGAACATTTTCATCAAGTGTAACCTTCGGTCATGGATTTAGAAACTAACTTTTGATATTCTAGAACTTGAGCGGAAATAGATTTATCATCAACCGTATTATAATATCGCCATTCAAAAAAGGCATAACCCTTGAGACTAATATCTTCTAGACAAAATTTTGAATCTAAAACTGTTCATAGTTCAAGAGATTTTGGGACTTATGATAAATATCATAGAATTCACTGGATAAGGCTGAAAGGATCCTATGATGACATTGATAGTAGGTTTCCTTGGAAACAAGATTTGGGACAACATGTGTAGGAACAATGGGTTCAGTTTGTTCTTCTCCTTCATTGAGGTTTGTGAGTTGAGGTTCGAACACAAAAGGAACAAACACATCTTGGGGTAAGATGGCGGAAACAACACCCAAAGAGGTAGACTAGAATCACATTTTTTTGCTACAAACGATGAAAGTGTAGATCAGAAAATTATCTCAGGCGAAGGGAAGCAACATCATCAAGAGAAAGCATGATTTTCAATTCTATATCAAATAAATAGTAGTTAACTAAATAAATCTAATTAACAATTGTTTACCAATCTGTCTTGAAAATGTTGGATAGATTCGATGGAACGTAAGGATCTGTCTTGAAATTGTTAGATATAGGACACAAGTTAATTAGATTAAGACACACGATTAACCACCAAAATTTACAACAGTAATAAGAACAATAATGGATTTGGAGAAAAATAGTGATTGGTTAGAAGACGCAAATTCTAAAGTCAGGGATGAAGGCGTGAAATACATTATCTTCAAGACAGATTCCGCCATTCTTGGCACAAACTTTTCTTCAACAGTTTGTCTCTAAGATTCATCCACACCAACTCTGGTACAACTGCCCGATGCAAGTGGCAGGATGTGTCAAACTCATTCTTTTAGCCCTTTGTCGTAAAGAAGAAATAGATCGACGTGAAACATTGCCTGCTCAAGAAAATTAAAGCAGCAAGAAAAGATGTTTGGGAATGAACAAGAGGGTGTTGTTGAGGTAGATAAAACATGAGAAACTAGAACAAAAAAATCTTTTTTTTCCTTTGTGTGGGCAATTGTTTAAGGGATTTGATTTAATTATTAACAGGATAATCTTGCAATAGGGATGGCAATAAGATACCCATTGTACACAAAGAATTGTGGTGTCATTAAATTAATAAAGTTATATCATACCAAATTGTTCGAACGGCCAGAGCAAATAAAATGAATCGAATAAATCAGGTGATTAGAAGATTTGAATAGGAAAGAAGAAGAGATATACAAGTTCCCGTCGGATTAGTATATTACCAACTCCCATGAATTCATGGAAAGATAAAGACCCTGCTTCCAACGCCAACTACAAAGTATGTGCCCGGCTACCAACCGTAAATAACATAGGTAAGAGGACAGTCGTTGCCGACCACACCCCGGCCGTCCTCCTAGCTACCGTATCTGTCCACCGCCAAGCTTTCATGGGCAGTCCGTCGGTATTCCCTTGTGAATCCGAAGCCCTTGACGAGCAAATTGACCTAGAAAGCGGCCTCCGCCGTAAGGGCGATTTATGTTTGAGAGAACGCAACAGCAACGGCGATTGGAGGTGCAACAACAGGCCATGGTCTGCTCTACCTTGTCAACTACTAGAGAGCATATCTGGACGGCTTAGGGAACATTTGTTTTATGGGATATGGACGGATTATGCAGAATATTGTATTCTCTGCTCCCAGTTAAAGGAGTTTCTGGTTTTGAGGAGTACCGCAATATGGGTTGTTATGTTTGATTTCGGTAGATAGGATCTTTCCGGTTCTCACGTTCATAAACAAAGCTAGCAGCGAAATGGGACAGAAACAGCGTGTCGGCGTCCCTCACAATTAAGATGGAATTAAATCTCCCGCATTTATTTATGCTAGAAAGTGCAGGACCAAACCTAAAATTTGTACAACTGGACTTATAAATGCAATCCAATTTAGCCACATCCGGAAAAGCAAACGTGCCCTTAGCCTCATTGAATTCCTAATCTTCCGCAGCGTCTGTAGAGGATGGTGGCGAGCCTCGTCAGCGTCGGTTTTGTCCATCACCTGGCCTCGTGGCCAGGGGCGGAACTAGGGGGAGGCTGCCGGGGCTTTAGCCCCCCCTCCCCCCAAAAAATTAATACAAGTAGTGGTTCTTGTAATATTAAATATATATCACATGTAAATAAATACATTAACTGCATAGTAGTTAACAAAAAAATGAGTTAGTTGGAGTGGTAAAAAGTTGGTTTCCAAAACCAAGAGACTCAAGTTCCACTCTCAATGTTTGTATTTTTTCGACTCAGCCCCCCCCCCCCCTTTGTATTAAAATACACACATATATGATTTCAGCCCCCCTCAATGTAATTTTCTGGTTCTGCCACTGCTCATGGCCCAATGGCCTTTCATTGATGTTCAGCGAAGGAAACTTGCAGCGAAGGAAACTTGCGGTTGTACTGGCGGATCCCAAGAAGTCATCCGTGAACCACTTACATAATGGATGTAGCGGGCGGATGCGCCGTTTGAATCAACCATACAAAAATGTCCTTCATCATCACAGTAAGCCTTCGGGATCCCTCCATCAAACCTTCCTTCTTCGTACCCGTAGTAAGAGCAGAACCAGTCTTCACTCCAATTTTTACGATCGAGGATATTGCTATGGCAAAAGATACACGTAACTATTTTCAGTTGGCTTGTTCCTACAATGTAAGCCAGGTATACCTTACAGTCTTTCCCGGACATGGGACTGCACGAGAACCTTTCGGTTCTTCGGTGATATATTCCACGGTCGAGGAGGCTTCCAGTAAAACAGGTTCAAGAAGAATAAGGAGGAACCTTAATTTGACATTCTCATGAGGAGAAGAAGATGGCTGACGAAGAACGAGGAGCCATCCGCAGCGAGAGGCACCGCAGTAAACCCTTGTTAAAGTTTGGGGACTTCCATCGGCAGGATTCTTGGTAGCCGGGCAGATACTTTGTAGTTGGCGTTGGAAGCAGGGTCTTTATCTTTCCATGAATTCATGGGAGTTGGTAATATACTAATCCGACGAGAACTTGTATATCTCTTCTTCTTTCCTATTTAAATCTTCTAATCACACGATTTATTCGATTCATTTTATTTGGTCCGGCCGTTCGAACAATTTGGGATGATATAACTTTATTAATTTAATGACACCACAATCCTTTGTGTACAATGGGTATCTTATTGCCATCCCTATTGTAAGATTATCTTGTTAATAATTAAATCAAATCCCTTGAACAATTGCGCACACAAAGGAAAAAGAAAGATTTTTGTGTTCTAGTTTCTCATGTTTTATCTACCTCAGCAACACCCTCTTGTTCATTCCCAAACATCTTTGCTTGCTGCTTTAATTTTCTTGAGCATGCAATGTTTCACGTCGATCTATTTCTTCTATGCGACAAAGGGCTAAAAGAACGAGTTTGACACAGTCCTGCCACTTGCATCAGGCAGTTGTACCAGAGTTGGGGTGGCTGAATCTTAGAGACAAACTGTGGAAGAAAAGTTTGTGCCAAGAATGGCAGAATCTGTCTTGAAGACAATGTATTACACGCCTTCATCCCTGACTTTAGAATTTGCGTCTTCTAACCAATCACTATTTTTCTCCAAATCCATTACTGTTCTTATTATTGTTGTAAATTTTGGTGGTTAATCGTGTGTCTTAATCTAATTAACTTGTGTCCTATATCTAACAATTTCAAGACAGATCCTTACGTTCCATCGAATCTATCTAACATTTTCGAAACAGATTGGTAAACAATTATTAATTAGATTTATTTAGTTAACTACTATTTATTTGATATAGATTTGAAAATCATGTTTTCTCTTGATGATGTTGCTTCCCTTCGCCCGAGATGATTTTATGATCAACGCTTTCATCGTTTGTAGCAAAAAAATGTGATTCTAGTCTACCTCTTTGGGTGTTGTTTCCGCCATCTTACCCCAAGATGTGTTTGTTCCTTTTGTGTTTGAACCTCAACTCACAAACCTCAATGAAGGAGAAGAACAAACTAAACCCATTGTTCCCACACATGTTGTCCGCAATCTTGTTTCCAAGGAAACCTATTATCAATGTCATGATAGGATCCTTTCAACCTTATCCAGTGAATTCTATGATATTTATCATAAGTCCCAACTGCTCTTGAACTATGGATGGTTTTAGATTCAAAATTTTGTCTAGAAGATACTAGTCTCAAGGGTTATGCCTTTGTTGAATGGCGATACTATAATACGGTTGATGATAAATCTATTTCCGCTCAAGTTCTAGAATATCAAAAGTTACACTAGTACAGAAATGGATTATAACGTCACTACATGTAGGGTCAGTTTTACCAAATAACTGACTTTATATGTCTAAAAAAATGCGGGCACCACTTAAGACCTCTTAGGTCGGTTTTTTTAAATAAACCGACCTTGTAGTGTAACTCTATAGGGTCGGTTTTCCAAATAACCGACCTTATATGTCTATAAAAATGCGGGCACCATTTAAGACCTCTTGGGTCGCTTTTCTTAAAATAACCGACCTTGTAGTGTATCTCTATAGGGTCGTTTTTCCAAATAACCGACCTTATATGTCTATAAAAAATGCGGGCACCACTTAAGACCTTTTGAGTCGGTTATTTTAAAATAACCGACCTTGTAGTACATCCTTATAGGGTCAGTTTTTCTAAAACAAGCGACCTTATAGACAATTTTCCCGCGGCAAAAATTTTGTTTCGTGCCTTGATCTATAGAGTCAGTTTTACATGATAACCGACCCTAAAGGGTTTCTCGATCGACAAATTCGTCGACCGAATAAGAGCTGAATTTCACGTATACAAGCACCTATAAGGTCGGATTTTTTTCATAACCGACCTTACAGTCCTCTTCGGTTCAGAACCTCTAAGGTCGGTTATCCATACAAAACTGACCTTAAAGACCACGTCCGGTCGACAAATTAGTCGACCGATATCTATTCTTGATCCAAATTTCACGCATTTATAAGCACTTCTAGCGTCGGATTTGCACTTATAACCGACCTTAGAGCAATCTCGGTCGACGAATTTGTCGACCGTTATGGAGTCAGTATTCAAGTGTATAAGCAACTTTTAGGGTCGGTTTTTTCTTTATAACCGACCTTAGAAGTATATTCAGTCGACAATATTGTCGACCGAGATAAACTAGGATCCAGTATAGTTTCACATATGAATAAGTACCTCTAGGGTCGGTTTTATCCTAAACACCGACCCAATAGATACATAAGCGACTGAAATCTGGCTCAATCTCAGTCGACAAATTCTTCGACCGAATATGAGCTGAATTTCACGTATACAAGCACATATAGGGTCGGTTTTTTATTTATAACTGACCTTACAGTCATCTTCGGTGCAACACCTCTAAGGTCAGTTATTTCCTACAAAACCGACCTTAAAGGGCTTCTCGGTCGACAAAATCGTCAACCGATGTCTATTTGCTCTCGGTCAACAAATTTGTCGACCGATATGTGGCTCTAAGGTCGGTTTTAGTCTTAAAACCGACCCTAAAGGCACTATGCGAAGGAAATCTGGCTCTTCCTTGGTCGACAAATTCGTCGACCGATTTCTATTCTAGATTCAGATAGTTCACGCATGTATAAGCATCTCTAGCGTCGGATTTGCACCTATAACCGACCTTAGAGCATTTCTCGGTCGACAGATTTGTCGACCGAAAAGAAGTTAGTTTTTAAGAAACTTTTAGGGTCGGTGTTTTCTTTAAAACCGACCTTAGAAGTCAACTCGGTCGACAATATTGTCGACCGAGATATTATGATCCAGTTTAGTATTTCACACATGAATACGTACCTCTAGGGTCGGTTTTATCATATAAACTGACCCTATAGGTAGATAAACGAATGAAATCTCAATCTTGGTCGACGAATTGTCGACCGAATCCTTTCGGTCGACAAATTTGTCGACCGATTAACGTCTAGAAAAACCAACCGTCACAACGGCTAGAAAATCAACTGTCATAACAGCTAAAAAAATCAACCGTCGTAACGGCTAGAATTTCAACAGTCGTAACGGCTATAAATACGACCGTTGGGTTCCACGAGAATGGTCCATAAAACGACCGTTGCGGGAGTTGGTCGACAAATTGTGGACCGAAATTGGATCTGTTTTGCTATAAATAGCACCCAAAACGATCCATTTCTTCACACCTTCACATTCTCACTTCTCTAGCTCTTCTCTAGTGTATTCTTGTGAAAATCTTCAGCTTCTCTACATCCAATTCTTGCTTGCTATTTCTCCATTTCAATGCAACGAAATGGCTTCATCATCTACGCGTGGAAAAAAGCAAGTTGCAAGTAGGAAAGGAAGGCCAGTCTCTTCAACGTTGCCGTTCATCAACGAAATTCCTTTCATCGACGCAGCTGCAGGCGACCGCTACCTCAGGCTCTCGGCAAAACCCCCTCTTCCACGACGGCCAGTTGACGTCATGGACTTCCAAAGCATTGTCGATTTGGAAGAACTTTTCGAGGTGCAACATTTGACTGATTTTCTAAATCCTTCCTTCCATTCCTACTCCTCTAAAGTAGTTAATGAATTCTATGCCAATTTAGCCGAACATCCTGACCATGGTTCCTTCTCCTCTATGGTTAGTGGGTATGGATTCCATTTTACTGAGGAGGGTATTCTTGATATGCTTGACATAGATATAGAAGAATATAAAATTTTATTGATCTCACTAGAGGAACTCCACTCAACAAACTCTCCTAAGTTAACAATGCAATTAGCCTTAGTGATGTCAAAACAACCATCTTTCAATCCAATACGACTTGTCATGAAGATAGGGGTACCTATTATGCCATAAATTTAAAACCTGAAGCTAGGATCATAAATATCATTGTTTCCACTAATATCCATCCTAGATCAAACAAATCTGAAGTACCCACCTTTCGTATGTACCTTATCTATGCCATTCTCAAAAGTATTCCCATAAACTTTATTCGTATCATCATTAACAATATGTTTGAGTTTTCTGGCAATCCATCATATGCTGACTTTGTATGCCAACTCAACATTTTCTTAAGAAAAATATTGAGGACGACTTAGGGTACACATGGGATAGAAAACCTCAAAAAATAAGTAAAAATACGGGGAAAAGATGGGAATTGACTTTGGCCACAAAAGGGCTAGGACTGAAGGGGAGACATCCACCCAAGACATACCTCCACCACCTCCTCCTACCAACCTACCCCATGATCCTATTACAAATACCTTGACATACATTGCTGGCACCCAATATCACCTAAGTAGGCAATTGGATTATAATCACCATGCCATGACTTATTTAAACCAAAGGATGCAAACTCTCTCTCCTAGCCAACCTAATGAATATCCCTATTCCCTTAATCCTGGCATGATAAATCCCTACAATCCTTCCTACAACTACTATCAAATTCCACCTCCACCATCTCCTGATCTCACACATACTCAGTTTTCCCCAATTCAACTTCAAGACATTGCTGCGAACTTTCGCTTTGATCGTGTTCCCACCTTCTTGGAGGCTTATGCCTTAACCATGACAGGTGCCTTGGAGTGGCAGACATTGGTCAAATATTATGGAGATGATCCCTTTCTTGGAAAAGACCCAGACATTGATGTAATCCTTCGGTCTTTCTAGTGAGATTATGAGATATCTTTGTAATGATGTAATGTATTTTTTTATAAAGCAAGTATTTCATGTTTCATCTTATAAAGTGTATGGGCATTAAATTGTTATGAATAAAAGTGTTTTCCATGGCTTCATTTGGACATATACATGTTATATAAGAATATTGTTATTTCAAATGATTGAAAAATAAATTATGGTTAAATTTGACAAAGCATCACTTGGTTAATCTCATACACACACACTTGGTACTTAATTTAAAACATTGAAACCGGGTTAATCTCGGTCGACAATATTGTCGACTGAGGATGACTTTAGGGTCGGTTTTTGCCTTGTAACCGACCTTAGAGCTCTTTCGATCGACAAATAGTCGACCGACATGAAATTTCGAACCAGTTTTCCACGCATCATCGGTCGACAAATATGTCGACCGACAGTTATTTGGTCGACGAATTTGTCGACCGAATGAAACCAGATTTGTTTTCTCAGAAGCACCTCTAAGGTCGGTTTTTTAAAAACCGACCCTATAGGTTTTCTCGATCGACAATATTGTCAACCGAATATATGAAGTTTAGTTTTTCACACATGTATAAGCACATTTAGGGTCAGTTTTTGCCTTGTAACTGACCCTGGAGCTCTTTCGATCGACAAATAGTCGACCGACAGAATTTTTAAATAGAGTTCAATTCTTTTCAAAATGTTATAAAAGCATTGGGATCTCAATCTTTTGTCTCATTGTTGGGAATTCACATCTCTCAATACCACCATCATCACATTTGTTGATTCTAGGTATTTAAACCCTTAGTTCATCACTAAACATGGTTATCACTTATTAGGTAACTATTATCTTTAGGTCATATCTGACCAAGATATTCAGGATATTTGTTACACAATCATCTCAATTCCATATCAACCATATCAATTTTATATCAAAATCATGCAATACAAAAATTACATCTCTATTCCCTCATTAGGGTTAGAGTTTCCCATCTTTATCAATTAAGGTTTCAAATATCAACATCCCATATTGAAATTTCACATTAGGGTTTTTACACAACACCACCCTATATTAAGGTTTCACATAACATTTCCATATTAAGATTTCACATAAAATCATTCCATATAAGGGTTTCACATAACATTATCCCATAATAGTGTTTCATACGACATCACCATATATTAAAGTTTCACATAACATCATTAGAGTTTCTCGGTCGACGAATTTGTCGACCGAGATTGAGTCAGCTTTCACGTGTATAAGCACCTATAGAGTCAGTTTCTCCTTTAAAACCAACTCTATACCGCACCCCGGTTGACAATTCTGTCGACCGACATGAAATTTCGAACCAGTTTTCCACGCATCATCGGTCGACAAATATGTCGACCGACAGTTATTTGGTCGACGAATTTGTCGACCGAATGAAGCCAGATTTGTTTTCTCAGAAGCACCTCTAAAGTTGGTTTTCTAAAAACCGACCCTATAGGTTTTCTCGATCGACAATATTGTCGACCGACTATATGAAGTTTAGTTTTTCACACATGTATAAGCACCTTTAGGGTCGGTTTTTGCCTTGTAACCGACCCTAGAGCTCTTTCGATCGACAAATAGTCGACCGACATAATTTTTAAATAGAGTTCAATTCTTTTCAAAACATTATAAAAGCATTGGGATCTCAATCTTTTGTCTCATTATTGGGAATTCACATCTCTCAATACCACCATCATCACATTTGCTGATTCTGGGTATTTAAACCCTTAGTTCATCACTAAACATGGTTATCACTTATCAGGTAACTATTACCTTCAGGTCATATCTGACCAAGATATTCAGGATATTTGTTACACAATCATCTCAATTTCATATCAACCATATCAATTTTATATCAAAATCATGCAATACAAAAATAACATCTCTATTCCCTCATTAGGGTTAGAGTTCCCCATCTTTATCAATTAAGGTTTCAAATATCAGCATCCCTTATTGAAATTTCACATTAGGGTTTTTACACAACACCACCCTATATTAAGGTTTCACATAACATTTCCATATTAGGATTTCACATAACATCATTCCATATAAGGGTTTCACATAACATTATCCCATAATAGTGTTTCATACGACATCACCATATATTAAAGTTTCACATAACATCATTATTAGGGTTGTGGAAGCACTTTATAGTTTCTTGGTCGATGAATTTGTCGACCGAGATTGAGTCATATTTCACGTGTATAAGCACCTATAGGGTCGGTTTCTCCTTTAAAACCGACTCTATACCGCACCCCGGTCGACAATTCTGTCGACCGACATGAAATTTCGAACCAATTTTCCACGCATCATCAGTCGACAAATATGTCGACTGACAGTTATTCGGTCAACGAATTTGTCAACCGAATGAAGCCAGATTTGTTTTCTCAGAAGCACCTCTAAGGTCGGTTTTCTAAAAAATGACCCTATAGGTTTTCTCGATCGACAATATTGTCGACCGACTATATGAAGTTTAGTTTTTCACACATGTATAAGCACCTTTAGGGTCGGTTATACAAAAAAACCGACCCTAGAGGTGCTTGTACGAAAAATATTTTGCCTTTTTTCGATCGACAAATCGTCGACCGAATGAGCCATATTTCTTTGTATAAGCACCTGTAGCGTCGGTTTTACCTAATAACCGACCTTATAGGTCTTTTCGGTCGACATATTCGTCGACCGAGTTTGCGTTTGATTTACACAAAAGCCGAAATTTTTGTCTTTCTTTCTCCCGCGAAACCTTTTTCTCTTTTCTCATCTCTCTCCCATGGCACCGCGAAACCCTCTTTTCTTCCGCTGTTCCCGCGAACGCTTCTCCGTGAAGCCGTTGCCGCCTCTCCACGCTGCCAAAAGGATCGTGAAGCTCGTCGTCGCCGCCTTCTACTCCTCCTTCATGAAGCCCGTCGTTGCCTTGAAGCTCTCTTCGTTGCCATGAAACTTTTCTTTGACGTGAAGCTCGTCGTCGCCACCTTCCACTCTTCCACAAAGGTCGCCGCCTCTCCGTGAAGTTCGTCTCTTTGTACACGAAGCTCACTGCCATTTCCAAGTAAGTTCGAGCTTCCTTCGTTCGTTGTTCCCCTTCATTCCCGCCCGCCGCCATTGCTGCTTCCAGGTCCATCTCGGTCGACAATTAGTCGACCGAGAGCCCACCTGCGCGCAGCGTCCAGGTCCACTCGTCGACCGAGAATGGACCTAAAGCTGCGCGCAGGTGGGCTCTCGGTCGACTAAGTGTCGACCGAGATGGACCTGGAACTTATTTATATTAGAGCTATAAATGTTTTAATCATATTTTCTGTAATGTTCACAAATAGTTCTGAATATTATAATGATTTCAATCTTTGGACTATTGGAAACAGCCTTATTTTGCTAATTTGTACAAATATTTTCCATTTATATGATTTGATAATCCAATAATAAAAACATGCATGCCTTTTTTCATATGTAATCATTATATAAATTTTAGAAATTAATTCTAGATTAGACATGTGTACTTCTAGATTGACACTTTAGGGTTGATGCATGATGTTTAACTTAATATATAAATATGAAAATAATGCATTTATATATTAACTTAGAAACCCGTTCAAAAGTTACTTATTAGGAGTAAACTTTGGATAGTCCCCAGTTTGGTACTGTTTTTGGATATTTTAATCTCACTTAGGATGTACCTGTATAATGTATGTTTAGTTTTGTAGATTATTTCAGTAGGATTTCTCCATTGGTTCTCTAGGTACATATGTGAGTGGTTATTTTCCATTTACATCGGTGTACTTGGAGAACTTAGGGGAAATGCTACTAAAATTTTCTTCAAAACTAAGCATACATTATACAGTTACTAGTGAGATTAAATATTCAAAAATGGGATAGGTGGTACACTTTCTATCAATAAAAACTTACAGATTATTATAGTAGCAATATTAAACTGTTAGTTTTATAATTAATTTTAATGTGATATAGAAAATGGATCGAAGTTGGATGTCTATCAAGAACCGTTGCAGTCCAGAGTTTGCCAAAGGTCTTGATGAATTTATCAGATTTGCTGAGGAACATAGGAAACTACCTACAGATAGGCTATATTGTCCATGTAGAAATTGTTGTAACAATTTGAAAGTTGATACTGGTGAGGAAATTAAGAATCATGTCATATGCAATGGGATCATACAAGGTTATAATGAATGGTATTGGCATGGAGAGAAATTGAATTATGGAGCAGAAAATGTCGATACTAATAGTTGTGGCATAGAAGATATAGATAATGATGATAATGTTAATGATGAACCGATTCAAGATGACCATATTCAGGATGATATGATTGATGAGATGCTACGTAGTTGTCAGGACAATGTCATTGATCCACCTTCTTTATTTGCAAACATTGTGCATGATGCTGAAAAACCATTATATAAGGGTTGTACTAAGTTCACGAGGTTGAGTGCTGTGATGCGATTATACACTCTTAAAGCTCAAAACCGGTGGAGCGATATGAGTTTCACTTCACTGTTGTCTTTGTTAAAAAAATTCTTCCTGAAGGCAACGAGCTTCCAATTTCAACATATCAAGCAAAGAAAATAATGTGCCCAATGGGAATGGAGGCTAAGAAGATTCATGCATGTACACATGATTGTGTGTTATTTCAGAAGGACTATAGTAATTTGATAAATTGTCCAAAATGTGGTGCGTCAAGGTATAAGACTACAAATTCAGCCCAGGCTAAAAATGGCTCTCCTGCCAAGGTGATGTGGTATCTACGAATAATACCACGATTTCAATGCTTATTTGCTAATACAGAAGATGCGGAAAATTTGTCTTGGCATGGGGAGTTAAAGGTCAATGATGATGTCGTCCTACAACATGCATCTGATTCACCACAATGGAAGAAAATTGATTTATTATACCCTCAATTTGGTAAAGAACCAAGAAACCTAAGACTTGGACTCTGTACAGATGGAATGAATCCCTATGGTACATTAAGCAGCCAATATAACACGTGGCCTGTTATGATTGTTATATACAATCTTCCTCCTTGGTTGTGTATGAAAAATAAGAATGTGATGTTGTCAACATTGATATCAGGGCCCAAGCAACCTGGAAATGATATTGATGTTTACCTTCAACCTCTAATTGATGACCTAATGAAACTATGGGAAGAAGGTATTATGACATATGATGCTTCACGTAAAGAGATCTTCAGTTTGCGTGCTATGTTATTTTGCACGATTAATGACTTTCCAGCTTATGGAAATTTGTCTGGATATAGCATAAAAGGATACAAAGCATGTCCTGTTTGTGAGGAAAATACTGATTCAATCAGACTGAAACATGGTGGTAAAATCGTATATCTTGGTCATCAGAGATTTCTCCCACCAGTGTATCTTTATCAAAGGCAACACAAAACCTTTAATGGGTCAACTGAGGAACGAAGTGGTCCTAAACCTATAACAGGACATGTTGTATATGATAGGGTGAAACATATTGTTAATGAATTTGGAAAGAGTTCAAGTAGTCATACACTCGCATGTGAAAAATCTCTATACAAGAAGAGGTCAATATTCTGGGATCTTCCTTATTGGAGATCTTTGGCAATTAGACACTGCATTGACGTCATGCATGTTGAAAAAAATATTTTTGATAGCACCATCGGTACACTATTGAACATACCAGGAAAGACTAAAGATGGCATCAAATCTAGAAAAGATTTAGAATTAATGGGTATTAGAAAAGAATTATCAGTGGAGATCAGGGGTCGCCGCACATATTTGCCACCAGCTTGTTACACTTTGTCAAAGAAAGAGAAAAAGACTTTCTCTGAGTGCTTGTATAATATTAAGGTTCCACAAGGATACTCTTCTAATATTCATAGATTGGTATCAATGAAGGATCTGAAACTGATAGGTCTCAAATCTCACGATTGTCACACCTTAATGCAACAAATTTTACCTGTAGCTATTCGATCTATATTGCCGAAGCATGTAAGGTTTGCAATCACAAGACTCTGTTTCTTCTTCAATGAAGTATGCAACAAAGTGATACATCCTGATACTCTCGATAAATTATAGAAAGATGTAATTGTTACCATGTGTCAGCTTGAAATTTACTTTCCTCCTTCATTTTTTGATATCATGGTTCATCTTGTAGTACATATTACAAGGGAGGTGAAGATGTTGGGTCCAATTTTCTTACACTGGATGTATCCATTTGAACGTTACATGAGTGTTTTTAAAGGTGATGTTCGGAATCGTTATCGTCCTGAAGGGAGTATTGTTGAGGGTTACGTGGCTAGGGAGGTGATGGACTTTTGTAATGATTTTTTGAATTGCAATGAAACTTGTACCGATCAAAAAAATTCCCATCACACTGGATCTTATTGTGACAAAGGAACTCTGGGAGGACGAGTGAAAGGAATTAGTCGTGAGTTGTGGGAACAAGCGCATTTGTATATTTTACACAACATCGATGAAGTTAGTAGCTACATCACAGAACACAATGATCTTATCAAGAGAAATCATCTGCGATCCAGTTCAATGTGGCTTGCAAGAGAGCATAATCGAACATTTATTAGGTGGTTTGAAGAGAAAGTATTTAATCAACTATCTGAATCATCAAATAATGTTGCTGAGAACATAAAATGGCTCGCCTTTAAGCCAAAAATGGATGTCATGTCATATGAAGGTTATGACATTAACATATTTTCATACTACACAAAACATCAAGATGAAAGTAGTGTAGTTCAAAATAGTGGGGTCACTGTTAAAGCTTGTTCATTGTATTTTACTAGTGCCAAAGATAAAAGACCACGCGAAGCTGAGATGTCATATTACGGCATCATTGAGGACATATGGGAAATGGACTATACAAATTTTCGAGTTCCTATATTTAGGTGTAATTGGGTTGACAACAACAAAGGAGTTTTAGTGGATGAGTTGGGTTTCAAATTGGTGAATTTGAAAAAATTGGTTTCAAAGATGAGCCATTCATCATGGCAAACCAACCAAAACAAGTATTCTATATTGATGACCCGACAAATAAAAATTGGTCTGTCGTTCTTAACGAAAAAAGACAGTTTACTGTAGATCCTATAAATGAAGAAGAATATTATGAAAAGTATGATGATTCCAGCCCATTCTCAGTTGGTTTGCCAAGTGTAAATGTTGAAGATAACACTGATGAATATTATAAACGTCAAGACCATGCTGAAGGAATTTTCCTTGACTAACAACTCAATCAATACTAAAGGCATGTATTCTTTGAATTATTTATTTTATTATCATGTATACCTTATCACTTTTCCTTTTATTATCACTTATTTTTTTTATCATGTATACTTGCAGGTTCTAAAATGGCGAGTGAAGATGAACATTTTGAGCATGAGCACCATGAAGATGAACATTCTGAGCATGAGCACCATGAGGATGGTAGTGGTGATGCTAAGAAACTTAGAGTTCCTACATTGATGCGTAGGCTGCAGGAGCTCAGGGCTAAAGGGGATAAATTGCCAGTCTAGTTTGATATGACAGGAGCACCTATTTGGGAACATGCTAGTGCTTTCAAGCATTACGTAGGGGCGACTGCGCACATTAAGGTGCCAATAGATATAGAAAATTGACATGATGTTCCTGATGCCAAAAAAGACCTCATATGGAAAGATATATCTGTGAGTGGAAGTGATATCATTTTAATATGTTTTTATCTATTGATTCTAATTTAGTTTTCTTGGAATTAATTCCTTTTCAAAACAACATTATTAATTGCTTTTTTTGTATGTATAGGGTGTTTTCATCTAAATGAAAAAGATCATAAGAAAAGAGTGCTACAACATTGTGGTGTACGATGGAGGGGTTTTAAGACATATCTTGTACGAGAATTTATAAATAATCCTAAACAAAAGAAGAAAGCTATAGATGTATATATTTTTATAGATCCTGAGGTGTGGGAAAGATTTGTTACAGCTAGGAGATCAGAAGAGTTTCAGGTAATAAAGATTGTGATGTATTGTATGAATATTTAATTTTATACAATTAAGGACGTGAATCTTTTTATACATGTTTGCCAAGTCTAAATTGCAATACCTCATTTTAAATGATCAGGCTATTCACTAGGCTCAAAAGGAAAGACGGGCTAAAAAATGTGCATGACCATCACTTGGGGCCCGATGGTTATGCCTTCTGCCGCCAACTACAAGAGAAGCAATCATCTTCTGGAGAAGAATCTAGTACAACTCAAGTAGAGCGACCACCCCGACACATGACATGGATTGATGCTAGAAAGAATCGAGCCGGTGAAATTGTCAACCTTGCAACTAAGGAGGTGGCACAAAAGATGGTAGGTTTATCCAAACTAAGTAAAAAGTAACTCCCACAATCTTAGATTTATTTATATGGAATTGATATTGTGATTTATTATTTTTATTAACTATGAATAGATTGATCTCCACGAGCAAAGGAAGGAAGGAAAGTTCATCCCAACTGGCTACATGGATGAACTAGCAGTTGCTCTTGGTACGAAAGAGCATCCTGGCCGTGTTAGGGGATTAGGAGCTGGCATAGGATTCAAGTCTTATTTTGGCCCTTCACAAACTAAAAGAGGTCGTGCAGGAGGTCTTACACAAGAGGATGTTGAAACATTAGTAGCACAAAAGTTAAAGAAATAATGTCTTCATATCATCCTACTCAACCTATTCATACTGCGCATCTCTCAAGTGATGAGGTACAAGCAAATGCTCCAGTTGTAGAAGGTCATGGGAGCACTCCCGATGACCCACCACAACAATCTGCAGTAAGTTTTTGTTCTATATGTTGTGTTATTAGTATGACAAATATATTATAATATATATAGTTGTAACATGTATCTGTTCTATTATTTCTTATATAACTTATATTATTTCAATCTAGGTTGGTATGAACTGTAAACTTGCAGTGGAAGTTCTAGAATATAATGTTGTGGCAGCGGGCAAGGTGTCCAACCTTGGTGGTACATTGCATTGCCAACAAATTACTGATGACATTTGCCGTGTGTCCATCTATCTTGTGTATGATGGAATGGGGGACAAACCACTACCCATACCTAATCCTGAATATAGTATAGTTGAAGAAGCCGAGGGTGCTATGGTGGGTTGGCCTATACACTTGGTTATCAATGACAAGGTATACCTTATTTCTACCATATTTTTCATATTTGACTGCATATATGAACTCATGTAATATAAGTATGTAATTTAATTAACATGTTTGTAAACCAAAAAGTAAAACTTCTGGTAATCGTCCTCCTCTGCCCAAGCCATATTTCATTCCCAAAACTACAGTCGACGAATTGGGAAGCAAATCGAAATGTTTGTGTCGATACTTAGCCAACCAAAGATCGGGATCACATATGTTGGTCAAGTTAACAGAAGATACAGTTGGGAGGGATTTTGAGAATTATATTTTTCTTGATGATATTATAGAGTTGTTCCGGTATGATTGGTTGAACACTTCAATAATAGAAGTATGGATAAGGTAAGGATCTATCAATATATATAGAAAATTCCAATACACATTTTTAGCATATTTCTACATTTGAAAATAATTTACAAATTGTTTAACAACCATTTATATACCGAGGCCACAAACTTTGATATAAAGAATATTGAATTCTTAGTTCTTTCGGTCACTAGTCAGGTGGAGACAAATATTGAGGATGTGAATGATTACTTCTCTGATGCATTCAAATATTTTTCTAGTGACGGGAAGGAAATTATCCTAATTCCTTTTAATGTCAAGTATTATTATTCAATATAATTTTAATAATGAATAAAACTATTTATTTTAATGTTTGTTTTATTCTTACTCAGAGCTAGACATTGGGAATTAGTGGTGATTTCCCCAAAATTGATGACTCTTTATTATCTTGACCCAATGGGTAAAACAACAAGGAGTCACAAACTGAAATTGCCAGCTATGGAGTAAGTATAAATTTAATCAATTGCTTCAACATGATATTTCTATTTAGAATTTCTATTTTACCAACTATCGTTTTAATTGATAGGGGTATAAAGACTTTTTGTTAAGCTGGAGGACAAATACCCACAAAATTAAAGACATTGACTTTGAAAAATGTCAAGGTAGCTACTTTGACAACTGTTTACTATTTATGTATTAATTTTCAACTGTAATATGTCAACTCTTATACTCTTATCTCAATTGCTGTTTATAGTAGTTTACTAACATTAAGTATAATTTGTTACTTGTAGTGTCCTATGCAAAATAATGACTGGGCTTGTGTCTACTATGTAATGAAATATATGCAAACTATAATCAAACAAGCATCACATGACATTCAGACTATAAGTCAAGTAATAAAGAATAACATCATAAATCTACTAGTAATTGTAGTCATTTTCTAAAATATTAGCAATTGTTTTTTCTGTTACAGATCTTTACAACTCAGCCTTACACACGTGGACTTGGATGAATTCTGAGAAGAGTGGTCAGAATGTTTTATAAGTGAAGTCGAAGTAGCATTGGATTAAATTATGTAGGTTTGAGTACCTACTCTTTCATAATTTTACTTTTGTATATGTCATCTCAGACTTGCAATCTATCATTTTGTAAATTATGATATGATTATCGTTTTTGTTATGAATGTGTGGTTTTGAATGGTGACGGTTGAGCATCAATGCTCCCCTCTAAATCTTCTTGTTCTTCTGTTCTATATCAATTTCTGCAGAATTTTTTTTAAAAAAAATCGTAACTTCTAGCGTCAGTTATTTAAATAACCGACCCTAAAGATTGATTTTAAAAAAAAAAAATTGTAACTTCTAGCGTCGGTTTCTGGAAAAAACCGAGTCTAAATGTCCTCTATAAGGTCGGTTTTTTGAAATAACTGACCCTAAAGTTTGAATAAAACATTTCTGTGCAAGACTCAGTCGACAAACTTCTCGACCGAATTACTGTCGGTCGACAAACTTGTCGACCGACTGTTACAATGAAATGTTTTATTCAATCTTTAAAGGTCGGTTATTTCAAAAAACCGACCTTATAGAGATTTCTCGGTCGATAATTTTTTTGACCGAGTGTTACCACTGATGTTATTCAATTTTTAGGGTCGGTTATTTCATAAAAACCGACCATGTAATAACCGACAGTTTGCTCGACTGAGTGTTACCACTGAAATGTTATTCAATCATTAGGGTCAGTTATTTCATTAAAACCGACCCTGTAAACGTTCTCGGTCAACAATTTTCTCGACCGAGGCCTTTTACAGGGTCAGTTTTTATAAAATAACCGACCCTAAAGATTGAATAACATTTCAGTTGTAACACTCGGTCGAGCAAATTGTCGACCGAAAATATTTACAGGGTCAGTTTTTATGAAATAACCGACCTTACAAGCTCCATTTTTCTTGTCTAGGTCAGAATTGTACAACCTTTTGCGTCGGTGTTTATTCTGTAAGGTCGGTTTTATTTGGTTAAATAATCCGACACTATAGATCAATTTCTGTAGCGATGCCCACCTAGGCGTCGGTTAAAAAGTGACGTTGCAGGCTTTAAAAATCTGACGCTACAGACTATTTTTGTACTAGTGTTAGTTTCTAAATCTATGACCGAAGGTTACACTTGATGAAAATGTTCAAGTAGCATCCCTCATAGAAAAACTTCCACCTTCTTGGAAGTATTTTTCCAGGACCCTTAGACATAGACAAGGGAATTTGTCCATGACATTCTTCGTTAAATCCCTACAAACTGAGGATAAATATAGGGAACAAGACAGGAACTCTAACCCTAATGTCAATATGGTTATAGGTGATAAAATCAAGAAAAAGCCTAATCCTTCCCATCTCATTAAGAAAACCAAATCTTATTTTAAGGGCCGCAAGAACCACTAAACTAAGAGTAATAATAGTGATCAAGGAGAAAAATATGTCTACTAAAGAAAGAGATGAATGTCATCTATATTGCCCAAAAAATAGCAACATGTTCTATTTTCAACAACTTTTTTACATCCAGAATGGGGGGCTTATTCCATGACATAGGTCATGTATCCAAAATATGTGATTAACATAAACACATCTAAACTATGGCTAGTTAATACTCTTATTCATTGGGAGATACATCCATTATGTAATAATTGTTATACCAAACATGTCTTATAAACAATTTTAACTTTTCACTTCAGCCCCTGCTATCCAACCACTTGTACACCTCTAGTGTGTTCATGTCACTTTTAAGGTTTAGGAAGGTACAAAGTAGTTCCTTTTCTTAACTAACAAATGATCAGATTTTTAAAGATTGTGTTTGGTTAGGGCAGAGCAGTTGAAGTGGCATGGAAATGATTTTTGACGACAACCACCAGAATATGCAAAAAGGCACAAATGGTATCACCCTTTTTTTGATGTGATACAATGCAATTGACATCCTACTTCATACTAGAAAATGTCCTACATACTATGTCTATAGTGTAGGGTCGTTCTACCATCATGTCATCAACATAATCCTAGAGAAATATGTTTAGCAATGCTGCTGTTAGAAAGTGATCATAGCTTAAGTAGTACTCCCTGACGTTATAACTATTTACACTAATAAACAAAACATAAAAAAGAGTAATGTCAAGACCTAAAACAACAAAAATATGGAAGATCACAATGCTTATACATTTTGAGTGTTGATATAGGTGGGGTTGCCTCGTGTTTTCTCTAATGGACAGTTGTGTACTATATCTTTTCTCTTTAAGATGTCTTTCCATCTTTCTCTCCCTTCAAACCATTTTTCCTCCATGCACTGCCCTTGACATGGGCTAACCGCAACAAACTTGATGTTACACAAGATATATACTCAATATGTATGTATGATATTTTGGGAGTTCCAATTGTGTGAATCATGCAAACCTTGGTTGCAAGTGGGCCTTTAATATTTAAATCACAAAAATATTCCCCAGACTTTATCCCCCTTCCACTCTTTTACCTAATTAAATATTTAAATATAATATTTAATGTAGTTTGCTTCTGCCTTGGGTGACATATACTATTTTCATCTACTTGAATAATTTTCTTCCCATTCCCTTATCATCTGTAAACTCAAGTCCCCTTTACTTCCTTCCATCATTTCTTATATGGGCGGTCCGAATTAGACTCGATGGAGGTCTTCTAGTTTTAACATGTCCCATGAGTTATTATTATGAGTGATGAAATTGATCCTCTCTTAATCTTGTCTCTTTGTTTGGAACAACTCCTGGATGCAATCACATGTTGATACAAAAATCTCCCATGATTTTGATGAACAACTTCACAAAATGTGATGAGTTAATGAAAAGCATACATTAGTAGGCCACCATGGATGGTCCGAGAAATCTCCACTCAATTAAAAAAAAGGGAAACTCCTTATAGTCATAGTGTGGCCTTACTAGAGCCCACCTTCTGAAATTACAACTAAATATTGATTTTGTTTGCATGGGGAGAACACAATAGAAATAAGCAGCAATAGCCCAAGAAATAGGTGTTGTGCTTTATCATGATAGTCTTTTCTTCTACCTCCCCTCTCAATACCTCATCTCATGGACAATGCAAGGAGTCAGAGTGAGAGATAACCACCACCATCACATTCATTCATGGCAAGATGGACTGCCATTTTTGCCCATGAAAAGAAGCACCTTAATACCCTACATTAAAGTACATATGCAACCATCATGAATTTCTTAATGGACATGTGTGGCAGTAGTATTAAGCAACCAAGAGGGTCCATCACCGATGCTATGAGATGTGTAGTAGGTTCTTTGCTTCTCTCTTAAATATTTGAAAGTTCTCTTCGATGAGACTACCACATGGTTAAGATTTTCTTAATCATGCACCAAGTGAACTTCCATAGGAATAGATGATATGTCATGATCATGGTGGGAGGACATATGTAGTCTTTGTCAAGGTTTCTAATTGAGATCTTTACAATTTATGGATAGGGAGAAGGGCGGTGTGTTAGGGAGTTGGACCCAATAAATCTCAAAATCTACTATTTTCCTATGGGGTTGTAGTGTGATGCAATATTGAGAAGTGGTTGTTAGAATACTAAATTTGACTAGTTGTTGATGTTATGTGGTTGCCATACTTGTTGCGACGACTGACTAGGAGACGACTTATTAGATACTTGACCCAATGGGGTGCTTAGCCAGATGTCAAAAATAAACTACTCGATCCAATGAAGACCGCCTAGTCAAGCGCCTAAATGGGCCCAGATGAAATTTTACATGTGTAATCTCTACACCTAAATGCATCTTTTTATGAAATATAATTCTATAAGGGGTATGGGGGTGGTCGACCATGTGGGAGGTAGGGAACCTATCCTATTTTGTGGAGATTCTAATGAATGATTTTGATGACAATTATTGGAATTAAGATTTAGAATTTCACTAGCACAATCCAGA
Source organism: Alisma plantago-aquatica (assembly GCA_963693085.1). NCBI lineage: Eukaryota > Viridiplantae > Streptophyta > Magnoliopsida > Alismatales > Alismataceae > Alisma > Alisma plantago-aquatica. Next base: position 737,956,982 of record OY856410.1, on the reverse strand, counting down.
AACATAAATACACACACTTATGCAATAATATCCAATTTACAACACATGAATAACATAGTAACTTACTAACTCATATTAGTTGTATGTCGAGAGTTACACTAATTTTTCATACAATATTGAGTTGATATGGTTGACATATTGCTCCCCTGACATGTACATTATGTAAGGTTGGTGGTATGAAGTTGTGTACAATATTATATAAGTGTAAAATACTCATTTGTATTATGTAATCAAACACGATAGATTTACACTACTACAGAACCTACCTTTAGTGTCGGTTATTTAAGGCCTTTAGTGTCGGTCTCTAAGAGACACCTATGTGGGCGACACTAAAAGCTCACCCATTACGTGTCGGTTCCAAAACCGACGCCCAAACTCTTCGCGCGCCACCGAAAACACGCCACCAGGGGACTATAAGTGTCAGTTATTAGATAAGAAACCGACACCATACACCTTCGGGGCACAGAAAGGGCGCCAGCTTGGGCACGATCAGTGTCAGTTATAAGTCAGAAACCGACACCATATATCTTCGCGCCACAGGAAATAGGCGCCGATTATTTTTATAAAACCAACACTATAACTTTGTGTGTCGGTTTTATACAAATACCGACGCTTGTTGTTGGCGCCAGCTTGGGCACTATCAGTGTCGGTTATCAGTAAGAAACTGATGCAATATATCTTCGCGCCACAGGAAATAGACGTCAGTTATTTATATAAAACTGACACTATAACTTTGTGTGTCGGTTTTATACAAATAACTGACGCCTATTGTTTTGGTTTTTTTTGTCAGTCTACAGACCTGCTGTGGCTGGTGGCAGGATGAGAAACATGTAGTTCAGTTATGAACTGTAGGTTTTACGACATCCATTGATATCAGCCAACAACATGCCACAAACCTGCAAAATTAACAACAAAAATATATATTCACACATGCATTTAGCAATGCAACCTGCAGTTCCATTTTATTTTCATACATTTAGAAACATTCATGTAGATAGCAATCTGTAGTTCCATTCATTCACATTCACACATGTAGAGACAGTCATATAGCAACCAACACTTTCATTCATTTTCACTCAGACACATGTAGAAACATCCAGACATGTAGAAACATTCACACATATATTATAATTCAGAAATTCATTTACAAAATATCATTCTTTAGTCAATATTCGCTATCAGAATCCCAATTATATTTTAAGACCCCCACTATTTGTATGGTTGTTGCCCATTCTTCTCTTACTTCATTTAATTCTCCCATCGTATAAGGAGCATGTACATCTGGTAAGTCCTCTCCTATAGTGGGGTCAGTTTTAAACACCTATAAAGAGAATGATGTATATATAATTAATGAGATATAAATAAGATTGATATATTTCGATCATATTATCTAATGAGACTATATAATACCTGAGCAATACACTCGATATCAAGTGTGGCATGTTTGATAATCATGTGCATATTTCGCATGACATAGAATCCACATGCCCATCTGTTGTCTTGTGTAGCACACTATAAATTCAAACATACAAAATATTCAAAAAATACAACTAATTAAGCATTGTTCACATAAATAATATATACATATATTGTAGTCGGGAACTTACTTTCACGTTCTTCCAAATTATTGGCTGGTTCTTTTTCGTGGGGACCTTTCCTCCAGCCCTTTTGAATTCATCAAAATCCCTACATGTAAATGTAACACAAAACATTGAAATTAAATAGTAATGTAATAACATATGTTAACGGATATGAAAATGAAATATTTCTCACCGGAATAATGCCATTTATATTATGTGTCCAAATCTTGTATTCAATTTACTCTCCGTAGGATCTAGATAATAGACAGTGAACGTCTCGGGGACAATAAACAGTAACTCCCAATGCCTACCACTAGAGGTAAAAAAGTAAAAAATTAATAACTCAAAATCCACAATAAAAATGTAATTTTCTTAAGTCCAAATTATAATAAGCAAAGTAAACTTACTCTACATTGAATGGAGCTATTATCACTATCTTCTTATTTACAGCAAAATTTGTAAAAGCCTCACAACAGTATTGTTGAACTGACGTAGGGTCTTTAGCTACTAAACTAATCAAAGATGGAATCAAAAACCCTACATGTTCGAATCCAAAATCTGCACATATCTTGTCTAAGTAGCTACAAAATATGTATTAATTACACATGCATTAATAAATAAGAAACCAGATCACCAGATCATACACAAGGTATATGGATTTATAAAGAAAATCTCACCTTATCCATAGCTCTATCACAGATGTATTTAGCCAATCATTTCCAAACAACTCCAAAATATCTTGTATAAATAGTTTGGTTTCGTATGACTGACCTGTAGAATCTGAATCAGAAGAAACAGTTATAGGGCAGTTTATATTATGTTCGCCTAACCATATTGTCATACCCCTACAGTTAGGACCTAACGGGACAGGTAGGTCCTATGGAACCCAACTAGGTAATGTAGGAGGTGGAAGTGGAGGCCTAGATGTTTTGGGTGTCTTCTTTTTGACCTGTATATATATATATAATTTTAGATCAACTGACATCATATACACACACTAACAATTTAACATAATGTAAATTTATCATATAATTTCAGTAAAGACAACATCCTCTTTTCTCCACAATATCACTCCGCCTTCTGCCTCACCAAGCGTTTCACAATCTGGGTGGGCATATGGCAATGGAAGATCCGCCCATCCTTGCAATATATGTACTGGGCTCACATGAAGCTAACCAGCTGGTAATAGAGACCCGTGAAACTGTTCCCCCGGTAGGGATGGGTAATTCGATGCCTCTGCAATGACATATTCATTACTTTTTAGACGGCATCTCTTCAACCCCTACAAATTTTTGTGTAAAGAATGTTATATACATATATACATATCATCTTTTTTTGAAACGACTACAACTTCATATATACATATCATCTTGAATTAAAAAACTAGTTACGATGTCATAAAAATACTTACAACAGATGTGCTAGGTGGTGGGTCTACAGGATTACTCCCAACATCTGCAGTAGGACTAGAGCCTGCAGTAGGAGCTATAGGTACTGTCTGCTGAGGTGCAGTCTGAGATGCCTACCACTTTTTCATTTCTTCTTCGAGTTTCCTCTCAAATATCTTATCTACCTATACATGGATAAAAGAAATGTTAGCTTCTGATTATTGAATTCTCTTTTACAGTAACATTATAAAGAAAGAATATGTTACCTCTTCTTGTGAAAGTCCCACTTTTGGGACATGTTTGCGCTGGGATGGCCCAAAAAAAGCTTTGATGCCCACACCTGCGCCTATAGCCCTAACACGTCTAGGATGCTCTGGGTTACCCAGAGCAACTGTCAATTCATCCCTTGTTCCCTTAGGGATGAACTTTCCTTGTTTCCTCAGCTCGTGCAACTCCCTCTAATCGCCAAAACAAAAATTTGTAATTAAGTAAACAACATAAATAATCAATATTCGAATGATTGCTGTAAGAGTTGTATTTTACCATTTTTGCAGCCGCCTCAACAGTTGCGACCTTTGTTATTTCTCCCTTCTTATTTTGCCTCCCAGCTATCCAGACATCATGGCGAGGCAGAGCTGTGCTACCTATGGTAGAGGACTCCTGAGTACCAGCAGACTGAGCAGTAGCCTCAGACTGTAGTCTTTGGTGAATGCCTGCATATCCTCTTGGACCCATTGTGTGGTCGAGCACATTCATCGCATGCCTTGATCTTTGTGCCTCACTGAGGGCCTAGTTAGTATGCACATTAATGATTTGGTTAGAAATAGTAAATGTTAATCTTAAATAGGTGAATACAACATATATTAATAATGAGATTGAGACTGACGCCTAATACCTTGAATTCATCAGTTTGTCTTGAAGCGACGAACGCCTCCCATTCTTCTTTGTCCAGGAAGTTCCACTGTTCAGTGGTTGTCTTCTTCCTCTTGTCAGCTTCTTTTATGTATTCTCATGTAAGATTTGTCCTATAGTTCCTTAGGACTCTCCCACAACGTTGCATCACGCATTTACGATCCAACTTTTCATCCAATTCAAATATACTCTGCAAAATAGGATTGTTATTAACTAGTATCCAAAAATTTAGTAATCTACAAAATAGAATTGCAAATTAATAATAACTCACGCATAAATCCCTCCATATTAAGTCTTTCTTCTCCTTAGAAACGTTATTCCAAGAATCTAAGAGACAACTGCAATGGCTACGAGTAACAAACCCAAGATATGAAACAAATGAATTGTGATTCACACCACATGCATTTCCTGCATTATAAAAATCCACAACAAGTTTGGGTCCATTGCCCTTTAGCACAATTAACTTCTTCATCATAGTGATGCCCCTTCTCTTGTCAACATTTTGGTGCTGCTGATCAAGTGCATCAAGTGCTTCAGGTGGTACCTGTGCATCATCAACCTAAAACTTGACAAAAAAAATACATTTAAAAGATATAACTATAAATGGACATATAGATATAAATATATGATATTTTTTTAAAACTTACATTGTGAGGCAGAGCATTGATGTCCTCACCCTCACGGTAATCATCAGCACGGTCATCAGGAGAATGGTCAACCATCTGCAAATTCACATTCAAATTGTAAAGTTCACTTTGTAATGTAATTGAAATTGTAAAGCTCACATTGTAAAGTTCACATTCACATTGTAAAGTAATTCACATTATAAATTAAGCTCAAATTTTAAGTGATGGTTTGATACTCAGTTTTGAACAACATATTAAATTTTTGTATAGTTAAAGTAATTCAAATTGTAAAGTTCACATATTCAGAAAAATAAAAACGTATAAAACAAAACATACCTCTAATATTGCGATTTTTTTATCAATTAACAATCCTTCATTGTGATCTCCGCACACATACAAGTCATCATTAGCTTCAATATTTGGTGGTGTTGGCAACCCAACTGAGAATGGATTGGAGTCATCATACTTATCATAGTACTGTTCTTCATCTATAGGATCTTCAATGAACTGTCTTTTACCATGAAGAACAACCGACCATTTATCATTTGTAGGATCATCGATATAAAATACTTGTTTCGCCTGTGATGCCAATATGAATGGTTCAACCTTCTCGCCAATCTTTTCAAAGTTCACTAAAGTGAAACCCAATTCATCCACTATAACTCCTTTGGTGTTATCAACCCAATTATATTTGAAGAGCGAAATTCTGAAATCTATGTAGTCAAATTCCCATATGTCTTCAATGACACCGTAATATGACATTTTAGCTTCACGTGGACTCTTATCCTTTGCACTTGCAAAAAACATAGTCGATGCTTGAAGGGTGACCCCACTGTTTTGGACGACACTCTTATCATCTTGGCACTTTGTGTAATATGTGAATCCATTAATGTCATACACTTCATAAGACATAACAGTCAACTTTGATTTAAAGTCGAGGCATTTGATAGTTTCAGTAATATCATCTGGTGTTTGAGATAGTTGATGTAAGACTTTATCTTCAAACCACTTAATAAAAGTCTTGTTATGCTCTCTAGAAAGCCACATTGTATTGGATCGAGGATATTATCTTTTGATGAAATTGGTATGTTCGTCGATATAAACGTTCACTTCATCCATGTTGTGTAAAATATATAAATGACCTTGTTCCAACTGCTCACGGCGGATTACTTTCACATGTGATACCAAAATTCCTTAGCCAAATAGCTCGTCAATATTCTTTTCATTATCAGGAGTGTCATTACCACTGAGAAAGTCATTGCAGAAATCCATAACCTCTCTCGCCACATAACCTTCAATAATACTCCCTTCAGGCCGATAATGGTTTCGAACATCACCTTTAAAAACGTTCATGTATCGTTCAAAGGGATACATCCAATGCAAGAAAACCGGTCCCAAGATTTTCACTTCCCTAGTCAAGTGGACAACAGGATGTACCATGATATCAAAGAACGAAGGAGGGAAATACATCTCAAGATGACATAGGGTAACAACCACTTCTCTTTGCAAATTATCGAGAGTCTCAGGGTCAATAACTTTGTTGCAGAGACTGTTAAAAAATAAACAAAGTCTGGTGATTGCAAACCTTACATGCTTCAACAATATAGATCGAGTTGCCACGGACAATATTTGTTGCATTAGAGTGTGAAAATCATGAGATTTAAGACCTATCAACTTCAGATCTTTCATTGATACCAATCTACAGATGTTGGATGAGTAACCATGTGGCACCTTAACATTTACCAAGCATTCACAAAAAGCTTTCTTCTCCTTTCTAGACAACATGTAACAAGCGGGAGGTAAGTATGTTCTTTTATTACCCATTTCATGTAATTCTGTTAATTCTGACTTTATTCCCATTTCACGTAGGTCCAGTCTGGATTTTATACCATCTTTAGTCTTACCTGGTATATTTAACAGAGTACCAATGATGCTATCACAAACATTTTTCTCAACGTGCATTACATCAATACAATGTCTGACTGTCAAAGAACTCCAATAAGGAAGATCCCAAAATATTGGCTTCTTCTTGAATGAAGAATTGTCACTTCGTGTAGTACATTGTGATCCCTTACTAAATTCATTGACAAAGTATTTTACTCTTTCATAAACAACCTCCCCTGGTATAGGTTTAGGTGCACTCCGTTCCTCATTCAATCCATTGAATGCTTTGCGCTTCCTACAATAGGGATGGAATTTTGGAAGAAAACTTTGATGACCGAGATATACATTCTTACCGCCATGTTTTAGTCTTGTTGAATCAGTGTTCTCTTCACATATAGGACATGCTTTAGCTCCTTTGACACTATATCCAGACAAATTCCCATATGCTGGAAAGTCATTAATAGTGCAAAACAACATAGCATGCAAACGAAATGTCTCTCTTCGTGAAGCATCATAGGTCATCACACCTTCACCCCAGAGTTTCTTTAAGACATCAATCAGAGGTTCAAGATAAACATCGATGTCATTTCCAGGTTGTTTAGGGCCCGATATCAACAACGACAGCATTACGTACTTATTTTTCATACACAGCCAGGGAGGAAGATTGTATATAACAAGCATGACTGGCCAAGTGCTATGTTGGCTGCTCAATGTCCCGTACGGATTCATCCCGTCTGTACAAAGCCTAAGTCTTAGATTCCTGACTTCTTCACCAAATTCAGGGTACACTAGATCAATCTTCTTCCACTGTGGGGAATCAGACGCATGTCATAGGATCCGATCATTATTTTTCTTAACATCTACATGCCACCTCAAATTCTTCACATCTATCGGATTGGCAAATAAGCGTTGAAACTATGATATTATAGGTAGATACCACATCACCTTGGCAGGAGAACCAGTTTTGGACTCCCCCAAAGTCGTGAATTTATATCGTGACGCACCACATTTTGGACAATCTTTCAAATCCACATAGTCCTTTTGAAATAATACATAATCATTTGGGCATGCGTGTATCTTCTTGGCATCCATTCCCATTGGGCACAACAATTTCTTTACCTGGTATGTTGAGATTGGCAGCTCGTTTCCTTCAGGAAGCATTTCTTTCAACAAAGACAACAATGACGTGAAGCTTTTGTCGCTCCATCTATTGTTAGCTTTCAACTTATACAATCGCAACACAATGCTAAGCTTCGTAAACTTAGTACAACCTGTGTATAAAGGCATCTCAGCATCATGCATAATGTTTCTAAAAATGGGAGGTGGATCGGTGTGCTCTACCCCACAACTATCCACCATCGCATCAACGATGTCTACTGGAACTGGTTCATTCACATCTACGTCATCATAGGCAATTTCTTCTTCCACACAAGCACTGCTATCGACATCCACTGGTTTCAGGTTTGAAATCTCTCCATGCCAGTGCCATTCTGTATAGCCTTGTATAATCCCATTGCACATGACTTGAGTTTTGATTTCGTCACAAGTGTTGACTTTCAAGTTGTTATCGCAATGCCTACATGGACAGTAGAACCTATCTCCAGGTTGTTTCCTATGTTCCTCTACAAATCTAATAAACTGGTCAAGACCAAAAATAAACTCTGGAGTGCAGCGATTGCGAATGGACATCCATGATCTATCCATTATATGATCAAAGAGAAAACAAGTATATATTAGGACAAGATTAGGGTCTAGGGTTAACAAATGCATGTGATGTCATTATTATATATAATAAATGTGTACCACCTATCCATTCTTGAACACCTAATCTCACTAGTAAGTGTATAATGTGTATTGGGTTTTCAAGAAAATTTCGGAAGCATTTCCCCGTTGTTCTCCAAGTACATATGTACTTAGAGAACAAACGGGGAAATGCTGCAGAAATTTTCTTGAAAACCCAATACATATTATACACTTACATCCTAAGCGAGATTAGGTGTTCAAGAACAGTCCCAAACCGGTGACTATCTAATATTTACTCCTAATGAGTAAATCTTGGATGGGTTTCTAGGCCAACAAATAATGTGTTGTCATTCTTATACCTAAAATCCTAGTTCTTCAAGTTAGGGTGATTATTGATGTCTTTAAAAGCATGATTGACAATTTATGGAAAAGTTCATCATTTACATTCCAAGCATGTCACATGTGTGCATTACAGTTCATCATTAAACAAGAAGGGTGATTAGGATTCTCACCATGAACGGGTTTGATTTTCTATACAATTTTATAAAAAAATGCACATGTATGCATATATATACTATACTTTTTGGAACCTTTATACATATCTGAACACCCTAAATAACCATACTAAACACCCAAATACTTTATAACACAACTATAAAACAATGATTATAGCTAAACTATTAAACAATAGACTTGTCACACATAAAACACCCTATACAACTATAAAACAAAAAGTATTAAGATATGCATGATACAATAACTATTTTGCATCAAATTACAACAGACTTATCATTGATACCTTACTAACTTATTGCTACATTTACATATCAGCACTTGATCAAAAATTATAGCAGTACATTTAACCAAAGTATGCATTCTAAAATCTATGTCATGATTAGTTATATGTAATTTACTTAGATATACAGCAGTACCCGATTACTATGTCTTACATACAAAGTATGCATATTAAATTAACTAAGGCTTATCATAGAACATGTATTATTTATCAAGTTACCAATAATTAAATAACTTAAAAAAAATAAAAAATGCCCATCAGTAGCCTGGGCGTGCATTGGCACCACCCAAGCAGCCACCTAGGCGGAGGAAGGAAGGAGGAAGAAGGAGGAAGGGCGTACCTGGCCTGGAGCAAGGAGGGCCGACGAGCACGGAGCGTCGTCGACCATAGACCAGAGAGGGAGAGGGATCGACAAGCACGACCACCGGTGAGCACAAAGGGTCGACGAGAAGAGGGTCGGCCGGTGAGCACAGAGGGCTAGTGAGCACAGACGGCAGGGAGCAGCGTGTCGGCGGAGCACAGAGCGGCGGCGGCAGAGCACGGACGGCATGGAGAAGCGGAAGGGAGCGGCGGCGGCGGAGCAGAGTAGGCAAGCAAAAATTGCCGTACCTAACTGAAATCGGGATGAAATAGGGAAAGGGGAAGAGTCGCTCGCACTGGTGAGCTATTACCTTGACAATAAGTGTCGGTTATTCCAAAAAACCCGACAACTAAACCAACAGTGTCGGTTCTTTTCCAAAAACCGACACCTATACAACATTGTAGTCGTCGGTTTTTAACTAAAAGACAACTGATAACTATTCCTGTCTCGCAAATAACCTTTAGTCGTCGATTATTTATTTATGAACCGACGCCATATGTCAAATTTTGGTGGTAATTTTTTCGCTGTAATTTTGGTTTTGGTGGTTGATTTTAGGTGTCAGTTTTTTATTAATTAACCGACACATAATAAAAGCGGTACCTGTGTCTGGTCGACCTTCATAGATTGGATGTCAGTTTATGTTATCAACCGACACTGTAGAGTTTAGGTGTCGGTTTATGTATACAACCGACACCTTGAAAAGTGACTTTATAAGCCATTTCTGTAGTAGTGTTAGAGTTTTAAAATACTATATCTCTATATGCATCCTATTAGATTTTGAAAGAAACAATACACTAGGGCTTTCTATTGCTCTTCAATATGTGACTTTGGCAATTAACTTCATGATTGTTAAGGAAGTTTGGCACCATCACTATTGTAACACCTTTATCTCCGCTGTCGTTTGTTACCACATGATCTTGATATGCGTAGTGAGTTTCTCCATGGATTTTGCACAATAGTGGGATAAATATAAAAGTCATTATTACCATGCCCACTATATGCATTTCATGGGAATGTGATATTATAAAAGTGCAGTAACCATGTAAACCACGTCCATGTTGGGGAACATATGTGGTGAATGGTTGAAGTATAGAGTTAGCTAAACAATATTATGTGCCCAAGGGAAAATAATAAGTGGTAGATCTAAGGGCTCTAGAGGGGGGTGAATAGAGCTACACAAATTCTCACAAAACAGATTAGACCTTCAAATTATATCAAATTGAAGCAATAACTTGATGGCAATTTGAAGTGCTATCTAAACAAGCACAGTAAGGATGAGAGAGATTGATAGCAAGCACTTGACAAAGGGATGTAGAGTGGTTCCAAACTTCAAACTAGAAATGAATCAGTCCACTACCTAGAGAGGTCAGCCTCTAGGACTTTGCAAGTGTTTTTCTCTATTATATCACCACATAGATTTACATCAATAGACCACCAAAGGGCTTACCCATCCAACCACAAGGAGATCTCCACCTTAACAAGGAACTTACCCACTTAGCTCTCTTACAATAATCCTAACTTACTCATAAATCGCAAAATGATGTGTAAACTAGAGAGAGAAAGGGGCTCAAGGAGTAGCATGTTGTAAATGTTGTGTGATCACTACACTGGTTGCATGTTGTAGCAATTGTGCCAAATCAGGAATGTCAGTCTACTAGTGTGCTCTTGAGTTTTTTGGAAAAGGGATCAAAGAGGAACTCCTCAGAGATGAAAGTTACAACTGTGTGGATTAGAGGGGAAGGTCAGGTGAGATTGTGGGAAGTCTCTGAGGAGGATAGGATAGACAGAAGGATCACCAATAAAAACACAGGAGGCATCAACCGACAATGACTGAGTAAATCCAGGATGTTGTGTGATCACTACACTGGTTGCATGTTGTAGCAATTGTGCCAAATCTAGAAATCCGGTCCCATCAGGGGTTAAATAAAGCTCAAAATGGGCAAGTATAAGGTGGATGAGGGTTTTAGGGATTTGAATGGGAATGGCATGGAATATGACTGAAGAGGGGATTGATGGAGGTAGGGGCAATGACCATATGGTGGTTGATCACATGGAAGAGGCATTGATGTAGGGTTGGGAACTTTGCAATTTCCGAACAAATACGTTCGTCAATTTAGGGGTGGGATGAGTGATGCATTTGGAGATTTGGAACTGAACTGAAGGAACTAGAAACATCTATGAAATAACATGGATTGGGCCATCCAGTCTAACCAACGAATACGTGTCCCTTTTCAGTAGTGGAGGATCATCCTAATTAGAAGAAAATTACAACCAATCAAAAGTGGACCATAAATATAGTCACTGACAAGGAAAAATTGCAGCAATCCAAAGGCTGAAGAAAGAAGGATAGGTGGATGAAGAAAGAAGATGGACAGTGATTGCATTTAGAATAGGAAGGAACTACATTTATGTAAATTTGAGCAATTTCAATTTTTTTACCAGAGTACTACAATCTAACTACCACTAACCCAAACAACTCTTGTTCTCTAGAAGCATGAGTGCTAGTGTCATATATAAGCATAGTTTTCAAACCCGACTCGACCCGACCGGGTGAACCGATTGGACCTCCACCTGGCAAGTTTTGCAGGTTGGGTGGGGCTAAAACCCAATTCTTGAACATTGAAGAAGCTTACCTGGCCAGGGTAGACGAAAATAGCACTGCCTTATTCTTCTCCGACATTGGTGTTCTTTAGGTGCACTGGGTACTAGCTCCCTTTGCAAAAGTCAAGGTGCATTCACTGATACTGATTGTCATTGTCGTCTCTTTGTGGTAAATGGGGGAGGAGTGGATTCATACACATGCAACCATGGCATCAAGTATGTTAGGCACTAAGAGGGGGAAATAACAGATATACGAGATGGAGGAGAGATGCAAAGACAACTCACTTGGTTAGAAGAGACGAGCGACTAAAGACGAGGAGGCCTTGTTTCTCCTTACTAGAGGCTAGAACTGCCACCTCCATCTGATTCACAATGTGTCCTAGTCCGGTTGTTTGTGGTAGCGATAACTATAGTAAGCTATGTCCTTCTTCTGGTAATAGCAGAGGCAACGCAGTGAGGGACACCGATGGAGGACGACAGAATAAGATGGATGGATGTCTATAGGAGAACGATGGAGGGCGACTGGTAGAGGCAGGGGATGCGACACCATTGTGGATCTTTTAACAATCGCAGCGGCAACCGTATAGCCATAGGGCTCGGTGGAAGTGCGGCTAGGGCAGATATCAGGGGAGCGGGAGATGGAAAGTGCATCCTAATCTACTACAGTTGGTGAATGAATTGTAGTTTGACTTGGGACATCCATAGAAATGTAGATGTTGAACTATTTACAGATCCGCTAAGATGAATCAGATCATACTATGACATACATGATGTTGACAGTCCTTGGAGCTATCCAACCTATTATGTTCCTGTTCTTAAATCTTCTACTACATCATGATTTTGATCCGTCGTGTTTCCCATGAGAGAAGAAGACATTTGCAAGGGGTGTAAAGATGTCTTTGCATCTACTATGGAAGGATCTCATTGCATGGTCATAAAGAGGTTATGGTTGAACCATTGAAGGCAAGTGTGTAAAAATAGTCACAAAATACATCATCAGGTGGATCGTGGTTCTTAGATGGATGACTGGTCTAGGTAAAGCCGAGGAATAGAGGAAGGCATCACTTAGACTAGAGCACGATCTCCTTAGCACTACCCCATTCTAGGTTACTTCCCCAATGATTGGGCACATGTGCTAGACACTCATTCCTATATGATTTCTGGTTATAATAGCATGCCATCCTTCTCAGGAAATCCTACTATAAGTGGTGGACAATGCGGGCCTTTCGTAGTGCCCTAACAGACCTTCCCCACTACACGTGATCCCCACTCAGAGGTCTAGTACAATTACCTGGTGAGGCTAGGACTAATATTCCAGTCGCCTACTTTGCTCAATGCATGGAAGACATTACTTAGTCTAGAGCATGATATACTCATCACAAACCATGTATTGGGTCACTTCCTCAATACTTGGGCACCCGCAATGGCCATTTTGGCCAAATTCCTACATTGGCACTAGGCTTGGCAAAATTAACCATTTAACTATCACCTGAACCAAAACCACCGTAACCAAACCATAAATCTCCACGACCATGTACCCGTTGGATTTCTGATTTGTTGAAATGAAAAAACCATTAGTTCGGTGTGGTTGATGTGGTTATCCAAACCACTTCTTTTCCTTTCTATTCTTTCTCGCCTAATAGCATAGACACATCTCTTGAGGTGTATAGTCTTGATGATTATCATTGAAGTTGGGTTGTCAGAGCAGTGGTTTGATACCAATGAGGACAATGGGTAGTATGATTCCTTGCTCTTATGCCATCGCCGCCTGTCTCTTCCACTTCAGCAAACATGGTCGCACTGGTCATATTACGGCTAACAATGCGGTACACTAGGAATTGGGTCCAACACCGCTAGCTACAAACCACATCGGTTTTGTTCTCTCCGGTCTCTATTTTGAATGGCTATTTCATCCCTCTACCTTTGACAATAATCCACTATTTATGGCATTCCATCAAAGCGTCTAAATTGATCACCATTCTACAGCCGTCCAAAATCTGAAGCCAATGTTGTCACCCCTCGTCACGACTGTTACGATCATGGCCGGATATGCAGTCCGTCCTCATAGTGTGGTCTCATTGATGAGGTTCCAATCTTCCTACATGAAGATAGACCTCAAGAGCATACCAGTTGAGCTTTACAGCCTCTGGCTGGCTGCTTCCTTGACTGTTTGTAATCTAGCAACTAAGAGGAAGGCCACATCTAGAACCCAAGAGCTAAGTTGTAGGACTGAGGATTGTGAGAGGGTGAGGGACATGACAAGCAGGAGGATATTTTGGTGATGTTTCTTTGTTCATGATGATTGTGTAGTAAAGTATGTTGACTCAAGGTCTAAATTGACTAAACCCTTATTTTGATGATGACTAAACCATTCCAATTAATTGTGTCTAATGGATGAGATCATCTCCTGCAAAAACCAGCAACTCCTCAACTATTCACATCGTTGACACCATGCACATAAGATATAGGAAGAAGTGGGCCCATCTCCTATGCATATAACAACTCGGGTGGTGGTTGGTCCTCCGTGATAACCCACTCCTGAAAAACCATCTCAACCGAACTAAATAGATAGGATATCCATTCTGATTTTGTGTTGATAGCAGTTTGTATGGTGGGTGACGGATGCGGTTGTCTATGTTTTTCCATCCCTGATTGGTACCCCATCCTTTTTGGGTGATCTTGCTACAATGGTGTACAATATGGACCTTGGTTGAACCCTAGTGAACCTCCTTGATACATGTGAACCCCCCCTAAAGATCTAGGTGCAGTTCTCAGATTAGCCTAGAAATAAGATTTCAATCACCTAAGATTACATCCTTGATTGATACAACAAGCTTTCCATGTTTGGTAAACACTTTTCTAGTTGCCAATCTATTACTGACAGATTTCAACAAGGCTATGGACGAGTATCTTGCAAACACTAAACCTATTAGGAGTTTCTAGAAATAAAGCAACAAAGGATGATTCTTAGCCCTCATAGTAGTGGAATCTCTACTCTACATCATCTCCCCTCAGTCTTCCCCCTCTAAAGAGTTTTCCACCTCAAAATTTCTCTTGGATGGTTAAAGCTTAGCCCCCATTGCTGATGATGATGCTTCATAGTTTCATACAATGCACCATTATTATCCTTAACGCCTCTCGATATTATGGCCATGAATCACCCACAGTCTCCCATTCCATTGTTCCACTCACTCAAATTTATTTCCTATATATGTTAACAAAATTTTCCTTTGAAGTAGATTCTCTTTTTCTACACCGTATCATAGTTTTCAAGGAGACCATGTGATGGCGTGCTCCAGTTGGGCGCCTAGGCATCATCCTATTTTTTATTTTTTTATATTTCTATATAAATATATAATATACAATATGTGACATAAGGTATTTATGTGCATATTTTATGATCTACACATTAATAGTAATGTAAGAGTGCGCTAGTAGCTAAAAACCCTCAAAAAAACTTACATATGTCAAATAGATGTTAAAATGACATTATCTAGAATAAAAAAATTCAAAAAAGATCAATTTGGCACCCCAGGTACCCCTAGGCGACCGCCCAGGTGGTCCTAGGCGGTTCTAGGCACTCACCTAGGCATTTACCTTTCTTGTATAAGGGGGAACTTCGATGCATGTAAGAGCACACCTGCATAGGTGAAGAGGGAGATTATTGATTATCTAGACAAAAAAACCACAAAGAAAGCTAAGAAAAAACAAGAAATGGATGAAGCCAGGGATGAAGTGAACATTAGAGATCATTCTGATGATGATAAGTTGGTATTAGTAGCTGGTTATAGGGTGAAAAAGCCCAAGGTGGTGGGTAAGATAGATATGTTTTACAAGAGGGATCCAGAAGATGTTGTTAAGGAGCGGAAATCGGCAAAACAAGAAAGTATCAACAAGAAGCTGAAGAAGGAAGAGAAGAGGAAGACCTTGCAGTTCATTGCATGTTGGTTTTATCAAGTCGGATACTCAATATGCTTCAACATCTTCATGTGCATTCATTTAATGGTTCATTTTATTCATGTACATTATTTAAATGCTTCTATTTGTGAATGTTTTAGGTATACCTATGAACACTGCAAAGTTGATGAGTTTTAATGTCATGTTAGAGGTTGTGGGTCAATTCAGTCCTGGTCTGTAGGGTCCTTCAGTGTATGAGCTTCGCGAGCCTCTACTGAAAAATAAGGTTGCACTCACAAAAAGTGCATTGGAGACACACAAGGATGAATGGAGGAGAAGTGGATGCACAATCATGAATGATGGATGGACTAATAGAAGAGGTAGAAGCATCATGAATTTTTGCATCAATTGCAGACTGGGCACTAGCTTCTTGAGGGCCTTGGATGCATCTGCTCAGATGGTAGGTATATCTTCCGCTCTGGCATGTGTGAGAACTATTGGACCTGTTTAACCATGGAATGCAGTCTGGCCTGAATTTACCCCTAGATCCCCATCGTAGCTGACGCCCTTTCTAGTAGTCGACCAGACCGGCTACACGCATAGAGAAGTCATCTTGCTAGACTGGACCGACTATTCAGTTCAGGCCTGATAGTTGACCAAATTAATTTTAGTCTAGTCCACTATCTTCTTGAATCTAATTCTCAGTCCAGTCTATTCTTTCCAAAATTGATAACCCAGTCTGGATGGATTAAATCGAGTAATAGAGTAACTCTATTTGAACATAATGTATATAAAGGTATAGGGGACTGATTGCACTATTATAGTATTATCTATTGACAAGTAAGAGAAATATGTTACATTGTAGCGTATTATTTGTGTTAGACACAACTTGTATGTGTTCATTATTGTAATAATAATTAATTTAGTTACATATATACAAACAACAAAGTAGAAATCAAAGTAATTTGTTCTCGTCTTAGTCTGATCCGGTCTTATCCAAGTCGATCCTCGGTCTTGGAATTTTTCTTTAATTAGGTTCTAGTCCAGTCTGAGTTTGGACCGGAGTATAATCCTATGTACATCTATGACTCCTCATAATGGCATTAAAAGTTAAGATACAATAATAATCATGAAGATCATATAATAGGAACAACACATTGAGTCTATGTTCATAGTAAATCTAATGCTTGAGCCAATTCGATGCTAATTGAGTTTGCTAAATTTTTAATAGTTGTATTATGTACATAATTTTTATTTGGATTTGTGTTTGGCACTATGAAGCCCCATACTCAATAATAACAATATAAGTCTTCGTATTATAGTATTTGACCATATACATGGGATGTTGTTAGTAGACCAACATACAAGTTCACATCACATACTCTATTAGAACATATATTTTTATATGCTTCACACTAGAGCTCATGAGACATAATGATTAGATGTGAAAATAAGGTGACAGAGAAAGAGGAAAATTGAAAGGCTAATAGTCGACCTGTTCTAGAAAAGGGGCTTTTTTTTAGATCTATAAAAATATTGTAAACAACTTAGTTTTGCTAGACATTCAATGGAAAAATGATTACTAATATCATAACCCTACAGAGTGGTATAGTTTGTCCGCATATATGCTGACTACAAGAAGATTGTACTAAGTGTTGCTAAGTTATGAAAAAAAAGATTGTATCATTTCTTATAGTACACATTAAACAACATACAAATATTATATAAGAACACTTAAAAATTAATTATCCCTAGTGATTCATACTTCATAAAATAGAAATTGAATTGTTTTTTTAATACAATATACTATTTCATATCAGATTCTTCAACACGAACCGGTGACCTTAGCTACTTCAAAATTTTAATATAAATACATTTAATTAAGGAATTTCTATAAAAACCAACACTAAAGTGTATGTGATTATTTTCACTTGCGTTTGCACGTGTGTTTACTGGTTGTTGAAACATGAAACCAAGGATATGATAAACTAATTATTAGTGGTGTCACATTCAGTACACGAACCTTGAACCTCAATGTAAACTAGCATATATGCATGTACACATTAATAAATAATTAACCCAACATAGAAATGTAATTGTGACATGGGGAGCCTAAGAATTATCAGGTGCCTTTAAGATAAGAGGATCAAATCATCTTCTTACTTGGAAAAAGAAATTAGCGCCCATAATATGACTATGAAAATTGAAAATGTGTTGTACTCTTGACGTTGTAAAGAAGAATCATGTTACTCCAGCAAGCTTGAACAATAAATAAGTATATGCTTCCATCAACCAAAATATCCTAGATATAATATGTCCTCAATTAAAATAGCCTCTATTTTTCTTTGTTAGAATTAACTAAAGATATAAATGACGATTGAAAAAGACCAAAGATGAAAAATAAATTTTGCGATCGTAGCTAAATGAGTGGCCAATTAAGCCATAATAATATACTAAAACGATTATACAAGTTGATAAATAATCTGATATGTGACAAATTAGCAATAAACAGGGGAGAGGCACATGCATGTAATTATCTAGCCTTTTTTTCCTCTAAGAAAATAGCTAGCCTTGTGTGTGAGCAGATTGGTAGTAATATATGAAACATAGTGAGTATGAATTCAAAGAGTCAAAAGCAGTACCTCCTCTGCATACAAACAACGCTAATAACAGACGACATTACCGCCAGAGCACAAGGTGTGTGACACATAGGTAAGTCTGGTCTCAAAATCTAGAAGGTGGGTGCTGGTCAGTGGCCTATGTCAGTATTGTAATGGTAAAAATTATTGAATTGCATACATTGAAGAAGGGATACAGATGCATGATGCAGTTGACAGAAATAAAAAATCATAAACATTGGCAATCCTGCTTAAGATCATCTGGAAAGGTGAAGGGACATAGCATTGGCATAACAAACAAAGAGGAGAAAATGAAGCAGAAAGATTAATAAAGTAATTTGGTACCTGCTTGTCTGAAAAAGGGGAGGAACATGACACTTCCTTCTTCTCAGACCTTCATTACTACTTTCACTCGCATCGGTAGAGATCTTGTGCCCTATCTAGAAGCAACAACTGCAATCGTCGCATGTAGGGAGGGCTCTATTGGGGGTTGGATCGAGCCGATAGTGGATCAAAAGAGTTGCAGTCGACTAAGGTGGGACAACTTTCATTGGGGGTGGATGTGCCCATGAACTAGGGACCAAGTGCGGTGGAGAAGGGCGGAGGGAAGAACAAAAGGAGATAGATAGAATAGTTATCCCATGACAAAAGAAAATGTTACTTGCCAAAGAGATTTTTCAGACACGGGTGGCATCTGAAGAGTTAATCCGAACCGAGTTTGGTAGGCCTTTCAGACAGGATGGGTGGGTCCGTCGTATCTGTATTAGCGTTGAATCTGCTTTTGCACAACCGTCCAAAGTGAACCGCTTTCTAGTAGTGATTGCTGCGGTGGAAGAGAAGCTCAACTCCACACCAAGCCCTAATGCCATCAATGGAAGTACCAAAGTGGAGAGGGTTCTACTTTTTGAAGGATATGTCACGCATCAAGTTAATTATTTTTGTCCAGAATGGAAGGCCATCATCTTAGAGCCTCGTCATCACGGGGCAGGTGGTCGGATCGGCCTAAGGTTCCGGTATAGGTATCATGATGTCGTTGATGTACTAGTCAACATATTCCTTTTTTTTTGAAGTCAACATATTACTGAACACATGAGTATTTCCTTTATCATATATACTACTACTTATTCGATTTTTCCTCTCACATCCATATAATCTAGATGTATATGTATATATATGTTTCTTTTTCTACATCAATAGTGAGCACACCATATATATAGCATTCTAACAAATATGCACTTACTTTCTGTCAGCAGGTTACATGTTAACTACTGGCTCATGTCAAACCGCTATCTGTGCCTCCCATATATAATTGTGATGTCAACCATTGCAATATTTTCTTTACTGGCTCTTGTTGCAGTATTGAACCTCTTTATACATAATTAAGTTTTAAATGGGATCCAGATCACTGTACGTCTCTTCTATCCTGAAGCTTTCTAAATGTGAGAGGAGAGTTTGATGTAGAAAGACTGGAAAATAGATATTGTAAACTAATATTATTTGACATGCAATTGTTATGTTCTTTTTGTTCTGTTGTTAATTATCCCATCTATATATATAATTCGAATTCAATTAGTAGATTTCTGATGCATTTTGACTACCGAAAACATCCAAAGGAAATAGTTCATCATCAACGTTGAATGTTCATCCCTATAACTTTAAAGGACATACGGAAGAAAAGAAAAGTATTTGGACTAGTGAGATATTATTGCATAACCATATCCGCAAATATTTATAGCGACCACACGTATGTTTACTAGTAATGATACTAATTATTATTTTTTTACTCTCATTCTCACAACAATCATCTCCCACTGATAACTAATCTGCATCGGTGCACATAGTTTCATACATTGTAAAGGAAAATCAACATACATATATAAATAACATCCTGGGTCCCCAATCCCATCTTAGCCAGATCACGAGTTGTGGTACGCGTTCTTTTAAAAGAATGGAAGATACAACCTTCATAAAGAATTTCCTCAGCATGTCAGTGCTACTGAAGTTGTCCACAATCATTCCACTTCCATCCTTAGGGTTATTATTTTCTGAATCACGTGTAAGTAAAGCCACACCGCTATCTGTGCCTCCACTGTATGACTATCATGCTGATAATTGGAGTATTTGCTTTAACTTTGCCTATATATATATATATATATATATATGGAGTCATTCTAGAATACACACGAGTGTACGGATCGCACGAATACACTCAAGTGTGTTTGAATATCAAGACTTATTTTTGCAAAATATAAAACATTGATCTTCACTGCCATACTATAACTAGGCTACATACAAATTTTGAGCCCATTTGGATGAGTGTAAGTCACTCATCCAAGGGCAACAAAATCGACGCGTGAAACTAATTTGAAATGCATAATTTTTGCGGTCTTCATAACATGAGCTATACATATCTAAATGTGCTCAAATTTTGCGTATGAGTTGTTCACGAGATGCTTAATAAGATCTATGGATTCCATTTTCAAAAAAAATATTGCATCATGAAAAACTACTTGAGTATATTCCGCTCCAGATACACTCGAGTGTATTCTATCCTGACTCTATATATATGTATATATATATGTATATATATGTATATATATGTATATATATGTATATATATATATTTATATGTATGTATATATATATATATATATATATATATTTATATGTATATATATTTATATAAAACGAGTGATGTAATACAAAATGAGTGATGCAATACGAAACGAGTGATGTAATAGAGTCAGGCTATATATATATATATATATATATATATATATATATATATATATATATATATATATATATATATATAGAGTCAGGATAGAATACACTCGAGTGTATTCAAAGCAGAATACACTCAAGTAGTTTTTCATGATACAATATTTTTTTCAAAAATCGAATCCATTGACCTTCTTAAACATCTTGTGAATAGCTCATACGCAAAATTTGAGCAAAATTGGACATTTATAGGTCATGTTATTAAGACCGCAAAAATTATGCATTCAAAATTAGTTTCACACATAATTTTGTTGCCCTTGGATGAGTGACTTACACTCATCCATATGGGCTCAAAATTTGTATGTAGCCTAATTATAGTATGACGATGAAGATCAATGGTTTACATCTTACAAAAAATAGTCTTGATATGAAAACACACTTGATTATATCCGTGTGATCTGTACACTCAACTGTATTATAGCCTGACTCTCTGTCTCTAGAGAGAGAGAGTCAGGCTATAATACACTCAAGTGTACAGATCGCACAGATACACTCAAGTGTGTTTTCATATTAAGACTATTTTTTGCAAGATGTAAACCATTCATCTTCACCATCATACAATAATTAGGCTACATATCAATTTTGAGCTCATTTGGATGAGTGTAAGTCACTCATCCGAGGGAAACAAAATCGATGTACGGAACTAATTTGAAATGTATAATTTTTGTGGTCTTTATAACATGACCTATAAATGTCCAAATGTACTCAAATTTTTTATATGAGTTATTCACAACACGATTAAGAAGAAAAATTTATTCAATTTGAAAAAAATATTACATCATTGAAAACTACTTCAGTGTATTCTGCTTCAAATACACTTGAGTGCATTCCAGCCTGACTCTCTCTCTCTCTCTCTCTCTATATATATATATATATATATATATATATATAGAGAGAGAGAGAGAGAGAGAGAGAGAGAGAGAGAGAGTCAGGCTAGAATACACTCGAGTGTACAAATTACATTGTACATCCCAATGGTGTTTGCCTATCTAGACCATGTTTTTCTAAAATCTAATCCATTGATCTTAATGGTTGCAATAATAATAGGCCACATAATCTGTACACTCGAGTGTATTCTAGCCTGACTCTATATACATACACACACACACACACATATATATATATATATATATATATATATATATATATATATTTACTTATTTATATATATATATTGATGACCAAGAGAACCCATCCCGAGCGAAGCCGACTTGGTAAACTTTTTATGCATGAGAGGGTGTGGTCCGGTCACCCCCCTCCCACGCCTAATCAACATGAATTGTCGTTCGCAAAGTGCTTTCAGTGATATATATATATATATATATATATATATATATATATATATATATATATATATATATAGCCAGGCTAGTGTACACTCGAGTATACCGGAGGCACCGTACACCTCCGTCATTTTTAAAGATGCAATAAGTTTTTGAAAAATCTAAACTGTTGACCTTCTTAAATATCTTATGAACATACTATATAATAAATTTTAGCTAATTTGGACACTTATTGTGATGGAGTGGAATTTTGGAGTCCTTGATCATCCAATTACATAAGTGAAATCATAAGGTTGAATAATATTGAGAGTTCCAAGGTTTTGACAAAGTTGGAATGTTGATTGAGATTTACATAATGATTAAGATTTCTCTTTTAATGCCTTTTTGAAGAATTTAATTAAATAGTCTAATAGATGAGTTTGGTCACCAAATTGGAGTAGAATGTACCTTGAGAGGTAGAGAAGCTATGGTTATAATTTGGTGGCAATCGGAGGATCCTAGAAGGAGTTAGTAAGGTTTGATATTTGAGAAATAATGTGTTTTATTGATGGGTAATAGACCTAAGTTCAACAATCTAAGCCTAAGCTAGGTTGTGTCACACACCCTTTCATTGAGGGTGAGATGGGTGGCCGAATCTTGGTCATTCATGACTGATCCAGTGGCTGTGATTGTCTACTTCAGTGAGCCCCGGATTTGGCCTTGTAAAGGACCTAGTACCACCGTTAGATGCTTTTTGGACGACCCTGAGATCACCTCCAAGCTCCAGATCTAGAGGAGTCATGGGAGCAGAGTGGCATGTGAGAATCCATGCCACCACGATCTCTAGACGTGCACCCAAAGGAAGAAGTGACCGAGGAGTTAAGTTCTAATCGAGTGGAGGAGTGCGGAGACCCCAAAAAACGAGCTGTGCGATCACTCCAGTAGAGAGAACGAAAGCCAACTCCCCACTGTCTCTCCACCGTAGCCTGCAGGTGGCGGCCATGAGTAGAGTTTAGAGCGAGAAGGTCTTTCAGAGGAGGCTAAGTGGGGGAAAGCGTAACCGAAGATCGTAGTGTTGGGTTCCAAGCAGATTCACACAATCCGATGGTGGTATCACCGGGCGCTGAGCTCACCCACACCAAAGAAGAAGACGGAGATGGGGGTGTCAATCTAGGACCCTGCAACTAAATCCAAGGGTCCCTCCAGGTCCGTGAAGCTCCGACGAAGGTGTTCGGTGCCTCATCCACGAGATTCGAGGGCGGGGAGCCTTTTTCCCCTTTCCTAGCGCCGCGGTGGCTGCCATGGCTAGGGAGCTCGTGGACTCAGAGCTCCAGAGGTGAGCCCTAGGAGTGGAGTAGCCGTGGGCATCCGGAGGAGGTAGTCAAACCTGATCGTGGCCCTAGACGGCATCGAGGAGCTGTGAAGCCTCTGGAGCTGCTCGACAGAGCCAAGCCGTGCGGCGACGGCTCCGTGAAACAGAGTCCAACAGACTCCCTGATCGCGCGAGGAGGAGAAGAGGGGGTGAACCCTGGTCCAGTCGCCCAAACCCAGCGTTGAACTGGGTACAAGTGCCCTTGAACCGTCCAGCTCCACCAGCAAGCAGGAGCAAGGAGCAGCGCCCCACGTGGACACGTGGCGGCCTTTGATTGGCCAATAGAGGTAATAATTCAGTAAATGTCCATATCTTCCAAAATTCATAGAAATTGCCTCGATTATCAGAAAATGACATATAATATACCAAAATGTTCAGAAAAATGTGAAGATGAATATGGAAGCATAATATCAAGATTTAGAAGCATTAATCTCAATGATACCTTGTTAGTGATGTAATGCTTGTTTAATGGATAATAAATAGCAAACAATGACATAAAATTATGGAAATATATCAGTAACTCCATAGTAATGTTTATAATGCACCTGATGATAGTGATGATCAAGTTGATACACAAAATCATGTAATTTGCTTTATATGGCTAATTAGGGCTAATAACCCTAAAGAAAATGTAATAAATACATGCATGATCAATAAATGATGAAATTCACAGAGTAAGCTCATATCAGTAAATGGAACCTCAGTTTTAATTATGAGATCATGAGGATGAACATAATCCATGTTATAGGAAGATGAACCTTAGTACATGTCATGTAACCCTAATATGATTAATACATGTAACATAGGGTTAACATGTTCACATAATCATATGTAACCAAGTAATTAGATTATGTACCCTAATCTAGAATATAAGATCAATAACATAATTGCAAGAAGATAAGACAAGTAATGATACACATATCCTAATGAGATAAGAGAAACCCTAATATGGACATAATTATGGTTAAGATGAGATGTAAGATGATGAGAACCTGATGATAGTTTATGATCTGGCCTTAATCAGGGATGACCAAAGTTATAGATGACATGAGGAATATGTGATTAAGTTTATCTCTTGATCAAGGTACGCCATTACCTCTTACTTGGCTTATTATACATTATGCTTGTGTTATATGGTAGTAAAGACTTGGCATATGATATTGGATGAAATGATTGTTCTTGTATGATATGTTGTATGATTTTCAATACTTATTGCTATGAACACATGAAACATAATATGTCTGTTCCATTATATCTAAGCACTTCAACTCTTTGGTAGTAAAGTGCTGGAAATAAGTACTTCAACTCTTTGGTAGTAAAGTACTTGGAAGTGATCCAACTCTTTGGTAGTAGATCACATTGTGAAATGATCCAACTCTTTGGTAGTAGATCATAAAGACCTTAATGCATTCAACTCTCAGGTAGTAAATGCATGGATGATATAATGGAAATTATGCTTAAAATATGTGTTCTCTTTTGTTAATGAACATCTTCGTGCAAGTATATGCTTTTCTTATATTCTTCTATTACTGCCAAGTATATTAGTTTTATCTTATTGCCAAGATATGATGAGAGGTAAATAAAAGACACGTAGGCGTACTCAGTACAATATTCATGGAATATTGTGCTGACGTGTACCGCATGTAATAAATTGTTTAGGTTGTGGTTATGCTCTTGAAGATCCAAGATAGTTGAGAGTTGTGTGGCGAGCTGATGTACATGTGGACCTGTTGTCTTAAGATCCTGTAGTTTAGATGTAGTACATGTATATGTTTAAGTTTGCTGTTCAATATGTAATATCAAATGTTGTAACAATTCATGTTGTAATTATATGTTGAATGGTGAACATGTGTGTATGGTTTTATTATTGTTCATGTACATGTGCTACTGATGTATGTTCCTTCTGACTCCCTTGATTTTCTTCTTCTTAGCCTTGTGTGGGATGTTTAAATTGGGATGCTCGCTGAGGTGAGGGTTTCAATTTGGACGTCACACATCAGATTAAGTTTTAGAAAATCTGGGGATGTCACAGGTGGTATCAGAGCATGAACAATAGCAAAGCCTGACATTTGCTCATCATGCAACTCAAAACTAAAGAACCTTGAACCTTAATAATCTTTTAGGGTTAGATTAGTCGTCTTTTAGAGACTAGATCTGACCTAGCCTCTAGGTTAGCACCTAGATGTCCGATAACTAAGTCTAGACTGGTGCTTGTTGTGTAGCAAGTCCTTAGATGTCGTTCTTTCCTTGTAGTGCAGCGGTATGGGACGTTGCACTATTTGGAAATGATGTGCATAAAAGGAAGAGAAACCCTAGACATATTGTGCACGTTGTCTAGAGTAGCTACACTAGTCTACCCCTTGTTCTCACCCGTTTCACTAGTTTTCATGACACTAGACTCTCTACTATGTGTGGGACACTCATTTCCAGGATTTAATTTTTGATTCCAATCAGATCGAACCTCGAAAGTTTTCTCTGAAGTTTGTTTTATTGGAGACAAACTATATAATATTTTATTATGTATATGTATTACAAAAATGTGTCCCCACACATGTACAAGTAGGAGGTGTTCATGCAACCTAAGTGAAAGTGATGACATCAGTCTAAAAGAGAGTGTAGTTCTAGATTAGATGTCTAGAGCCTTGTTTGGTATATGTGATAGATGGAATAGATAGAATAAGTTTGATGATACGATCTAAGTCTTATATAGATGATATAAGATAGTTTGTGCTTATCTATGTTTGTCTTTGAGGATGCAAGTTCAGTTTTGAGGATTTGAGATTAGTTTTGATGATGCAAGAATGAGTTCTTTTATGAGATGAGATATGATAGGCTAAGATGAGGTTGTGAGTCAGCATGAGCCTCAAGCTCTTTTACGAAGGAGGACCTCTAGTGTTAGGACCGGTTTCGGGGTTAACTCCAGAGAGAGTGAGACCCAATGGGAGAAGGTTAGAGAACCTAGACTCCGTGATATGAGAAATATGTGATATGGTATGTCCTAAACTAGAATACTCCTGAGTGATTGAGTTGAGTCGCTCTATGTATGATTCCTATAGTTTTCTTGAACCCTAGATGTCCTTGGGAGGACCAAACCCTAGAGACAGAGAGAGGCTAGATATATGTGCATGTGAGTATGAATATGAGTGCCTGCTATCTGGGTGAGGGAGAGAGCCCAAGACCCTGGAGGAGGTAGCTATGTTAGTTTCTATGAAGCCTCATGCTCAGGTTGGTGGTTTCCCACATAGGAATCTAGTGGTGTATATAAGAGAGCTTTGGGTAAGATGTTTCATGGATAGAGACCTATGAAGAGAATGTCATGTCATGTTTTTGTTTGTTCTATGTGGCTAGAGCTTGGAAGGCTATCCCTAGTGCCAATGAGGTAATCTGATAACCCTAGATCACAGAGGAAAGATAAAGTATATGCTTTGAGTTGAGTTGGCTCAGAGAGACTGAGCATGGTATTACTCTCATGACAAGGGTCAGGACCTCAGTTGGACTAAATTAAGTTTTAGATATATGTTTAACAAGCCACTCACATAAGTTGTTTAACACAACCATGATATAAAATGTGTAAGGATATGATCTAATCTTGACATGTGATATATAGATGTGACATGGTGGAAAACCTAGTTTGGTTTGATTACTTTTTATGTATAAATGGTTAACCATGTTCATGATAATGATAATAATTTGATAGTTTTGGTTCATCTTTTGACGAAATCACTAGTAAATGTTGTAATTTATTATGAGTAATGACATAAAATCATATGAATGAAACATGTTACATGAGGTGTTAATCTTAGTGCTTAATAAGGATGAATATATAGTTTGAAAGTTAGCACAACATAATGATTATGACACCTTGATGTGATCTAGATGGATAAAGTGGGTTAACTTTAGTTAACACCCACCAAAAGGGCATATGTTAATGTTGAACATGTTCTAACAAGTCATCTCAATAAAATGTCGATGAAACCTTGATGTATGAGTTTATCCTAGTTAACTCTTTTACAACATGATAATACGATGTGGGAACCCTAATGCATGACGAAAGATAAGGAAGAAAATCTAGCATATGAGATATGTCATGATGTAACCTAAGTTTCTAAACCCTGAGTTTAACCTTGTATGGAGTGTTTGTGTACCAAGATGGTTGTAAAACCCCCGGAAAGTGCTTTGGATACATGGTTCTAGGTAACCTTTGTGAATATGTTACACATAGAATAGTGCCTACATGTGGATGAAGACAGGTAGTTTTCCTTGGAGTACGAGTATGGTTGACTTTTGAGGACGAAAGTTCCTTTAAGATGTATATGATGTGACAAAGTGGTTTTTCTGGCTTAATTCCGAGGACGGAATATCTTTTAAGTTGTGTAGGATGTGATGGAGTGGAATTTTAGAGTCCTTGATCATCCAATTACATAAGTGAAATCATAAGGTTGAATAATATTGAGAGTTCCAACGTTTTGACAAAGTTGGAATGTTGATTGAGATTTACATAATGATTAAGATTTCTCTTTTAATGCCTTTTTGAAGAATTTAATTAAATAGTCTAATAGATGAGTTTGGTCACCAAATTGGATTAGAATGTACCTTGAGAGGTAGAGAAGCTATGGTTATAATTTGGTGGCAATCGGAGGATCCTAGAAGGAGTTAGTAAGGTTTGATATTTGAGAAATAATGTGTTTTATTGATGGGTAATAGACCTAAGTTCAACAATCTAAGCCTAAGCTAGGCTGTGTCATGCACCCTTTCATTGAGGGTGAGATGGGTGGCCGAATCTTGGTCATTCATGACTGATCCAGTGGCTGTGATTGTCTACTTCAGTGAGCCCCGGATTTGGCTTTGTAAAGGACCTAGTACCACCGTTAGATGCTTTTTGGATGACCCTGAGATCACCTCCAAGCTCCGGATCTGGAGGAGTCATGGGAGCAGAGTGGCATGCGAGAATCCATGCCACCACGATCTCTAGACGTGCACCCAAAGGAAGAAGTGACCGAGCAGTTAAGTTCTAATCGAGTGGAGGAGTGCGGAGACCCTAAAAAACGAGCTGTGCGATCACTCCAGTAGAGAGAACGAAAGCCAACTCCCCACTCTCTCTCCACCGTAGCCTGCAGGTGGTGGCCATGAGTAGAGTTTAGAGCGAGAAGGTCTTTCAGAGGAGGCTAAGTGGGGGAAAGCGTAACCGAAGATCGTAGTGTTGGGTTCCAAGCAGATTCACACAATCCGATGGTGGTATCACCGGGCGCTGAGCTCACCCACACCAAGGAAGAAGACGGAGTTGGGGGCGTCAATCTAGGACCCTGCAACTAAATCCAAGGGTCCCTCCAAGTCCGTGAAGCTCCGAAGAAGGTGTTCGGTGCCTCATCCATGAGATTCGAGGGCGGGGAGCCTTTTTCCCCTTTCCTAGCGCCGCGGTGGCTGCCATGGCTAGGGAGCTCGTGGACTCAGAGATCCAGAGGTGAGCCCTAGGAGTGGAGTAGTCGTAGGCATCCGGAGGAGGTAGTCAAACCTGATCGTTGCCCTAGACGGCATCGAGGAGCTGTGAAGCCTCTGGAGCTGCTCGACGGAGCCAAGCTGTGCGGCGGCGGCTCTGTGAAACAGAGTCCCACAGACTCCGTGATCGCGCGAGGAGGAGAAGAGGGGGTGAACCCCGGTCCAGTTGCCAAAACCCAGCCTTGAACCGGGTACAAGTGCCCTTGAACCGGCCGGCTCCACCAGTAAGCAGGAGCAAGGAGTAGCGCCCCACGTGGACACGTGGCGACCTTTGATTGGCCAATAGAGGTAATAATTCAGTAAATGTCCATATCTTCCAAAATTCATAGAAATTGCCTCGATTATCAGAAAATGACATATAATATACCAAAATGTTCAGAAAAATGTGAAGAACAATATGGAAGCATAATATCAGGATTTAGAAGCATTAACCTCAATGATACCTTGTTAGAGATGTAATGCTTGTTTAATGGATAATAAATAGCAAACAATGACATAAAATTATGGAAAAATATCATTAACTCCATAGTAATGTTTATAATGCACTTGATGATAGTGATGATCAAGTTGATACACAAAATCATGTAATTTGCTTTATATGGCTAAGTAGGGCTAATAACCCTAATGAAAATGTAATAAATACATGCATGATCAATAAATGATGAAATTCACAGAGTAAGCTCATATCAGTAAATGGAACCTCAGTTTTAATTATGAGATCATGAGGATGAACATAATCCATGTTATAGGAAGATGAACCTTAGTACATGTAATGTAACCCTAATATGATTAATACATGTAACATAGGGTTAACATGTTCCCATAATCATATGTAACCAAGTAATTAGATTATGTACCCTAATCTAGAATATAAGATCAGTAACATAATTGCAAGAAGATAAGACAAGTAATGATACACATATCCTAATGAGATAAGAGAAACCCTAATATGGATATAATTAGGGTTAAGATGAGATGTAAGATGATGAGAACCTGATGATAGTTTATGATCTTGCCTTAATCAGGGATGACCAAAGTTATAGATGACATTAGGAATATGTGATTAAGTTTATCGCTTGATCAAGGTACACCATTACCTCTTACTTGGCTTATTATACATTATGCTTGTGTTATATGGTAGTAAAGACTTGGCATATGATATTGGATGAAATGATTGTTCTTGTATGATATGTTGTATGATTTTCAATACTTATTTCTATGAACACATGAAACATAATATGTCTGTTCCATTATATCTAAGCACTTCAACTCTTTGGTAGTAAAGTGCTGGAAATAAGTACTTCAACTCTTTGGTAGTAAAATACTTGGAAGTGATCCAACTCTTTGGTAGTAGATCACATTGTGAAATGATCCAACTCTTTGGTAGTAGATCATAAAGACCTTAATGCATTCAACTCTCAGGTAGTAAATGCATGGATGATATAATGGAGATTATGCTTAAAATATGTGTTCTCTTTTGTTAATGAACATCTTCGTGCAAGTATATGCTTTTCTTATATTCTTCTGTTACTGCCAAGTATATTAGTTTTATCGTATTGCCAAGATATGATGAGAGGTAAATAAAAGACACGTAGGCGTACTCAGTACAATATTCATGAAATATTGTGCTGACG
The DNA here is from genome assembly GCA_963693085.1 of Alisma plantago-aquatica. Taxonomy (NCBI): domain Eukaryota; kingdom Viridiplantae; phylum Streptophyta; class Magnoliopsida; order Alismatales; family Alismataceae; genus Alisma; species Alisma plantago-aquatica. The sequence continues at coordinate 737,926,031 of OY856410.1, read as the reverse complement.
TGTACCGCATGTAATCTTTTGTTTAGGTTGTGGTTATGCTCTTGAAGATCCAAGATAGTTGAGAGTTGTGTGGCGAGCTGATGTACAGGTGGACCTGTTGTCTTAAGATCCTGTAGTTTAGATGTAGTACATGTATATGTTTAAGTTTGCTGTTCAATATGTAATATCAAATGTTGTAACAATTCATGTTTTAATTATATGTTGAATGGTGAACATGTGTGTATGGTTTTATTATTGTTCATGTACATGTGCTACTGATGTATGTTCCTTCTGACTCCCTTGATTTTCTTCTTCTTAGCCTTGTGTGGGATGTTTAAATTGGGATGCACGCTGAGGTGAGGGTTTCAATTTGGACGTCACACATCAGATTAAGTTTTAGAAAATCCAGGGACGTCACACTTATAGGTCGTGCATCTAAAGGATGTATAAATTAGGCATTTCAAATTAGTTTTGTACGCCAATTTTTTTGGCCTTGGATGAGTGACTTATACTCATCCAAATGAGCTCAAATTTTGTATGTGGTCTATTATTATTGTAACCATTAAGGTCAATGGATTAGATTTTAGAAAAACATGGTCTAAACATGATCTAGATAGGAAAAACCGTTGGTGTGTACAACATAATTTGTACACTCAAGTGTATTCTAGCCTGACTATATATATATATATATATATATATATATATAAGTATATAAATATATACATACATATATATATATATATATATATAGAGAGAGAGAGGCTAGAATACACTTGAGTGTATTCGAAGCAGAATACACTCATGTAGTTTTCAACGATGCAATAAAACAGACCCATATAAATATTTTGTGGAAGGCAAGACAAGCCTACATATAAATCTCTTCTTTGAGATCCCCATTCAAGAAGGTTGTCTCAACATCCATTTGTGGATTTCAAGTTTATGGATAGCATCCAAAGCAACAACTTCACGAATGGAAGAGACTTTTGTTACAAGAGCATATGTATCAAAGTAATCAAATCCTTCATTTTGACTAAATCCTTTGGCTACTAGTCTGGTATTAAACTTACTAATGGAACCATATGCCCTCATCTTTTTCCTAAACACTCATTTACATCTAATAGTCTTACAACCTGAAGGAAGCTCAGTAAGAATCCAAGTACGATTGCTCATAATTGACTCTATTCCATTATCAAAAACTTCCTTGCCAAAACTAGAGTCAATGGATTTCATGGAATTCTCATAGGTAATCAGTCTTCTTCTACTAAGAAGGTGTATAAGTCGAGACCATAGCTTTTATCAACTTTTGTCCATTTGCCCCTGCCTAGGTCTCTAGGAGGTTCATCTACAAGGAGTTCATGTTCTACTTCATATGAAGGTGGAACATGAAGAGGTTCTTGAGGAGAAGAGGAAGAAGGACATTCACTAAGTTGTCTAGGAACCTTTTCCTTGAGAGGAAATATGGTTTCATAATAGACAACATCTACAAGTCTAAGATCAAGTATTGAGTTAACTCAAATGTCTGAGATATAAGATTTTACAACTATAAATCCATTATCACTACTATTTTCCACATACCTTATATAGAATGTATGAACAGTTTTAGGTTCTAGTTTTCTCTTTTTATTATTAGGGATTTTAAACTTGGCCAAACACCTTCACACTTTAAGGTATTTTAAATAGGGTTTCTTGTTAAAGCAAAGTTAAAATGGTTTTTTGTTAAGATTTTTAAAAGGTATATCATTTTGAATGTAGATGGTTGTATGAAGAGATTCCCCACACAGTTTGTGACTCAATCCAGACTCAGTAGACATAGTATTGACCATATCAATAAAAAATGTATTTTTCATCTTAGCTACTCAATTAGATTGAGGATTATATGGGTTAGTGGTTTCATGTATAAGGCCATGGTCCTCACATAACTTTCTAAGTTCATTAAAAGTGTATTCACCACCTCAATAGACCTCATCTCTTAATGTTCCTATCTAATTGTTTCTTCACTTGAGTTTTAATCAGACCTCACTCTCTTATGGTTCACATCTTTTTTTTTTTCTAAATTTTCATCCTTAGTTTTCAATAAGTAAATAGAACAATATTTGAAAAAGTTATGTATAAACGTCACAAAGTATCTCATACTATCGTGAGTAATTACATTATTTAAATCATAAATATCAATATGAATTAATTCAAGCAAAGATGTACTACGATCTATTGACTTAAATGGCTTCTCAGGGAGCTTAGCTTCCACACAAATCTGGCATCTATTAGAAATATATGTATGAATCATGGGAATGAGATCTAAGTTAATCATGTGTTTCATCATATTTTTATTCACATGACCAAGACGTGCATACCAAACATCATTAGTTTTAAAAACTAAAATAGTGGGAGACATATCATCAAAAGATGCATTATATGAAACAAAGGATAGTTTGATAAGACCACCACATGTGTAACCAAGAACAGCATAAGAACCATTATTAGAAATTACAATGTGATTACCTTGACACAACAAGGTATAACCAGAATGTTGTAAAACAATTTGACTAATAAGATTTCTACAAAAAGAGGGAACATGTTGAACATCATGCAGTCTAATAGTGTTTTTAGATGTAAGCTTTATGTCAAAACACCCATATCCTACAATTGGAATGGTAGATGAACAATCTTCCCTCTTGATCTCTCTATCAGATTCGGCATGGTAGGAGGAAAAGAGGGATTGGTCAAAGTAAATATGGCATGTGGCACTAGAATTCATGTACGAATCAGAAGATAAGTCATTAAAAGGATGGTTAGATTTTCTAGCCTTTCTACAAAAGAGGAAGTGACCGACCCCACAGTGATCATATTTAGTTCAGGATTTTTAGGAGCCTGGACATTCTGCTTTATCTGACCTTTGTAAAATTTGCACACATTTGCTAAGTGTCCATGTTTATCACACACAAAGCAGACATGTTTTTATCCTTGATCACTATTATTACTGTTAGTTTAGTGGTTCTTGCGGCCATTAAAAGAAGGTTTGGGGTTTCTTAATGAGATGGGAAGGATTAGGCTTCTTCTTGATTTTATCACCTATAACCATATTAACATTAGGGTTAGAGTTCCTGTCTTGTTCCCTATGTTTATCCTCAGTTTGTAGGGATTTAACTAAGAATTCCATGGACATATTCCCTTGTCTATGTCTAAGGGTCCTGGAAAAATCATTCCAAGAATGTGGATGTTTTTCTATGAGGGATGCTATTTGAACATTTTCATCAAGTGTAACCTTCAGTCATGGATTTAGAAACAAACTTTTGATATTCTAGAACTTGAGCGGAAATGGATTTATCATCAACCATATTATAGTATCGCCATTCAACAAAGGCATAACCCTTGAGACCAGTATCTTCTAGACAAAATTTTGAATCTAAAACCGTCCATAGTTCAAGAGCGGTTGGGACTTATGATAAATATCATAGAGTTCACTAGAAAAGCCTGAAAGGATCCTATAATGACATTGATAGTAGGTTTCCTTGGAAACAAGATTGGGGACAACATGTGTAGGAATAATGGGTTCAGTTTGTTCTTCTCCTTCATTGAGGTTTGTGAGTTGAGGTTCAGACACTAAATGAACAGACACATCTTGGGGTAAGATGGCGGAAACAACACCCAAAGAGGTAGGCTAGAATCACATTTTTTTGCTACAAACGATGAAAGTGTAGATCAAAAAATCATCTCAGACGAAGGGAAGCAACATCATCAAGAGAAAGCATGATTTTCAAATCTATATCAAATAAATTGGTAGTTAACTAAATAGATGTAATTAATAATTGTTTAGCAATATGTCTTGAAATTGTTGGATAGATTCGATGGAACGTAATGATCTGTATTGAAATTGTTAGATATAGGACATAAGTTAATTAGATTAAGATAAACAATTAACCACCAAAATTTACAACAATAATAATAACAGTAATGGATTTGGAGAAAAATAGTGATTGGTTAGAAGACGCAAACTCTAAAGCCTGGGATGAAGGTGTGTAAAAAATTGTCTTTAAGATAGATTCCGCCATTCCTGGCACGAACTTTTTTTTAACAGTTTGTCTCTAAGATTCAACTACCCAAACTCTAGTACAACCCCCCGATGCAAGTGGCAGGACTGTGTCAAACTCGTTCTTTTAACCCTTTGTCCCAAAGAAGAATTAGATCGACGTGAAACATTGCCTGCTCAAGAAAATTAAAGAAGCAATCAAAGAGGTTTTGGGAATGAACAAGAGGGTGTTGCAGAGGTAGATAAAACATGAGAAACTAGAACACAAAAATCTTTCTTTTTCCTATGTGTGTGTAATTGTTCAAGGGATTTGATTTAATATTAATAGGATAATCTTGTAATAGGGATGGCAATAAGATACGCATTGTATGCAAAGGATTGTGGTGTCATTCAATTAATAAAGTTATATCATCCCAAATTGTTCGAATGGCCGAAGCAAATAAAATGAATCAAATAAATTGAGTGATTAGAAGATTTGAATAGGAAAGAAGAAGAAAAGATATACAAGTTCCCGTCGGATTAGTATATTACCAACTCCCATGAATTCATGGAACGATAAATACCATGTTTCCAATGCCAACTACAAAGTATCTGCCCGGCTACCAACCGCAAATAACACAGGTAAGAGGAGATTCGCTGCCGACCACACCCCGGCCACCATCCTAGCTACCGTATCTGCCCACCGCCAAGCTTTCATGGACAGTCCGTCGGTATTTTTTTTTTTTTTGGAAATAAGAGGAGTTTGCATTCATCTCTTCTCCTCATGAGCAAAAAAGAAGAAACACTGTGTTCCATATCAGACTGTACTATGAGGTATCAAAAAGTATAGCTATACATTAGTTCCAAAAACACAAAAACTCGTGCCCAAAACGCAAAAAAGTCAAAAAAAATTCTATCTCGTGTGTCTGGTGTGGTGTGTGGCATGTCCGACTCCTTACGCGTCCAACCTGAAGCCCTTGACGAGCAAATTGACCTAGAAAGCGGCCTCCGCCGAAAGGGCGATTTATGTTTGAGAGAACGCAACAGCAACGGCGATTGGAGGTGCAACAACAGGCCATGGTCTGCTCTACCTTGTCAACTACTGGAGAACATATCTGGCCGGCATAGCGGCAAAAGCACCACCTGCTTCTTGTTCAACATGCAGTGCCCCACAAGAATCCTGTCGATGGAAGTCCCCAAACTTGAACAAGGGTTTATTGCGGTCGCCTCTCGCTGCAGATGGCTCCTCGTTCATCCTCAGCCATCTTCTTCTCCTCATGACAATGGCAAAGGTTCCTCCTTATTCTTCTTGAACCTGTTTTACTGGAAGCCTCCTCGACCGTGGAATAAATCACCCAAGAGGAGGACCGTGGAATAAATCACCCAAGAACCGAAAGGTTGTCAACTTTAACAAAGTGCATCGTTTCGTGAGAGACAACCGGGTACCCGCAGCAGCAGCGTTCTCGTGCAGTCCCATGTCAGGGAAAGACTATAAGGTATACCTGGCTTACATTACAGGAACAGGCCAACTGAAAATAGTTACGTGTATCTTTTGCCATAGCAATATCCTCGATCGTAAGAATTGGAGTGAAGAATGGTTCTGCTCTTACTACGGGTACGAAGAAGGAAGGTTTGATGGAGGGATCCCGAAGGCTTACTGTGATGATGAAGGACATTTTTGTATGGTTGATTCAAACGGGGCATCCGCCCGCTACATCCATTATGTAAGTGGTTCTCCGATGACGTCTTGGGATCCGCCAGTACAACCGCAAGTTTCCTTCGCTGAACATCAACGAAAGGCCATTGCTGCGGTGGAAGAGAAGCTCAACTCCGCACCAAGCCCTAATGCCATCAGTGGAAGTACCAAAGTGGAGAGGGATCCACTTTTTGAAGGATATGTCACACATCAAGATAATTATTTTTGTCCAGAATGGAAGGCCATCATCGTAGAGCCTCGTCTTCACGGGGCAGGTTGTCGGATCGGCCCAAGGTTCCGGTACAGGTATCATGATGCCGTTGATGTACTAGTCAATATATTACTTTTTTTTTTAAGTACAGGTATCATGATGCCGTTGAGTATTTCCATTATCATATATACTACTACTTATTCGATTTTTCTCTCACATCCAGATAATCTAGATGTATATGTATATATATGTTTCTTTTTCTACATCAATAGTTAGCACACCATATATATAGCATTCTAACAAATATGCACTTACTTTCTGTCTGCAGGTTACATGTTAACTACTGGCTCGCGTCAAACCGCTATTTGTGCCTCCCATATATAATTGTGATGTCAACGATTGCAATATTTGCTTTACTGGCTCTCGTTGCAGTATTGAACCTCTTTATACATAATTAAGTTTTAAATGCAATCTGGATCAATGTACGTCTCTTCTAGCCTGAAGCTTTCTAAATGTGAGAGAAGAGTTTGATGTAGAAAGACTGGAAAATAGATATTGTAAACTAATTTTGTTTGGCATGCAATTGTTCTGTTCTTTTTGTTCTGTTGTTAATTATCCCGTGTATATATATAATTCGACTTCAATTGGTAGATTTCTGATGCATTTTGACTATCGGCAACATCCAAAGGAAATAGTTCATCATCAATGTTGAATGTTCGTCCCTATAACTGTAAAGGACATATGGAAGAAAAGAAAAGTATTTATACTAGCGATATATTGCATAACCATATCCGCAAATATTTATAAAGACCACGTGCATGTTTACTGGTAATGGTACTAATTATTATTTTTTTACTCTCATTCTCACAAAAATCATCTCCCACTGATAACTAATCTGCATCGGGGCACATAGTTTCATACATTGTAAAGGAAAACCAACATACATATATAGATAACACCCTAGGTCCCCAATCCCATCTTAGCCAGATCACGAGCTGTGGTGCTTGTTCTCTGAAAACAATGGAAGATACAACCTTCATAAAGCATTTCCTCAGCATGTCAGTGCTACTGAAGTTGTCCACAATCGGTCCTCTTCCATCCTTAGGGTTATTAATTTTCTGAATCACATGTAAGTAAAGCCACACCGCTATCTGTGCCTCCACTGTATGACTATCGTTTTGATGATTGGAGTATTTTCTTTAACTTCGCCTTCGTGAAATGGTACCATATATATATATATATATATATATATATATATATATATATATATACCTATATATATATATACCTATATATATATATATATATATATATACCTATATATATATATATACCTATATATATATATATATATATATATAGGTATATATATATATATATATATATATATCTTCGCTACCCGTGCGGGTAACTAAGATTCACTACCCGTACATCAGTTTTGTAATATAAAAACTTGTTTTGTATTACAGCGCTGTTATAGTCATAAATATATATTTTACTATTTCTAGACGGAGAATACAAATATCACGATGTATTTACAAAATGAGACTGTCTATTACAAAATGAGTCTATCTATTACAAATATACGCCTTCCTATTACAAAATTGATGCACGAGTAGCAAATCTTAGTTACTCGCACGGGTAGTGAAAATATATATATATATATATATATATTACTATTTCTAGACGGAGAATACAAATATCACGATGTATTTACAAAATGAGACTGTCTATTACAAAATGAGTCTATCTATTACAAATGTACGCCTTCCTATTACAAAATTGATGCACGAGTAGCAAATCTTAGTTACCCGCACGGGTAGTGAAGATATATATATATATATATATATATATATATATATATATATATATATATATATATATATATATATATATATATATATATATATATAAATCTGGTAAATATATTTTAACTTCCTTCTAAAATTATAGAGGGTCAAGAGTTACATATAGCCCAACGCCATACATAAAAAAGAGTAAATACTCACCCTATTAACTAATGTGCAAGTTGCGTTTGACACAATTACATATTTTTACAGCAATTGTGGTTGAACTTCCGTATCTTCGTGCATTCCTTTCCTCCCATATGTGGTAGCACAGAGCAGCAAACAAGATCCTCTTTTTGTCACTTTACCCACAACTAGACAACATTCTTCATGCCTCTTCCATCAACTGCATGTACAAGCTGAATTTTTCACATATAATCTCCCCAACCTTCCTTGTGAACATGAAACAACCAAAAAGGTGCATATCAGATTCAACCTCCTCTTTACTATCATCCATGTATTTCATATATATATATATATATATATATATATATATATCTGTGTGTGTGTATACATATATAGAGAGAGAGAGAAAGAATCAGGCTAGAATACACTCGAGTATATTCGGAGAAGAAGAATACACTCAAGTAGTTTTTCCCGATACAATATTATTTTTCAAAAATATAATCCGTTGATCTTCTTAAAGATCTTTTTAATAGCTCATACGCAAATATTGAGCACAATTGGACATTTATAGGTCATGTTATAATGATTGCAAAAATTATGCATTCCAAATTAGTTTTGCCGTCGATTTTGTTGCCCTTGGATGAGTGACTTACACTCATCCAAATTGGCTCAAAATTTGTATGTAGCCTAGTTACAATATGACGGTGAAGATCAATGGTTTACATCTAGAAAAAAATAATCTTGATATGAAAACACACTTGACTGTATCCGTGTGATTTGTACACTCGAGTGTATTATAGCCTGACTCTCTCTCTTGCTCTCTCTCTCTCTCTATATATATATATATATAAAATGAGAGAGAGAGAGGCAAGAATACAGTCGAGTGTATAGATTGCATGGATACACTCAAGTGTGTTCTCATATCAAGACTATTTTTACAAGATGTAAACCATTCATCTTCATTGTCATACTATAATTAGGCTACATATAAATTTTGAGCTCATTTGAATGAGTGTAAGTCACTCATTCGAGGGCAACAAAATCGACCCACGAAACTAATTTGAAATGTATAATTTTTGCGGTCTTTATAACATGACCTATAAATGTCCAAATGTGTGCTCAAATTTTTTATATGAGTTATTCACAAGATGATTAAGAATATCAACAAATTAGATTTTAAAAAAATATTACATCATTGAAAACTATTTGAGTGTATTCTACTTTGAATACACTCAAGTGTATTCTAGCCTGACTCTCTCTCTCTCTTATATATATATATATATATATATATATATATATATATATATATATATATATATATATATATATATATATATGGCCTATTATTATTGTAACCATGAAGATCAATGGATTGGATTTTAGAAACACAAGGTCAAGATAGGCATACACCATTCAGGTGTACGACATAATCTGTATACTCGAGTGTATTCTAGCCTGACTCTATATACATGCATATATATATATATATATATATATATATATATATATATATATATATATATATATATATATATATATATATATATATATATATATATATATATATATATATATATATATATGTGTGTGTGTGTGTGTGTGTGTATACGTGTATGTATGTATGTGTTAGGAAGTGTGTATTGGCCTTTAAAATAGGACATGTGGAGTATATTGATAAAATCCAACCATATAGATTGATTTAACACTATATAGATTAGATTTTTTTTTAAATTGTAATCATATCTCATATAGATCATGAGATATAGCCGTATATCATTCAATGGTTTATACAATTTCTGTAACTTACCATTGATTAGAAATTACACATTTTCTTTTGTTGGATGAACTGTGAATATTAAATTATTGTGATTTTCTTACACATCTTATCCAAGGGGTATACTCGACATCCATAAGGTTGTATTATTCAGTAGAATTTTTTAATCATCATAAATGAAGGTGGGTACATGCAAGCTACATGTACTCGGGTACACAATTCTTTTAGCCATATATATATATATGTATATATATACTAGTCAACAGACACGTGCACATGCACGTGAAAATAATATGTAATACATCTTTGAAATAAAACTACCAATGACAACCTTTTCAAATGAAATATAATTATATATTAATAATTTATTATGTTGCAACGTTGTGTATATTTAGAATAAGGACCTAGCATTCGTGAACCAACTGTATCGACTGCCTCAGTTACAAAAACGATTAACATAAGGACATTTTATTGTTGCAATCGCTAAAAATGGATTATTTTGTGGGATTATGATCTATCTTATGATAGATCTGACGAACCATTCATGAAAGAAAATTATTTCTCATTCTGGTTCTAATAATTACCTTTGTTTGACTGTTTCAGTACTCAATAATGTCAATTCGAGATAAGCGTATCATCACAAGTGAAATAATGGACTATCGTCAACTCTATGGAAGCTAATAAACTAATATGAGTATTAATAGATCAGGTAAAAAAAATATGCATTTAGTGTTCATTAGTCGAGCAACTTACCAACATCAATAACAACATTTTCTCAGCCGAACGGAAGGGATCCTGATTACCTTCTACCATTGTATATACCTCACGTATTCAAGATAGAAGAGAAAAAACTTGAAAAATATATACATATATGTTTTGTGAGATTCACACTATGACATTATCAAATTTGGTGATTGATAACGAAAACCCGTTCAATCGCACCTTTGTTGCTCAGACAAACTTCTTTTAGAATTGTGCAGTCATTAATCTTTTCCCTTTACAACTCTCTAGGTGTGCAATGTCATACATGGGAGTAATAGACGACGATGAAATTTGATGATTATGAATGGTGTGGTGATGAGAACACCCTGTTGTAGAGATGGTGTCGATTGAGAACATAATTATAAGAAATATAAAAAATATTTTGTTAGCACTTACCGCAAACAACCTTGAGGATTTATCAGTTCCGCCACATCCATGCAAAATAGAACAGATGCTACTCTGTCTGACAAATGATCGCAACCGACATATTGATTATATATGGATGCCAGAATGTCCGCTACGTCAGTGATGCCTTTTGCTTATAGAAGGATCGACAAAAGCGCCAATCTATATGTGCTAAAATGAATATAGGACAACAAATAAGCATCACATGGGTGTCTGAGGTTCAATGATAATGAAAGATAAAAAAAGAAAGAAAAAGTAAGCATCTACATATTGTGGCCTTCACAATTAAATTTAGTGCTTGATAAAAAAATCTTGTTGCACCTTCACTTCCCGATGAATCATTAAAACTGACCTCTAGAGGCCTCCAAGTCTGTCGGGCACGGAGTAATGGACGATGATGACATTTGATGATCAAATGGATGGCTTGGCGATGAAATAACCCTTGTGTACAGTTGGTGTCAAGAACATAACTGCAAGGAATATGATACATAAATTAATATCAGTTACCGTAAACAACCTTGAGGATTTTATTAGCGACGCCATAGCCACAGTAGATGCTACTCCATCCCGTAAATGCTCGAACCAATAAACCGTCTGTATGTAGATGCAAGATTGGCCGGTACGTTAGTGATGCCTTATATTTATAGAGCCATAGAGGGATCGACAAAAGAAAATTCAAGTAAAAGCAATGTAGCTGAAATTGACATGTATAATGGATTAAGAGAATCAAGCAAAAATTACGTTGAGTTGATGTCTGCTGCCTATTCAAACATTGACAGGCGGATGAATGATTAAGGAGATGGGCGATGCAAAATGGGCGGTGTTGATCATTGTAGTCTTCATTTGCAATTTGACTTCGCTGATTCAGATATCCATGTCATCATTCCACACATATGTGGTAGCCACATTGTCAGTGAGTAAAACCAGCCTGGCCGCTTCCTTGTAGAACCTCGAGCCTAGAGTGCTTTAGGACATTGGCATATATATCGTACTTCCACCATGCGAAGGGAGCATGTGTTGGTGATGATGCTTTGTTCGTGTAGTCGTGTAGCGATGCAGAACATCCATTGCGGAGAAAATAAGGTGAAAGGAGGGGAGGAGGGGTTGAAATGAGATGAAGGAGTTCCATCGATCAAGGGGATATAACTGAAGCGGTCGTGTTCTGAGTAACAGAAAAGATATAAATGCACGCTGCACAAAGAGAGAGAGAGAGAGGGGGCATATATTTCTCACCACATAAATAAGAGATCGTGGCACATATCTATTAACGGTCTCCGGAATTAATCTTTTATGAAAAAGGAAATAGAAAGAATATTGTTGAGGATGGATTTTAGAAAAAGGAAAGCTAGTTATCGTAGGAGAAATTATAGGAACAGAGTTATTAAATGTAGAGATTATTGGCTAGCAGATTCGTAGGGACGAATTGGTGTTAGTAGGGTTGTATTGAGATTTAAGAAGATTTTAACATAACGAATACCGTCAAACATGGCGAGATGAGAGGTAGTTAATGTAAAATTAAAGGAGATCCCACGTACAAACAATTTTTGGATGCTGATATTTTACAAACGGTTACATACGCAGGTATTTGGGGTCTGATGAGCAGGAATATGAAAAGTTAAATGAACGTGGGGAAGTTGTACCGAGAGTTCGGGATCACTAATATTGACACGCTTGTGGGAAGTGGGTAAAAATACAGCGATCTGATTGGTTGAGGATTTTTGACAAGTGTAAAAATAGCAGTTTAGTAAATTATTGAAAAGATTTGCTTTTTTTATAGTAGTATAGATTTGATTTTTTAAATAATGAGGAAGTGGTTCTTGTCTTTTGGTTATATTTTTCATAAAAAATAGACGATTAGAATTAGGGGCGGGAGGTGAACTGTTGGGGCGGGTTGGTAAAAGTTGGAGAGAGAGAATACTTTGTTACACATCGTCTGTTTAAAATCTACAAGGATTACATGGTGAGAGATGGGGGAAGAGTGGGTTGCGATAAATTGAATTGAGTTAGAGAGGGAATGGTTCGTTAGAGAATTGAGTAAGTTGCGATTTGGATGGGAGTACGTGGTGAGATAGGGGAGGGAGAGGTGGAGATGCGTGAGATTAGGGAGGGAGAGGTGGAGAGGCGTGAGATTAGGGAGGGAGAGGTGGAGAGAGTGTGGGGTTTAAGGGCAAAGATGGGCAACCGTAGTTAATGGAGAGAGTGTGGGGTAGGGGCGTGAGAAAAGGCTGTTTATTTGGGGATGGAAGCATTTAAAAATTGAGAAAAAACTTGAGAGGAGAGAGTATCAAGGAGATTTCAGCATTTTGAAAATGGTGTAATGTGATTGGCTGGGTGGTTTGATAGTGTATAAAATTGGAAGTCTTAAAAATAGATTCAAACATTCACTTTTTTTAAAGTAGTATAGATGACACGCTTGTGGGAAGTGGGTAAAAATACAGCGATCTGATTGGTTGAGGATTTTTGACAAGTGTAAAAATAGCAGTTTTATAAATTATTGAAAAGATTTGCTTTTTTTATAGTAGTATAGATTTGATTTTTTAAATAATGAGGAAGTGGTGCTTGTCTTTTGGTTATATTTTTCATAAAAAATAAACGATTAGAATTAGGGGCGGGAGGTGAACTGTTGGGGCAGGTTGGTAAAATTTGGAGAGAGAGAGAATACTTTGTTTCACATTGTCTGTTTAAAATCTACAAGGATTACGTGGTGAGAGATGGGGGAAGAGTGGGTTGCGATAAATTGAATTGAGTTAGAGAGGGAATGGTTCGTTAGAGAATTGAGTAAGTTGCGATTTGGATGGGAGTACGTGGTGAGATAGGGGAGGGAGAGGTGGAGAGGCGTGAGATTAGGGAGGGAGAGGTGGAGAGGCATGAGATTAGGGAGGGAGAGGTGGAGAGGCGTGAGATTAGGGAGGGAGAGGTGGAGAGAGTTTGGGGTTTAAGGGCAGAGATGGGCAACCGTAGTTAAGGGAGAGAGTGTGGGGTAGGGGCGTGAGAAAAGGCTGTTTATTTGGGGATGGAAGCATTTAAAAATTGAGAAAAAACTTGAGAGGAGAGAGTATCGAGGAGATTTCAGCATTTTGAAAATGGTGTAATGTGATTGGCTGGGTGGTTTGATAGTGTATAAAATTGGAAGTATTAAAAATAGATTCAAACATTCACTTTTTTTAAAGTAGTATAGATGACACGCTTGTGGGAAGTGGGTAAAAATACATCGATCTGATTGGTTGAGGATTTTTGACAAGTGTAAAAATAGCAGTTTTGTAAATTATTGATAAGATTTGCTTTTTTTATAGTAGTATAGATTTGATTTTTTAAATAATGAGGAAGTGGTGCTTGTCTTTTGGTTATATTTTTCATAAAAAATAGACGATTAGAATTAGGGGCGGGAGGTGAACTGTTGGGGCAGGTTGGTAAAAGTTGGAGAGAGAGAATACTTTGTTTCACATCGTCTGTTTAAAATCTACAAGGATTACGTGGTGAGAGATGGGGGAAGAGTGGGTTGTGATAAATTGAATTGAGTTAGAGAGAGAATGGTTCGTTAGAGAATTGAGTAACTTGCGATTTGGATGGGAGTACGTGGTGAGATAGGGGAGGGAGAGGTGGAGAGGTGTGAGATTAGGGAGGGAGAGGTGGAGAGGCATGAGATTAGGGAGGGAGAGGTGGAGAGAGTGTGGGGTTTAAGGGCAGAGATGGGCAACCGTAGTTAAGGGAGAGAGTGTGGGGTAGGGGCGTGAGAAAAGGCTATTTATTTGGGGATGGAAGCATTTAAAAATTGAGAAAAAACTTGAGAGGAGAGAGTATCAAGGAGATTTCAGCATTTTGAAAATGGTGTAATGTGATTGGCTGGGTGGTTTGATAGTGTATAAAATTGGAAGTATTAAAAATAGATTCAAACATTCACTTTTTTTAAAGTAGTATATATATATATATATATATATATATATATATATATATATATATATATATATATATATATATATATATATATATATATATATATATATATATATATATATATATATGGGCGTTCTTTCATTGCCCGCGCGGGTAGCCTGGATTTTTGCTACCCGGCAGCCAAAAAAGTAACTCTCCTGGCTAAGAAAGTAACTCTGCTGTGAAAAAAGTAACTATGATGTCAAAAAAGTAACTCCGCTGGCCAAAAAAGTAACTCTGTACAAAATATACAAGAGATATATATAAGGACGGGTTTTTTGATTTTGGAGGGGCAAATGATATTATATTTTGCTAAAATTTTTTGGAGAGCTAGAAAAAATAGTCCTCTACAATTACGAATTTTTTTTGAAAAAAATTGGTCGGAAGGGTGGGCGGGTAGCTACCCGCGCGGGCAATAAAGATGGGCCCTATATATATATATATCAGAAAAGGGAGTATATTTTTAAGGAAATTTCTTTTACATGTTACTTATTTGGCATGTTTTCCAACACTTTTTGCATGAGAAATACTAAAACTCAAGAATGAGAACAAAGAGATATAAACAGAAGCTGATGAAAGGAACCAAAAAATGTGGGAATGAAGTTTTGTATCTGACTCATTGGAGACTGCTTCCACTACATAGAAAAATAGATGGGTTTTAGTTTACTAACTGAAAAAGTGACTCAGGATTTTTGGATAAGCCAATAACAATACAAGCCCGATGTTGTAGAGTAAAAGCTACTAGCACTAATATATCACCTATCTAACCATTGTTTATGGTTATATATTTTCATTATTGACAACTCTATTACGACTCTCTTACAATAAATTGATATACCGACAACAAAATCATCACTTCTTAATGAGGGAAACCAATTATATCCTTGCAATCAAAATAATATAAGACATGCTTATTTTGTGACTAATTGAAGAAAAAGAGAGAAGAAGAGTTAATGTCATTGTAAATTAAAAAAGGGGTGTAGGATACAAACATAGAAACAAAAAACTTTATTTCATATATAGGGTTTTGCTTTGGAAATCATGAACATGTAAGATCTATAGAGATATATTGGATGGAGAACCTTCAAAACTACAAACATCATAGTCCACAATACATGGGTATGCATGCCTTCATCTCCATGATGCCTCCCATAGCTATCGTCCCTCTATCAATTTCCTTGCCATAGGACTTGTAGGCCTTCGTATCCTACAACAATTTACTCTCTAGCAAGTCCACAAGCCACTAACAACTCCAACATGATAGATTAATGGACATGGACATGTCCTACAACACCACCCCAGAACAAAGCTTCACTAGGCTCACCTGAAGCCCCTTATCCACGATGACAATGGAGATCAATCAAGAACCGAACGCTGACTGGTGCCACAACCAAATTGTTTGTTATCATGAAGCAACAACCCCACAATAAAATCCACACAAACACACACACACACACACACACACACACATATATATATATATATATATATATATATAACCTAGATAAGTTTTCTTCAATGCGATACATGTGGAGATTAACATATATGTTTGCTTCATACAATTTAGTGTCAAGGACATGTCTTTCAAAGTACTACTCAAATCATCATAGGCTATTATGGTGGTGAATATGTTCTAAAGAAAGATAGGATTTTGTTATGTTAGAGAGAAGATAACAACATCCTAGAAACCTACATACCATTGGTGATGCATTGGCAGGAAATGATTACTTCTTTATGTAACTCACACAAACATATAATTTCATCACAACTATAACAACCAGACCTTGTCTAATTATCAGATCCTGCCTAGTGGTTTACCCATGGGAACCATTCTTTGTCATAACCATAAAGCTTTGTCAAGGGTTATGGTTTGGGTGTGAATTCTTAACATGTCATTCTTTATGTATTAGAAAACCTTCATCAAGAAAAGAGGAGATTGTTGGTTGTATACCCTAAGTGCCATCATATGATGATGTAATAGGGGTACTTTCTATATGATTTTATTAATAAAAATACAATTATGTTTGTTATGATTTCAACATTGAGATAATTTATAACCTGATAATGTCCTAAGAATGTTTTGACTCAACAATATATGATTGGGTTGAGGATGTGAACTTCATATGTATAGAAAATGTATCCATTCATGTTATGTCCCTAGTCAATTACTATTATGGATATTATAGGACAACAATAATACATGACATGTGTATGTATGTTGAGTAATGATTATGGCTCTTAAGTCATAATATTGGATATGAACTCAAATGCATAGGTATTCATTAGAGAATAAGTTGTAGTAGATAGACCCACCTTGAGAATGACACATGGAAGATATGTAATGGCATGTCAGGGTCATGTCAATGTGATAGTGGTGAATGTAAACCTTAGATCTAAAGTCACTATAGTATTTACATGGTACTTTAACACTAGCCCAACATGACTCCTTCAGTCCAAGTCTTCGAAAAGAATCAAGTTGCATCAACTTGATGCTTTCTTAGGTATAACATAGTTCCACACCAAGCTTTATGCTACTAATGGAGCAAGGAATGTTGAAACATCCACGATCCTTCCTTTTTGGGGATATTCACCTTTAAATCAATGCATTGATGATGTCACTAACAATAATATGATATGCATATTCAATGTGCCACTTTTTGTTCATGATTTTCTTGAGAAATCTACCATGTGTCATAATTCTCGCTATTGACTCCACCGAAGGAATATTGAAATGGATTTTTTAAAAGATGTTTAAGAAGTGATTGAATTTATCATCTTTGATTCCTAGATTTAAGTTGTGTGTGGATGAGGCATGAGTTTTAGTTCTGAGGAATGTGTTTGTAGTTGTGTGATTGTGCACCTATGTGGAGGGATGTATATTCGATTGGACAATTCCTCCCTAAGCTTGAAGTGTAATCGTACTCTAATGTAATGGGACTTGGCTCAACAAGAATGGGATGTTCCATCTAAAATATGGATGCCTCTTTGTGGATGGTGATTGCTCCACTATGGAGTAGGACCTTCACCTGTTGTTCTTGTGTTGTCACCTCCCTTGAGATATGGTGATGGTGTAATTTTTAAGTGCTACCCTTTGCCAACTTGGTCTAGTTATTACTTCTTTGCTTCTTTTCATGGTTTCTATAATGGATGAAATGCTTGCCCGTGCACAACTCACATATTTACCGTGTTTCTTTGTAATCCATACAACCACACATCAAAGTCTATCACATGATTCACACGAAATTTGAATAATGTGTGCACTTGGTACCACATCCCTTTCCACTATCAATGGAAACAAGCTTTCCTACAATAGAATCATAGGGGGAATGTATGGTTATGGATTCTCTTCAATGATACACTCCTTCTCAATATATATAGAAATGATCTTGGCCTAATGATGTTGGTTTTTTTATTATTTCTCAGAAAACCTTATAGAGGTAGTTTCTTTAATTGTGTCAGCTTGTTGCTACCTGTGACATCTAGGTTTCTAATATCCTAATTTGAGCTCTCAATTTTTTTTCTCCTTATTTGATTTATCAAAATTTGCATCTGACTTGGTTACGAATTTTTCCCAAAATGTCTTCCAACTTATCTTCTTTGAATGGTCCTTGTTCATGTTAAAATTGGCCAAGACGATGTTGCTGGTGCACTTGTGTATGTTACATATGTGATTTGTCATGTTGAAAATTATTTGGATCCTTCAATGAGAATCTATGATTTCTCCTCCATGATTACTTGTTCCACTTGTTAGGTTGTTGCATAGACATGCACTCCTCTTCTTCTCCTTCAGATGATATTGCAATCTTCATATCTAGTTGCTTTACCAACTGGGCTACTTGTGTCTTGAGTTCCATGACCTCATGTGTTTCCCTAGAACATTTTTATGAGGTAGAACAGTCATGGTCATCACCCCAGGATTGATTGATAGCCATGTTCTTCAAGATTTCTTGACACTTTAATGACTTATAATTAAAAAAATCCAGCATCAACTCTATCAAATGTGGTCCTCTCTCTTGTGTACAAACCATAAAAAAATGTCTTATCTTAACCATGTAAGTCAATCCCATAATGCGAAGCCTTTCTTAGCATGTAATTGTATCTTTCCCAAGTCTCTAGATAGGATTCAACTATGTGTTTCTTGAACCCATAATTTTCCCACCAAGTCACTGGTATTATGAGGGGGAAAGTACCTCTCAAAGAAAGCACCAATTATTTCATCCCATGAACCCATGGACTCTAACATAAGACTAAGAAACCACACATTTCCCCTATCCATCAAAGAGTAAGGCAATAAGTTCAATAAATCAATATCGTTGGAATGTTATCCATCTTCTACATGTCACAACTCTCAACAAAATAATCAATATGTTGCATTACGTCTTCATTATTGTGCCATTGGAACACTTGTGTCTTGATTAGAGCAACAAGTCGTGGATCAATTTTGTAGCTTATGGAATTGACAACATGTCGTCTAATGGGACCCAATTGTGCTATAACATATGACGCCTTGATTTTCTCCCTTATGATCTTCTTATTATTTGAAATTGCCACATCCTTGTTATCTTCCTTGTGATTAGAAATATCTTCAACTTGTACTACATGTTCTTATGGAATAACTACCTTCTCTTCCTCAATCTCCAAGTCAAGATTAGGTTGTGTTGGAAGTGTGGAATTATCGTAATATATGGTCCTTTTTTAGATCATACACGAGTACTTAAGAGTAAAGACTGAATGTGAGAATACTAGAAAATTAACCAAAAGCAACAAATTTTTTTTGCCATTGTTTTGTTACTAAAAAATTAAAATAAATGAAAAGTAATTTAGAGTGGTGAATTTGAGAACTAGTAGTGCTAGCAGTCTCAATTGTTGGGAAAAGGTTTCAAAAACTTAACAAAACTTATGTGTGATCTCTAAACACAAGTGTATGTGTCAGAATAGTGAAGGGACTCAAAGATACCTAAATATCGATCTCATAAAATTGAGATAACTAAAATCTACTACTAATTGAAACAAGCCAACTAAGTCCAATAAAAGATTTGATTAATTGATTAAACTAAGAGTGAATATTAAATAGTAGGGAATTAAAATGGATTGAAGAGCATATTTATGGATTCTTTAGGATATAAGTTTCACCACAGTGTTGATTGTGCATACATTCTATCCAATCAACATAAATTATCTTACTTCATTAGATTAAGTGTTTATAGATTGCACTACTCACTCTAGTAGTGTAGTATATTGTTTAACCTAACTACTAACCCGCTCTCACATTGTGAATATATAAAGTCAAACTACAACAAAAAATATATAAAGTCAAACCATGTGATCTCTCTCTCGACTATCTACATCATAGCGGTTAGCCCGCTCTCAAAGTCATTATTAGTTGTATTGATAATGCCTTCTCTAGATATCATAATAATTAGCAATGTATAACATAGTGATAAAGCATAAATAAGACAATGAATAACTTCACTTTGAGCTGACCATTGGTGGTACCAACTTGTGTCCAATGGTATCAAACATTGTCTCGGTGGTATCAAGACAACGCTGCAATGATGGATTCTCTTCTTCCATGTCGATGGTACTGACTTTCTTCAATTTATACTTGATTTATCTAAAATAAAGAAACAATGCATTGGCAATAGTAAAATATAATAATTTCAAACCAAATGCATGAAAAAGAGATAAAATGGATGTACAAAAGTTATGTTAAGCTATTTAAACAAAAGAAGCATAACAAAAATGATAATTAGAGATTTCCCCTATAAATATTCCTAAATTAGCCTAGAATTTGATTGTGAAATCATGTGCATCAAGAACCACATATGGGGATAGTAAAAAAACCCACCTGCAACTTGATGCATATGTCTTTATGGTAGTGTAATAAATCTGAACATATATCCATATAGTTTTCCAACCAACTAGTGTTGATGCATGAACCGTTATGTTGGTGCTATTAACATTTTTCCAGAATATACAACAAAGTAATTCATGAGTAGTTGATGGTATCAATGTCGCCCCCAATCACCCATGTTGATGTATTGGCACATGTGTAGATATCATGGGCCCCATGCAACTAAGATATTATGGAAAACACTAACTAGGATCCAAAAAAATCTGATTAGAATGCCAAACTCACTTGAGACCTTTTTTCCCACACAACAATGTTGAGGCAGATTTTTATACAACTCCTTATGAAGTTGCACCTTGTATTCATTTTTATAGTCAGGTTATTTGTGGAGGGTGGTTGTCTACCTTGAAATCATGCATACTAATAAATTTTGATCCATGTTCATGATGATCTAGTCTGAGATCTTATTGGTTGTATATACCACGACCACAACATTATACATGACACATGTATTGGATATATGATAGAAGTTAATTAGATTAAGGCACACAATTAACCACCAAAATTTGTTGTAGTAATAATAATAGTTATGGATTGGATAAAAACAACAATTAGTTAGAAAATGCCAACTCCAAAGCCTGGGATGAAGGCGTGTGAAACACTATCTTCAAGATAGATTCAACTACTCCTAGAATGGGTTTTTTTAGTAGTCTATCTCCTAGATTCATCCACCCCAACTTTGGTTCAACCACTCAGTGAAAGCGACAGAATTATGTCAAACTCATTCCTTTAGCCCTTTGTGGCAAAGAAGAAATAGATCATCATGAAGCGTCATCAACACAATTACAACAACAAACAAAGAGTTTGGGAATGAGCGGAGGGTATTGCGGTGGTAGATGAAATGGGAGCGTTCTAGTTAAGAAAAAACAGAGCACGATTTTTTTTGTCTCTTTGTATGCTATTGTATAGCTATGTATCTCAGTGTCTTAGTGTATCTTCAATAGAGAGAGAACACCTCCTTATAAGGAGAGTGTCTCAGCTACACCCCACAAAATCACCCTGCACATGTTGCCCACTTTGCAAGTATTGGTCTTCCAACATGCATCTTAATTGTCACAGTTAATGGGCGACTTTAATGGTAGTCAAAGAGAGGATAATTGGTGTTTCCTTAAACCTGCAATTGTTGATCCTCCCATCATGTGTTTTAGTCATCAAGCTAGTTGATGACTTAAATGATAGTCAAATAGAGGGTAATTGTTGTTGCATTCAAAGCTTTCAACAAACTCCAAATGATGCAAAAATTAGAAACCAAAAGCCTTTCAGAAATAAAACAAATAAAATAAATTTATTCGATAAAAGTAAATATAGGACTAAAACGATATTTGTAAATTTTTTAATAAAGAAATATAACATTCACTCACATGTTCTATAAAAATTTTCAGAAGATTTACAGACAACAAATTTTATAAATAACAAAAATTGAAACATTACTATGTTTTCAACATTTGTAGTTTGTGGTATTGAATCGTTGTCTAGAATGACTCATTTCAATCAAGAGAGATGTGGTGAACTACTTCTTAAACTAGAATCTTTAATTTGGGATTTAGTAAATTACACAATTATAGTGTGGGCAGGAGAATGTTTTCCTATTGTTGTTGGACATAAACAACCTTCGTAAGAATCTTGTTTCATGAGCTCTCTAGCGAGTATGCCCAACTTATGTATACCCCATCTCTTGGGTTACACTCATATAATAGAGATCTATGAGGGTGTCCTATCCGATATACACCCTGTCAGTAAATGACCTTGAACCCATTCAGAACAAAGCTCTTCCTATACTCTGACAATATGAAGTACTAGCATCATAGGGAGGGTCAGGAGTGAAACTCCAAAGTGTGCTTCCACATAACATGATAGTTTAATTGTCCCTTTGAACCAATCCTTATGGGATCTCCAATTTTGGAATGGTAGGGTTACTACTGCAACATTTAATCTATTGGAAGAAGACCCATCCTCCTCGACGAACTGAGTACTAGCTTTCTAGTTAGACCCTTACTAAGTGGATCTGCAATATTCATTGCCCCACAGGTGATATAATCTCTCACATATTCATATCTTAACCTCATAAAGGGATTTCCCCAATTAACTTCAAATTGCTTAGCTTTGTCAATGGTTGTTTTTTTATCACATAATATAGAAATAAGAGGAAATGGTTTAGAAACAATTGGCAGGTCAATAAGTAAATTTCCAAGCCATTACCCAGACGAGAAGCTAAATAGAAATCAATAAACTCAGCCTCTCCATCATGGATCTATCTATCACAGTTTGCTTGGATGATTTCTAAGAAATTGCTCCTCTTCCAAGGCAAAATATTTACCCACTAGTTAACTTGGTTTCATCAGAATCGATGATCCAGTTTGCATATGTATAACCCTCTAGTATTGGTGGAAAACCAATGTAGAGAAGACTATACTTTGTTGTACCTTTAAGGTACTTCAACACTCTTACCAAATCTTTTTAGTGGTCCATGTTAAGAAACTTGTGTACCTACTCAATGTACTCACAACATAAGAAATATCATGTCTAGTGAAGTTGGCTAGGTACACCAAGCTTCCTATTACTTGTGCATATCTATGTTGATCCACATGAGTACCCTTATGCACCTTTAGGTGTAAGTTAGGATAATAACATGTATTAACATGAGTACAATCAAACTATTCAAATTTATGCAAGATTTTATCTACATAATGAGTTTGATGATGCAGAAAACCAGAAGAAGATCTACTTAATCTAATACCAAGTATTACATAAAAAAGTTCTAAATGTTTCATATCAAAATTGCTAGCAAGAAAAGATTTTAGTCTCATTTATAATTTTCAAAATAGAACCAAATAGCAAGATATTATCTACTAACAAATACATAATGATGCAAGTGTCATCAATAGTTTTTAAATAATACAACGATTAGATTCATTCATAATAAACCCAGAAGGTAAAACAATTTTATCAAACTATTCATTCCACTATTTGGGTGCTTGTTTAAGTCCATACAAGGACTTGACTAGCCTACAAACTTTATGTTCTTGTGCAGGTTCTATAAAACCTTCTAGTTGATCCATGTAAATCTCTTCTTTGAGATCTCTATTTCAGAAGGCTATCTCGACATCCATTTGATGGATTTCAAGTTTATGGATTTCATCCAAAGCAACAACTTCACGAATGGAAGAGACTTTTGTTACAAGAGCATATGTATCAAAGTAATCAAATCCTTCATTTTGACTAAAGCCTTTGGCTACTAGTCTGGTATTAAACTTACAAATGGAACCATATGCCCTCATCTTTTTCCTAAACACCCATCTACATCTAATAGTCTTACAACCTAGAGGAAGCTCAATACGAATCCAAGTATGATTGCTCATAATTGACTCTATTCCATTATCAACAACTTCCTTGCCAAAACTAGAGTCAATGGATTTCATGGCATTCTCATAGGTAATAAGTCTTCTTCTACTAAGAAGGTGTAGAAGTCGAGACTATAGATTTTATCAACTTTAGTCCTTTTTCCCCTGCCTAGGTCACTAGGACGTTCATCTACAAGGAGTTTATGTTCTACTTCATATGGAGGTGGAACATGAAGAGGTTCTTGAGGAGAAGAGGAAGAAGGACCTTCACTAAGCTGTCTAGGAAGCTTTTCCTTGAGAGGAAATATGGTTTCATAATAGACAACATCTACAAGTCTAAGATCAAGTATTGAGTTAACTCGAATGTCTGAGATATAAGATTTTATAACTACGAATCCGTTATCACTTCTATTTTCCACATACCCTATAAAGAATGTATCAACAATTTTAGCTTCTAGTTTTCTCTTTTTATTATTAGGGATTTTAAACTAGGCCAAACACCTTCATACTTTAATGTATTTTAAATAGGGTTTCTTGTAAAATCAAAGTTAAAATGGCATTTTGTCAAGATTTTTAAAAGGTATATCATTTAGAATGTAGATGGTTTTATGAAAAGATTCCCCACACAGTTTGTGACTCAATCTAGACTCAGTAGGCATAGTATTGACCATAACAAATAAAACTTGTATTTTTCATCTTAGCTACTCAATTACATTGAGGATTATATGGGATAGTGGTTTCATGTATACGGCCATGGTCCTCATATAACTTGCTAAGTTCATTAAAAGTGTATTCACCACCTCTATCAGACCTCATTCTCTTAATGTTCATATCTAATTGTTTCTTCACTTGGGTTTTAATCGTACCTCACTCTCTTATTGTTCATATCTAAATTTTTCTAAATTTTCGTCCTTAGTTTTTAGTAAGATAATAGAACAATATTTGAAAAAGTTATGTATAAACATCTAAAAGTATCTCATACTATCGTGAGTAATTATATTATATAAATCACAAATATCAATATGAATTAATTTAAGCAAAGATGTACTACGATCTATTGATTTAAATACACAAATCTGACATCTATTAGAAATATTTGTATGAATCTTGGGATTGAGATCTAAATTAATCATGTGTTTCATCATATTTTTATTCACATGACCAATATGTGCATGCCAAACATCATTAGTTTTAAAAACTAAAACAGTGGGGGACATATCATTAAAAGAAGATGCATTACATGAAATAAAGGATAGTTTGATAAGACCACCACATGTGTAACCAAGACCAGCGTAAGAACCATTCTTAGAAATTACAATGTGATTGCCTTGACACAACAAGGTATAACCAGAATGTTGTAAAACAACTTGACTAATAAGATTTCTATGAAAAAAGGGAACATGTTGAACAACATGCAGTCCAAGAGTGCTTTTAGATGTAAGATTTATGTCAACACACCCATATCCTATAATTGGAATGGTGGATGAACGATCTTCCTTCTTGATCTCTTTGTCAGATTCGACCTGGTAGGAGGAAAAGAGGGATTGGTCAAGGTAAATATGATAAGTGGCACTAGAATTCATGTACCGATTAGAAGATAATTCAAAAAAAGGATGGTCAGATTTTCTATCCTTTCACAACAACACATGGAGTTAGAAACCCACACTTTTTTTCCCACAAAGTAAGCAATGTGGCAACTTTCTAGAGAAATAATTACTTTTAGTATACCATTTTCTGGGAAAATGGTTGACTCGCCTTCCTTCTCTCATCCCATCCCCCTCGGTCTCTCCGCTCCTTACCTCTTTCCCAATTTCTTCCTTATTACCCGCGACCTCCCAATCTTACTCTGATGGTTTCGCAATACCTATTCCCACCGTATCACAGAAGCACCCCACCCCACTGCGAAGTTATCTCCCACCACTTCCTACACTCCTTCTATACCACATGTCTTATAATCAGGTCGATTATTGTGGGTCAACCCTTCCAGTTTGCAGAGCCGCATGGTAACGTCCACTTGCCGGGTGTGGCAACTTCCTTTTGCAGTCAAGATGTGAGACTAGAATCAGGTTGGTTCTAGACCCCTCTCCTTCTTCCTCACATACCTCGAAGGACAGATTTGTTTTTACTTTTGATTTTCACTTATACAAGTTTTCGAGAACGATCACTCCGAACAAATCCGATTTGATGTCTGATTTGATTTCTTATATTGTTTTCCATAGCGTGATTCTTGTGTTTTCATTCATGTTTTGATTGCTTTTGTTCAAGTTTTCCATCTAATCCATATTACTTTCTTCCTCCTTCGGTGTCCAAGCCACTCATAGGCACGATAGGCACATAGTTATCTACTATGGTGCCTTACCTTTCCATACTTGCTACCACAGGAAAAAGAATGAAATTTTCCTAAATAGCTATTCATCCATAGCGATTGTGAATGGTTTCCTATTTAACTATTTTGATTATTAGAATCCTTTACAGTTTTAGTTCCGATCATATCTAGCGCATAATTTGTTTACATTTCCTATTTACTAGGCATCGTTTAGATCTTATAGCAAGAAAAGAGGTAAGAAAGAAGGAATCTATTGTATTCAAATCATGTTATCCTTCTGCTTGTTTGGGTTTACTATTTTGTAGGTACCATTTTAGATTTAATAGAAAGAAGAGAGAAATGACCTACTGTAACAGTCTTCGAGAAACCAACTTTTGTGTTCAAGGGTTATTATAATTCTACTCACAATGCACAATGGGTGATATGACTGATGGCTTCTTTTTTTCCATCATATAGTTGATTGTATAATGTTTAATCTTTATGGGTCAGCCGGTAGTTGCGATTTAGGCATGTGGATTTAGTTTTTAGTATGGTTATTGCTCTTAATTGTTGTAGGATGATGCATGTGTCTTTACAAAGAAAACATTTTTTTGTTACACGCTTAAAATGGATTGTAAACTAATTGTTTTCACATTGCATGTTCATATTGCCTATTCACGAGTTTTCTAAGATATGGGACATAGGACTACCATGAACTTAATCCAGACATATCCCACACATCAAATGGTGACGTCACTATTACCAAAACAACTTAGATAATGAAATCACATTTGCATCATGTTTCTTGAACTCATATTACTCATAATCTTTGATTTTGTTTACATAATCTGCCTTCTAGAATATCATTTGGTGATTGTAATGTTTTAGTCGCTCTATTATAAATAATATCAAGAAGTAAGTACATCAGTGGCAACCAACTGGTAATTCTATCCTACTATTAAGCTGTAAATATTTCTTTGTTACTAAAATTGTCAATGTATTCAATAACAATTAAGTCATGATCCAATGTTGAGTTCAATAAAAATTGATTTACGATAATTATGCTCAACATGACTTACATAGAGCTTTACATGAAAATTTTCTAGTCATTCGTATGGTCGTATACTGTCCTTCACCCAATTATGGAGTAAATCTAGTAAGTATACTCTATATTAGTATCCTAATTGGAAGAGTGTTGCGTGGATATAAATTTACCTCTCATGATAAAGACTTTCTTCCATAGAAATGGACAAAAAAGAGAAAAATGATTTAATTTTTTTGGAAGCTATGGGAAACCATAATAAATTGATATAATGGTACAATCTAGTCGTTAATACATTTATACATGATTTATGATTATTGATTAGTATTGCATATGTTGTAGACACAATAGTTCTTACAACCAATTATTTATCTATGATATCTTTGCTTTATAATATGTTTAAATGTATATAACCTTTTCTGTGCTAGAGATGATATTGTTTGGTGCCCCCCAATACCAAAAATCTAGGCTTCGTAATTGTCCTTATTTTTTCTTGTTTTTCATTTTTCAATGATCTAGCCTCCTCTTTTGTCCCCCTTCCCACTACATGTATACTTATTCTTTGTATTTTTTTCATAGTTGGTAACACGTCCACAAGAAGGTTGTCATCAACCATTTGGTTCTTCTGACATTGCAGCTTGGTAGAGGTCTGCCTCCTTCAATATATTGACTCCTTTTATAGTAAAAACAAGCCATCGGCTAAGCTGGAAGAGAATGACTATGCCTATGATATGTGCAGGGTTTCCATGGAATATTATTTGAATTGGCCATTTGGGAGAAGTTTTCTGTAGGAGCAAAAATTTTGACGGCCTTGGAGGAACATGTTAATTTTAACATTTGCTTCCATGATCTTGAAATTCTACTGAATGACTTAAGTTTTATTTTGTATTATCATAGATCTAACATATCTTTCAAGTAAAATATGCTAAATTTTGGTGTATGCTTGTCTAAAACTACATATCATGTTTACAACATTTGAATTGGGTAATTGGTTTGAATAGAAAGGCTGATTGATAGTCTTACATGTGTCGTTTACATAATATAGTTTATGACTATGTCTAAAGATTAAACAATATTAATTTTCCTTAATCAATTTGGTAGACATGTCCTTTTATCTTATTGTCATTGTGTAATTTTTGTGCATTTGAATTGACTGAGCGATTAATCTCCAGAACTGAGTAAGTATGATGTTGTCTATTAATAAAGGCAAGACAATTAACTAATAGAGCATGAATGACATCATTTTGAAGGGAACTAGAAAAGATTTCATATATGTCCCATAATTGAAACATTTTTCATTATTTCAAACTTTCATTTAATGTAGACAAACCAATCTATTATATATATATTATATGTATAATATATATATATATATATAATATACATTATATATATATATATATATATATATATATATATATATATATATATATATATATATATTGTCAAATGTCTTGGAGGAGCCATGCCCTGATAAAGATCCCTTCATACACTACTACAGAAACAACGTTCAACGTCGCTTTTAGAGGCGTCAGTTTTTTAGTAAAACTGACGCTGTTAACATTAAACGTCGGTTAATAAGGACATCCCACGTCTATATTTGAAGACTATCCAGATACGGGTATCACTTTTCATTCAGTGTCGGTTGAAGAAAAGAAACCAATGCCTAAAGTAGCCCACGGAATCCAATTTTTTCGAACAAAAAAAATTGCGCCAAAGTATCAGATACAACGTCGGTGTTTTACCTAATAACCAACACTGAATGAAGATAAAATTTGTGCCAAAAGTTCCAATATGGGCGTCAGTTTTTTTAGCATAACCGACGTGATAAGGGTGCACACGCCGTCCCCGCCAAACAAATTAGGGTAAAGTAATGTCCAATTGACGTCAGTTGTCTTTGGATAACAGCCGCTTAATAATAAATGTGTCGGTTTTTATGGATAACCGACACCATTTAGTAACTTAATATCCCCCACGCACAGCAGACTCTTCACCTTTCTCCTGTTTATCGATCGATTTTGCTCCGGTTCCCGACCCCTGCTGCGTCTCCGCCACTTGCTGCTGCTGTTGCTGATGCATCACCTTCCGCCTGCCTCCGCGCCGCCACCTACTACTGCTGTAGCTGCTCGCCACCGCCGCCACCTACCTCTTCTTCTCTGCTCACCGCTAGCACCTCTCCTTCTCTGCTCGACTCCCTTCTCCTGCCGCTGGTGTGCTTAGAGCCCTTCTCCTCACACCGTCGCCTCCATCTCCACGCTGCTACCAACAATAGGTCCTCCTCTTCTTCATTAATGGTTCTCCTGCTCTTCTTCTTCCTTCTCCCTCCTTACCAACAACATACACGGCCGTGCTAGCCCACATGACTGTGGTTGCTATTGGTAAGGAGGGAGAAGGAAGAATAAGAGGGTATATTTTCAAATGAAATCAGTTATGAATTTGTGATGAAATCAAATATAAGATGAAATCCCTATTACATGATGAAACCCTAACATCTACACAAATCCCTATTGCATGATGAAACCCTAACATCTACATGAATCCCTATTGCATGATGAAACCCTAACATCTACATACTCTATATGATACATAAAATTGTGATGAAACCCTAACATCAATTGTGATGAAACTAGGATTGTAGGTATTGGAATGACAACATACATGTATTTGTTGGCCTAGAAACCCGTCCAAGATTTACTCATTAGGAGTAACTCTTGGATAGTCCCCAATTTGGGACTGTTCTTGAACACCTAATCTAACTTAGGATGTATGTTGTATAATGTGTATTGGGTTTTCAAGAAAATTTCGGCAGCATTTCCCCGTTTGTTCTCTAAGTACATATGTACTTGGAGAATAGTGGGGAAATGCTACCGAAATTTTCTTGTAAACCCAATACACATTATACGCTTACTAGTGACATTAGGTGTTCAAGGATGGGATAGGTGGTACATGTAAATTTATTATATATAAGAATGACATCAGATTTGTAATCTTTATCTTGATGATGAACACGTAAGAACACTCGAAATGTTGAAATCAATGTTATAGAATATGATACCTAGATTAAATGATGTTACATGAAACCTAGGATATGAATGATGAAACTAGGATTGTAGGTATTGGAATGACAACATACATGTATTTGTTGGCCTAGAAACCCGTCCAAGATTTACTCATTAGGAGTAAATCTTGGATAGTCCCCGGTTTGGGACTATTCTTGAACACCTAATCTCACTTAGGATGTAAGTTGTATAATGTGTTTTGGGTTTTCAAGAAAATTTCAGTAGCATTTCCCCATTTGTTCTCTAAATACATATGTACCTGGAGAACAATGGGGAAATGTTGCCGAAATTTTCTTGAAAACCCAACACACATTATATAGTTACTAGTGAGATTAGGTGTTCAAGGATGGGATAGGTGGTACATGTACATTTATTATATATAAGAATGACATCACATGTATTTGTTAACCCTAGACCCTAATCTTGTTGTAATATATACTTGTTTTCTCTTTGATCATAGAATGGATAGATCATGGACGTCCATTCACAATCATTGCACCCCAGAGTTTATTTCTAGTCTTGACCAGTTTATTAGATTTGTCGAGGAACATAGGAAACAACATGGAGATAGGTTCTATTGTCCATGTAGGCATTGCGGTAACAACTTGAAAGTCAGCACTGGTGACAAAATCAAAAGTCATGTCATGTGCAATGGGATTATACAAGGCTATACAAAATGGCACTGGCATGGAGAGATTTCAAACCCGAAACCAGTGGATGTCGATATCAGTGCTTGTATGGAAGAAGAAATTGCCTCCGATGACGTAGATGTGAATGAACCAGTTCCAGTAGACATTGTTGATGCGATACTGGATAGTTGTGGGGTAGAGCACACCGATCCACCTCCCATTTTTAGAAACATTGTGCATGATGCTGAGATATCATTATACACAGGTTGTACTAAGTTTACAAAGCTTAGCGCTATGTTTAGATTGTATAAGATGAAAGCTAACAATAGATGGAGCGACAAAAGCTTCACGTCATTATTGTCTTTGTTGAAAGAAATGCTTCCTGAAGGAAATGAGCTTCCAATCTTAACATACCAGGTAAAGAAATTGTTGTGCCCAATGGGAATGGATACCAAAAAGATACATGCATGCCCGAATTATTGTGTATTATTTCAAAAGGACTATGTGGATTTGAAAGATTGTCCAAAATGTGGTGCGTCTTAGTATAAATTGACGACTTCAGGGGAGTCCAAAACTGGTTCTCCTGCCAAAGTGATGTGATATCTACCTATAATATCATGGTTTCAATACTTGTTTGCCAATCCGATAGATGCGAAGAATTTGAGGTGGCATGCATATGTTAAGAAAAATAATGATGGGATCCTACAAGTCCATTTATAGTTATATCCTGTAAATGTGTTTATTTTGTCAAATTTTAGGTTGATGATTCACATGTACCCTCTGAAGCACTTGAGGCACTTGATGAGAAACACCAAAAAGTTGACAAGATAAGGGGCATCACTATGATGAAGAAGTTAATAGTGCAAAGGGGAAATGGACCCAAACGTGTTGTGGATTTTGATAATGAAGGAAATGCAATTGGAGTGAATTGCAATTTGTTTGTTTCATATCTTGGGTATGTTACTCGTAGCCATTGCGATTGTAAGATAGATTCTTGGCATAAAGTTCCTAAGGGGAAGAAAGATGTAATATGGAAGGATTTATGCGTGAGTTATTATTAATTTTCAATTCTATTTTGTAGATTACTAATTTTTTGGATACTAGTTAATAGAAATTCTATTTTGTAGAGTATATTTGAATAAGGATGAAAAGTTGCATCATAAATGTGTGATGCAATGTTGTGGGAGAGTCCTAAGGAACTATAGGACAAATCTCACCTGAGAATACATAAAGAAGGTGACAAGAGGAAGAAGACAGCCATTGAACAGTGGAACTTCCTGGACCAAGAAGAATGGGATGCATTTGTTGCCTCAAGACAAACTGATATATTCAAGGTATTAGGCGTCACTCCCAATTTAATTAATATATGTTTTATTCACCTATTCAAGATTAACATTTAGTGTTACTAACCAAATCATTAATGTGCATACTAACTAGGCCCTCAGTGAGGCACAAAAATCAAGGCATGCACTGAATGTGCATGACCACACAATGGGTCCAAAGGGGTATGCAGGCATTCGCCAAAGACTACAAGCTGAGTCTACTAATCAGTCTGCTACTACTCAGGAGTCCTCTACTATAGGTACCACATCTCGCCATGATGTCTGGATAGCTAGGAGGCAAAATAAGAAGGGAGAAATAAGGAAGCCCGCAACTACTGAGGTGGCTGCAAAAATGGTAAAATACAACTCTTCGAGCAATCATTTGAATATTGATTATTTGTGGTGTTTACTTAATTACAAATTTTTATTTTGGTGATTAGTGGGAGTTCCAGGAGCTGAGGAAACAAGACAAGTTCATCCCTAAGAGCTCAAGGGATGAATTGACAGTTGCTCTGGGTAACCCAGAGCATCCTGGACGTGTTAGGGCTGCAGGCAGTGGTGTGGGCATCAAAGCGCTCTTTGGGCCATCCCAACACAAAATGTTCCAAAAGTGGGACTTTCACAAGAAGAGGTAACATATTATTTCTTTATAATGTTACTGTAAAAGAAAATTCAATAATCATAAGCTAACATTTCTTTTATCCATGTATAGGTAGATAAGATAGTTGATAGGAAACTCGAAGAAGAAATGAGCAAGTGGCAGGCATCTCTGACTGCCACTCAGCAGATAGTACGTATGTCGTCCCACTCTACTCCTACTGCAGAGGTTGGGAGTAATCCTGTAGACCCACCACCTAGCACATCCGCTATAAGTATTTTCATGACATTGTAACTAGTCTTTTCAAGATGATATGTTTTCAAGATGATATGTATATATGTATATAACATTCTTTACACAAAAATTTGTAGGGGTTGAAGCCATGCTGTCTAAAAAGTAAAGAATTTGTCGTTGCAGATGTGTCGACTTACCCATCCCTACCAGGGGAAATGTTTCATGGGTCTCCATTACCAGCTGGTTAGGTTCGTGTGAGCCCGGTACATATATTCCCCAATTGCATGGATCTTCCATTGCCATATGCCCAGCCAGATTGTGAAACGCTTGGTGAGGCAGAAGGCGGAGTGATATTGTGGCCAAAAGTAGATGTCCTCTATACTGAAATTGTATGGTAAATTTACATTATGTTAAATTGTTAGTGTGTGTATATAATGTCAATTGATCTAAAATTATATATATACAGGTTAAAAAGAAGACACCCAGAGAATCTAGGCCTCCACCTCCACCTCCTACATTACCAAGTTGGGTTCCACATGACCTACCTATCCCGTTAGGTCCAAATTGTAGGGGTATGGAAATATGGTTAGGCGAACATGATATAAATTGCCCTATAACTTTTTCTATAGATGCAGATGCTGCAAGTCAATCATACGAAAGCAAACTATTTATATAAGATATTTTGGAGTTGTTTCAATATGATTGGCTGAATACATATGTGATAGAGCTATGGATAAGGTGAGATCTTATTTATACATCCATATACCTTATGTAGGATCTGGTGTCCTGGTTTCTTATTTATTAATGCATATGTAATACATGTTTTGCAGCTACTTAGATAAGATATGTGCAGATTTTTCATTCGAACATGTAGGATTTTTTATTCCATCTTTGATTAGTCTAGTAGCTAAGGACCCTCTGTCAGTTCAACAATACTGTTGTGATGCTTTTACAAATTTTGCTCAAAATAACAAGACGGTGATAATAGCTCCATTCAATGTGGAGTAAGTTTACTTTGCTTATAATTTGGACTTAAGAAACTTACATTTTTATTTCAGATTTTGAGTTATTAATTTTTAACTTTTTTACCTCTAGTGGTATGCATTGGGAGTTACTAGTTATTGTCCCCGAGACGTTCACTGTCTCTTATCTAGATCTGAAGGGGACTAAATTGAATTCAAAATATGGACACAAAATGAAAATGACATTATTCTAGTGAGAAATATTTCATTTTCATATCCATTAACATATGTTATCACATCACTATTTAATTATGCAATGCACTGTGTTACATTAACATGTAGGGGTTTAGATGAGTTCAAAATGGCTGGAGGAAAGGTCCCCAGGAAAAATAACCAGCCAATAATTTGGAAAAATGTGGAAGTTCCCGACTGCAATGTATATATTATTTATGTGAACAATGCTTAATTAGTTGTATTTTTTAATATTTTGTATGTTTCAATTTATAGTGTGCTACACAAGACAACAGATGGGCATGTGCATACTATGTGATGCAATTTATGCACATGATTATCAAATATGCCGCAGTGGAGATCGATACCTGAGGTATTATATTTAGTCTCATTAGAAAATATGAAATATATCAATCTTATTTATATATTATTAATTATATATATACATCATTCTCTTTGAAGGTGTTTAAAACTGACCACACTACAGGAAAGGCCTTACCAGATGTACATGCTCCCTATACGACTGTAGAATTAAATGATGTAAGAGAAGAATGGGCAACAACCATACAAGTAGTTGGGGTTTTAACATATAATTGGGATGTTGATAGAGAATAATAATTAAAGAATGATATTTTGTAAATGAATTTATGAATTATAATATCTGTGAATGTTTCTACATGTCTGAATGTTTCTACATGTGTCTGAATGTTTATACATGTGTGAATGTAAAAATGAATAAAACTTCTGACTGCTATATGAATGTTTCTATATGTGTGAATGTGAAAATGAATGAAACTACAAATTTCTCATGAATATGTCTAAATGTGTAAAAATCGAATGGAACTGCAGGTTTCTAAATGTGTGAAAATTAATATTGTTAATTTTGCAGGTTCGTGGCCTGTTGTTGGCTGATATCAATGGATGTCGTAAAACTTGTAGTTCATAACTAAACTGTAGGTTTCTCATCCTGCGATCAGCCACAACAGGCCTGCAGACTGATAAGAAAAAAAACATGAAATAAGCATCAGTTATTTGTTTAAAACCGACGACATATGATTACAACGTCGGATAAATAATTATAAATGATGCCTAATGCATGTGATGTGGCATCAGTTATCAATAATAAACCACATTGATGGTTCTGGCGTTAGTTTCCCTACTAGTAACCGACGTCAATTTCCCTAATGAGGCCAGACACCACGGCCGTGCTGGCCACCTCAGTCGTGGCAGTGGACCAGACACCACGGTCATGCTGGCCAGCACGGCCGTGGCAGCGGGCCAGACAACACGGCCGTGCTGGCCAGCACGACCGTGGCAGCGGGTGAGATAGCGTCGGTTATCACTAATAAACTAACACTGATAATGCCCCAGATGGCGCCCTTTTTGTGGCACGAAGGTTTATGACATCAGTTTCAAAGCTAATAACCGATGTCTATACCCCCTGCTGGTGCATTTTCGATGGCGCGCGAAGGGTTGTGGCGCTAGTTTGAGAACCGACGCCTAACGGTTGGCCTTTCAGTGGCGCCCACATATGTGTCGCATTCAAACTGACACTAAAGTCCTTAAATAACCGACACTAAAGGTCAGTTATGTACTAGTGATAGTTGTACATATCCTCTATTATCATGATAGATACACTAGATATATGGAGTTCGTTGGTTCTATGAGGTATGGTTTTAGAATTTTAATATTAGTAATTTAAACGTGGGTGATGGGGGATTACATGCCAAAACCTATAGCTCATAAGCGCTTGCCAATAGGTCACCTATTTGACCTATTTGACAGTTCTTATGTTTCAGATACTATAAAAAAGTCAGTTTCAACTTGCTTTAACATATTCTTCCATTGTGTATGTGTGTGCTTTTGGGGATGGAAGTGGGGACCAAATTTGCAACTCGTAAGAGATTTCTAGTATGATTACCTACTTGATGGAGGATACAACTCAAATAATAAGGTGTATAAGCTAGATTCCTCTTGTATTTTCAATTTTATTTTGTGTAGAAAGAGGGAGGTGTTGGTTAATTCACCAAATAACTCCCATAAGATTACTATCGCATAGAAAAAAAATCAAATCTTAAAACTTTAAACCTATTCATCATCATTTTCTTTTAGCAATGGTGTCGGGTTCAATATAGATTACTTGAATTAGATTGTTTCTAATTTATAGAAAGTAGCAATGTAGAGAAAAAACTGGAGAAGAAAAGGACCAGGATTGTATAGGCGGCCAGGAGACCATGCATTCCATATGGATGCCCAGGCGGAGGCCCGGACATTTCTAGGTGTTTATATATATATATATATATATATATATATATATATATCCCTACATATACATGCACATATATATACACACACTTATATATACACACATATATATACATATATACAATTTTAATATATATATTATTTTAATAGTCTAAATTGCATATATAATAAAAATAGCACATTAAAAACTTGTACTTTTTAGGAGATATTTGCCATTTTCCTTTATTGGGCTTTTGTAAAGCCGATTTGAGTTAATCACAAATTGATTACTCATAAATCAAAAATTAGAAATGTTACTATATTTGTATTTCTATTCATGAGGAAGTACATTTATAAACCAAAATAGTAGATTAATAAAGTCAAATAGGAGACAAGTTAAAATAGTACATTAATCCTAATAAGTAGATAAATAAATATATAAAGAAGATAATAAATACAAATCAATAGATAAGTAAATACGAATCAGTAGATAAATATATAAAAATCAGTAAATAAGTAAATACAAATCAGTACATAAATAAATACAAAGCATTAGATAAGTAAATACAAATCAGTAGATAAAAATTTGAAAGTGTTCAATAAGCAAACTCAAAGCATTCAATAAATAAATACTAATCAATAGATAAACAAATACAAAGAATTAGTTAAAAAAGTGCAACTCGGTTGATAAATAAATATAAATCAGTACATGATTAAATAATTTTAAAAAGCAGATGAACAAATATAAAGCCCTAAATTTAAATAATGTGATGAATCAAAAATCAGTAGATGAACAAATAAGTAGATAACTAAATACAAATGAGTTAGTAAGTAAACACTAATCAGTAGATAAGTAAAAAGAAATCAGTATATAAGTAAATAAAAATACGTAGATACATAAATACATATCAGTACATACCTAAATTCGAATCAGTAGAAAAGTAAATTCAAATCAGTAGATAAGTAAATATAAATCAGTAGATAACTAAATATAAGTCAGTATATTACTAAAAACAAATTAGTCAATAAGTAAACACAAATTAGTAGATAAATAAATACAAATCAGTACATACATAAATTCGAATTAGTAGATAAGTAAATTCAAATGTGTAGATAAGTAAATACAAATCAATAGATAAGTAAATACAAATCAGTAGATAAGTAAATACAAATCAATAGATACATAATACAAATTAGTGGATACATAGATTCAAATTATTAGGTAAGTAAATACAAAGTAGTAGATAACTAAATACAAATCAATAGACAAGTATATACAAATTAGTACATAAGTAAATACTAATCAGTTGATACAAATTAGTAAAATTAAAAGGTTGGTTACATGCATTACTTCTGGGCACCTAGATTGGGGTGGGACTTGGGCCGCCTAGGCTCACCTATGTATTTTATTAGTTTTTATTAGAGAAAATACAAATTTTAATTTTTTTTATTTCGAAAAAAGAGTACTGAAGTTTTAATCTCTTTTTTTGTAACTATAATGATCCCAAGATGTTGTTTATATCTACGCTCTTATTTTATGATTATCTTTATATTTTTGTAATGAATAAAAAATCTCTATTATTTTTTCAGTAGGAACTTAGTAAAAATTTCCTACAAATTATTTTTATTTTTCTAAATGTCACGCATGCACATATGCATACTTTATTTTCAATATAATGTCTCCCATTTTGGTTTTTATATAATGTCACATTATGAAGGTAGTGTCTAGGATATATTTGTTGTACATTGTTAGGGAATGTGGCAAATTTAAAGTATATTTTTCTATTTTATAGATTTGGTCATTGGAAAATTTTAATATGGATAAGATTTGGATTTAACAACCTATTGCTTCTGAAGCTTATTGTAACACCCCTCCCTAGGGTTTCACACGTAACCAGCGGAAGCAGAACCTAATCCCCAACATTATCCATAATGTGTGGTACTTGGCATTTCAGGGAGGGATTGTCACATGCATGATCTCATATCAAGAAACAAATAACACTTGGCATTATTGAAACATAGATTCATACATAAGTTCTTGGAAAGAAAACTACATTACGATTCTAAAACTACACATAATCTAGATGAAATATGAAAGATAGGTTCTCCATAGATGGACGTCCCACCAGGCAACAACTTCTAAGATATTGGATCTTTGGAATATCCTCAAGATGTATCCTTCCCTTTAGCTCCAACATCTGTGGACATCTCGTCCCCAGCATTGCAAAGGAAAAATAAACATGGTAAGTAAGCGACATTCGCATGTTGTAAAGCATAAAAATAAAACATAAAGTGATTTGACATAAACATGAACATGCATTAACATTAATCATTTCTCGATATCTTTTACATGAAGAATTTGACAAGAAGTATATGCTCCTCTCTTAATACCCCATAAGGAGCCCATAATGGTCGGAAAGCCCATAATTTCTCGGAAAGCCCATAATGATCGGAAAGCCCATAACATAGTGCATATAAATCTAAATCAAATTCACTTAACCATGATCTTTCTTAGACTTAATTATCTTGTTAATAACTTAGACTTGATCTTAATGGGATTACTCCCCATGAACCATAATGGGATTTCTCCCTCTTAAGCATGAATGGGAGTCTCTTCCCTCTTAACCTTAGTTTCATGTATCTTAATCATAATTCGTAACATTAATCAGTTTTCTATACTTAGACTTAGATTATAGCAAACAATCATTCAATAACCATGTACTTGAAAGAAAACATGCATTTATCATGACTTTAATGTAAAGTTCTTAACAATATTCATAAACATTGAATAAACCAAATGTTATCTATGCCAAGGGCATGGCCCACTTACCTTGAGCTAAAACACCTTAGTCAAACCTTGTTTGACTGATTAGATCCTCTTAATCACCTAAAATTAACATGATTATCCTTTTTTATTCAAATTAAACCCTAATATGTTCCATATAATTATTGAAATGTGAAAACAACAAAATCAGTCAATAAAAAAACAAAATAGGATTCCTCATCGAAAATCCTTTCCAAAACCTATTTTTGTGGATTTTTCTAATAATCAGGCAATTTAATACGAATTTCCAAATAACATGTCAATGGAAATCAAAGAAAAGTCATGTGGCAATTTTGAAAAACCTAAAATATCCTCCATGATTTAAAGCATCAAATTAAACAGATAGGGTACCAAGGTCATTTCACGACCTGGATTCTTCCCTTCAGTCATGGCAACGACTAGTGCAAGGAGCAGACCTGTGATGGCAGCATCATGTGATCACTTCGATCAACTCTAAGCAGAGGAAGCCACCTATGGCTCCCTTGTGCTAGGCCGAAGTCGATGAGCCATTGTTCGAGCTGTAAGGAGCACCAGGCCCCATGGTGTAACCATGGTAGCCGAAAATAGGGCCAAGGTAGAACCACTGCACGTGAAGCCTGAACGCTAAGAAAAACGAGCAGCTCAGGACCAAAAGGTCCAGTAAAACCAAAGTGAGGTAGTGTGGACCTAAAGTCGTCGATTCTAGGGTCGAAGGGGACAAGAGGACCTCCGTGTCCATAGAACAGAGATTTACCGTAGGAAACAAAGGCGGCAGCGATGGTTCAAACGGCAAAGGACTGAGCTAGAAAGGGCATTCTGGGGATCGAAGATCAATCCTGGAGGCCAGGCGAGGTCAGAGGTGTCGTCTCTGTGGCCTAGAAGCCACTGAGATGCCATGGGGACTAGCGTCGGCAAGCATAGGCAGTGACTCTACATGACCCACTAGTAGGGGCGACCGCGAGGCAAATAGTGAAAGTAAAAATGAAGCTTAGGTTCCGGGGACGCTCACCATAAGAGCGATTGATCGGAGATAGCGTAGGGTGCCGGGGCGAAGCTTGGGTCATCGGAGAAGCAAGGAGGAGTAGGTCCAGATTGTTGAGTGAGCCGGAGAAGAAATTGAAGCTGGGGGAGAGCTTCCCGGGGATTGACGGTGCTTAGAAATGCCTTGTACAGGAAGGAGATGGTCATAGCACCATCTACGAACTCGTGGTGGACAAGTTGTGGAGAGCCCTAGTTGGGAATTTTATCTTTAGGGCACGAGAGTACACGAGCAAGGGCTCGTTGGGTGAAGATTGACCTCGTTGTTTCATTGGTGAAAGAATCGAGAGCAATGATGCATTGTGGAGTGAGAACGAGGTTCGGAGAAAAAGGCATGTGAAACGACGATGGCTCGCACGATTAGTGGAGGTAGAAAAAAATGGATCAGTCGTTGATCGCTGTTTGAATGATGTTGATGACCCACCCTAAACGCATCACTAGGGTAACGCGTGACAACACAAAATGACGAAACTTTAGGGAAAATCAATGCGATTAATGAAATAAAATTCAATTCTAGGTCAAACAATATTCAAATATCTCCCAAATTAAATGGGAGGTCAAACATGGGTCAAATGGGTTCAAATTTGAACCACAGGTTAATGAGGTGCATTAAAACAAAATTGTTCAGTTAATTTCATCTTTTAGCCCACCATTACTCCTAATTAGGCAAAATGCATTCAATACACTTAAGTGAATATATTAAAGCATATAGAGATATTCTTTAAACACTAAATGGAGATAATTCGTGTAATCAGTCTAAATATCAACAATAAACATCTTGAGGAATATTAAGCAAGCTTCTATGCATAAAAACCACTAATGATAATAAGAGAGAGGAGAGATGATATTAAAGCATTCATTTCTATTTTCTAAACAAGAGTGCATAAATATGCAAGGAAATACTTTCTAAAATTAAACCATGGATAATAAAGTAGGTGAACATAATTTTCTTCACATGAAACGAAATTATAAAGCTAATATGGGCAAATTGCATAAAGGTCCTCAACAATTATGTAAAGAATAAAATAGTTTGAAAATTTGCATAAAAATAGTGGGATGTTACAATTCTACCCACCTTAAATAAATTTCGTACTCCAAATTTCCTAGGGTTTCTACCCACCTTAAGGATTTCACATAAACTTGCAAATTTTACATACAAATTTTCACTATAAAAGGAGGCATACATAAACAAAGCATTATTATTCAACATAAATTTCTTAACTACCCTTCCTAAGTCTCATACTTACTCCTTAACATTACACCTAACTCATTACACTTAGGGAATCTATCTCTCACTTACTATGACTACATCTTCATAGTTGTCTATCCTTAGGTCATATATCCTTCATCTCTTTATATGTGGTGATCAAGCACATATTTAGAAATTTTGGATCCTTTTATGCTACATCTCACCCACTTATTTGCACATGTATCCCATACCACACACACAATTAAGAAGGTAAGACACATAAAAAGTCACATTAAATGACATTTTCCTCAACGTCAATTGGGTGGCCCTTACCATTGAGACAAGGAGAAACATGTCATCATCTAGGGTTTGGTTTCAACTACATGAGCATGCTAACATGTAATTCTCTAATGAGGTGAGGGCTCAATTCATCTTTAGGGTTCTCTAGACATACTAGAATACATAATCATGTTCTATACTTCTATTTCTTCATCCTAGGGTGACTTGCACGAATCCTTATTATTGCCTTACTGGCCATCTATTTCTTGCTCTGATACCATTAATGTAACACCCCTCCCTAGCGTTTCATACGTAACCAACGGAAGCACAGCCTAATCCCCAACATTATCCATAATGTGGGGTACTTGGCATTTTAGGGAGGGATTGTCACATGCATGATCTCATATCAAGAAACAAATAACACTTGACATTATTGAAACATAGATTCATACATAAGTTCTTGGAAAGAAAACTACATCATGATTCTAAAACTACACATAATCTAGATGACATATGAAAGAAAGGATCTCCATTGTCACCCCAGGAAACAACTTCTAAGATCTCAGATCTTTGGAATCTCCTCAAGATGTCTCCTTCCCTTTAGCTCAAACGTCTGCGGACATCTCGTCCCCTGCCATGCAAAGGAAAAACAAACATGGTAAGTAAGCAGCATTGGCATGTTATAAACCATAAAAATAAAATATAAAGTGATTTGACATAAACATGAACATGCATTAACATTAATCATTTCTCGACATCTTTTACATGAAGAATTTGATAAGAAGTATATGCTCCTCTCTTAATGCCCCATAAGGAGTCCATAATGCTCGGAAAGCCCATAACAAGGTGCATATAAATATTAATCAAATTCTCTTAACCATGATCTTTCTTATACTTAATTATCTTCTTAATAACTTACACTTGATCTTAATGGGATTACTCCCCATGAACCATAATGGGATTTCTCCCTCCTACGCATGGATGGGAATTTCTTCCCTCTTAACCTTGGTTTCATGTAATCATAATTCATAACATTAATCGGGTTTATATACTTAGACTTAGATTATAGCAAACAATCATTCAATAACCATGTACTTGAAAGAAAACATGCATTTATCATGACTTTAACGTAAAGTGCTAAACAATATTCATAAACATTCAATAAACCAAATGTTATCTATGCCAAGGGCATGGCCCGCTTACCTTGAGCTAAAACACCTAAGTCAAACCTTGTTTGACTGATTGGATCCTCTTAATCACCTAAAATTAACATGATTATACTTTGTTATTCAAATTAAACCCTAATATGTGCTATATAATTATTGAGATGTGAAAACAGCAAAATCAGTCAATAAAAACCACAAAATCAGATTCCTCATCAAAAATCCTTTCCAAAACCTATTTTTGCGGATTTTTCTAATAATCCGGAAATTTAATACGAATTTCCAAAGAACATGTCAATGAAAATAAAAAAAATTCAAGTGGCAATTTTGAAAACTCTAAAATACCCTTTGCGATTTAAAGCATCAAATTAAATCGACAGGGTACCAAGGTCATTTCGTGACCTGGATTCTTCCCTTCAGTCATGGCATCGACTAGTGCAAGGAGCAGACCTACGATGGAAGCATCAGGTGATCACTTCGATCAACTCTAAGCAGAGGAAGCCACCGATGGCTCCCTTGTGCTAGGCAGAAGCCGATGAGCCATTGTTCGGGCTGTAAGAAGCACTAGGCCCCATGGTGTAACCATGATAGCCAAAAATAGGGCCGAGCTAGAACAACTACTCGTGAAGCCTGAGTGCTGAGAAAAATGAGCAGCTCGGGACCAAAAGGTCCAATAAAACCAAAGTGAGGTCGTGCGGACCTAAAGGCATCATTTCTAGGGTCGAAGGGGACAAGAGGACCTTTGTGCCCATAGAATAGATATTTACTATAGGAAATAGAGGCGACGGCGATGGTTCAAATGACGAAGGACCCTTCCAGAAAGGGCATACTGGGGATCGGAGATCAATCCTGGAGGCCAGGCGAGGTCGGAGGTGCCGTCTCCGTAGCCTAGAAGTCACTGAGATGACATGGCGACTAGCGCTGGCAAGCATAGGCAGTTACTCTACAGGACCCGCTAGCAGGGGTGACCGCGAGGCAAACAAAGTAAAAATGAAGCTTAGGATCCGGGGACGCTCACCATAAGAGAGATTGATCGGAGATAGCGTAGGGAACTGGGGTGAAGCTTGGGTCACCAGAGCTACAA
Organism: Alisma plantago-aquatica; assembly: GCA_963693085.1. Taxonomy (NCBI): domain Eukaryota; kingdom Viridiplantae; phylum Streptophyta; class Magnoliopsida; order Alismatales; family Alismataceae; genus Alisma; species Alisma plantago-aquatica. The sequence goes on along the minus strand of OY856410.1, from coordinate 737,881,858 downwards.
GGAGTAGTAGGTTCAGGCTACTGAGGGAGCCGAAGAAGAAATTGAAGCCGGGGGAGAGCTTCTCAGGGACCGGTGGTGCTTAGAAATGTCATGTATAGGAAGGATATGGTCGTAGCACCGTCTACGAACTCGGGGTGGACAAGCTGTGGAGAGCCCTAGTTGGGTGTTTCATCTGTAGGGCATGAGAGCATACGAGCAAGGGCTCGTTGGGTGTAGATTGATCTCACCATTTCATGGGTGAAAGAATCGAGATCAATGATGCATTTAGGAGTGAGAACGAGGTTGGGGGAAAAAGACATGTGAAACGACGCTGGCTCACGCGATTAATAGAGGTAGAAGAAAATGGATCAGTCGTTGATCACTGGTCGAACGATGCTGATGACCCGTCCTAAACGCAAGACTAGGGTAATGCGTGACAACACAAAATAATGGAACTTTAGGGAAAGTCAATGTGATTAATGAAATCGAATTCAATTCTAGGTCAAACAATATTCAAATTTCTCCCAAATTAATTGGGAGGTCAAACATGGATCAAATGGGTTCAAATTTGAACCACAGGTTAATGAGGTGCATTAAAACACAATTGTTTAGTTAATTTCATCTTTTATCCCACCATTACTCCTAATTAGGAAAATGCATTCAATACACTTAAGTGAATATATTAAAGCATATAGAGCTATTCTTTAAACACTAAATGGAGATAATTCATGTAATCAGTCCAAATATCAAAAATAAACATCTTTAGGAATATTAAGCAAGCTTCTATGCATAAAAACCACTAATGATAATAAGAGAGAGGAAAGATGATATTAAGACATTCATTTCTATGTTCTAAACAAGAGTGCATAAATATGCAAGGAAATACTTTCTCAAATTAAACCATGGATAATAAAGTAAGTGAACATAATTTTCTTCACATGAAACAAAATTGTAAAGCTAATATGGGAAAATTGCATAAAAGTCCTCAACAATTATGTAAAAAATAAAATAGTTTGAAAATTTGCATAAAAATAGTGGGATGTTACACTTATATTAAGGGAATGTATCAATTTCTTGATTATGCGAAGATGGGAATGGAGGATGGGAAGATAGTATGTCCATGTAGAAAATGTAAGGTAGGAAGGAAAAAGGAGTTTTCTATTGATGAGGTGGAAAGACATATCTTGTTCCATGGATTTTATAGATATTATCAAAAATGGATTTTCCACGGTCTGAAGAATCTTTTTGAAAACCTTGTTGCAGATCAACAAACTGAAAACAATGAACAACCTAATAATCAAGGAGACAATTTTGTAGGCCAATATGATATGGAAGGATTGTTGACAGAGTTATTGGGGGATAATGCTACTTATGTGGGAGATAGAGAATTTGGACAGGCTAATGAAGGGATCATATCATGTGATAATCCTCATTTAGGGGCCAACAGTCGTCATACTTTTGCTAATCATGACATGAGTTTTCAAAAGTTAGTAGAACTTTCTAATAAAGATCTTTATACTGGATACACAAGTTCCTCAACCCTCTCATTTCTTTTACATCTGTTCAATTTGAAATGTATGTTTCATTGGTCAGATAAATCTTTCACGCAACTGCTAGAGCTTCTACTAGTTGCCTTTCCACAACTTACCATGTTCCTTTCTTCTTATTATGAAGCTATGAAATTGATTAAGGAGTTAGGTCTTGGATATGAAAATATGCATGCTTGTCCGAATGATTGCATGTTTTATTGGGGTGAAAATTCACATAAGAGTATATGTAGTGTGTGTGGAACTCCTAGGTGGAAAGCACAAAATTGTAATTCTGGTGATGACAATGTAGAAAGTAACACAAGTTCTAAAGGTCCTCCAATAAAGGTTATGAAATACTTTCCATTAATTCCAAGGTTGAAAAGGTTGTATATGTCCTCAAAGATAGCAGATGATATGATATGGCATGAGAAAGGTCGAGTTAAAGATGGTAAAATTAGACACCCAACAGATGCACTAGCATTGAAAGAGTTTGACTTGAGATATCCAAGTTTTTCTTCCGATCCTCGCAGTGTGAGACTTAGCCTTTCTAGTGATGGATTCAATCCATATGGGATGCCAAATACCAACTACAGTACATGTCCAGTTATTCTAAGTGTTAATAACTTTCCCCCTTGGCTATGCACAAAACCATGCTCTTTAATTTTATCTCTGATAATTCCTAGAAAATTTGGTACTGGAAATAATATTGATGTTTATATGCAACCATTAATACATGAGTTGAAGTCGTTATGGGAAAGTGTTGATGCATATGATGCTTATATTGGAGAAAAATTTAAATTGCAAGCATCTTTGATGTCTACCATTAGCGACTTTCCTGCTTATGCTATGTTATCAAGTTGGAGCACCAAAGGTTATCTTACATGTCCATGTTGTGGCAAATCCACCCATTCATACCGATGTGGGTCAAGGATTTGTTATGGTGGTCATAGTAGGTGGCTACCAAATAACCACTTTTTTCGTTTCCAGAGTAGTTTATTTGATGGGAATAAGGAGTATGATCATCCCCCAAATCCTATATCTGGAAGTGATGTTCTACGGGCACAACAACAACTTATCTTTGAATATGGAAAGGTTGGTGGAAAGGTTAGTAAGAAGAGAGGAAGAAGACCAAGATATGCTTTGACTAGTAGTGGTGTTATGGATGACACATCTGATAAAGACAAGGGGATTTGGAAGAAAAGAAGCATATTTTTTTATTTGCCATATTGGGAATATCACCATCTATGTCATAACCTTGATGTCATGCACATCGAGAAAAATGTATGTGAAAATGTGTTGGTATCACTTTTAAATGTAGATGGAAAATGTAAATACAATGAAAATGCTCGAAGATTTCTTGAGGAAAAAAATATAAGACAACATCTTTGGCTCCAACCTCAACAAGATGGAAGATTTTTAATGCCCCTACTTTGCATAGTATGTCTTCCAAAGAAAAGTAATGCTTTTTAAATGTCTTATCTAAGCTTAAAGTTCCTCATGGATATGCATCCAACATTTCACGTTGTGTTAATATGAAGCAAAGAAAGCTAATAAATCTCAAAAGTCATGATCACCCTATCATCATGCAAGATATTCTTCCTGTAGCTTTACGAGCATCTTGTGCAACTCAAGTTATTGATGTGTTGTCTGATTTATCTTCTTTCTTTAAGTCATTGTGCTCTACGTGCATTACTATGGATGAGCTAGATGAGTTATAAGTAATAATTGTGGAAACACTTTGTCGTTTAGAGATGGAATTTCATCCTCCTTTCATCACCATTATGGTTCATTTATTGGTTCATCTGGTGGACCAAGTCAAACATGGAGGACCTGTTCAATATTCTTGGATGTATCCCATTGAGAGGTTAGCATTTAGGTGAAATTTCATTTATCCCTTTTTATATTCTATAAGAAATTCTAAAAGATTGATTCTTTATTTGGTAACCATGATAACTTCACTCTAGGTATCTCGCTCGGCTGAGAGGCTATGTGAGAAATAGAGCTCAACCAGAGAGTTCTATTGCAGAGGGTTATATTCTAGAAGAGACCATTACCATTTGTTCTAGATATATGGAAGGCACTGAAATAGTTTTGAATAGACCTAAAAGAAATGATGAAAATTTTCCAATTAAGGCTCTATACTTGTTCAATTCTGGTGGACGTCGTGTTTGGGCTAAAAAAGTAAGTCTTGATGAAAAAAGAATAGAACAAGCGCATCACTATATTCTACTTCATTGGGATGACATAATGAAGGACCAAAAAGAGTAAGTTGTGTTCTTCATACAAATAAAATTGTGTTGAGCTCACTTTTAGTGTTATTGTAGGCAATTGTTATATCAAAAGAAGGAAGAGTGCCTAGAAAAAGGAATTAGAGTCAATCAATCATTAGAAGCTAAGTGGTTACTAGAAGATTATTCTAGTTGGCTTCATTCTCAGGTAGTGGATGCATGATCAAGGGTAAAATTCAAACACAATATTATGACTAATATGTTTTTTTTAACTCTCATAGGCACCTCATATTAATGTGAGCAATAAAGAAGGAGTGTTAAAAAGAGCCTTAGCTCGTGGACTTAATGTGTATGCTAAAAGGCTAAAGGGATTTATAAGCAATGGATACAAGTTTCACACATTAGATCGGGAGAGATATCAGAAGGCACAAAATTCTGGAGTCATGGTTGAAGCTGATAGAGATTCATACTATGGAAGACTCACTGATATTTATGAGTTGGACTACTATGGCACTTATAAAGTTGTGATTTTCCAGTGTGATTAGGTAGATATAACTTCACCAAGGGGATTGAAGATTGACAAAAACAACCACTCTTGTGTGAATTTCTCTAGGCCGATTCACACTAGAAAATCACTAAAAGATGATCCATTTATTTTTTCCTTCCAAGAAAAGCAAGTGTTTTATGTAGAGGATGAGATAGAGAAAATGTGGTTACATGTCATTCCGCATAATATTAGAGATTCTTATGATGTAGAGATTGTCCATGCAATGGTTAATGATGGCATTGACATGGAGAATCTTAATGGATGAAGAAAATTTTAGTTAAAAGAAAAATAGATGAATGCATTCCACTGTTGGTTTTTCTACATGATGTGATAAGTTCTTGCATATTAGTTTCAAATTAAGTCTTTTGGATAATATGTTATTTTTGGAAACTATAATTTTTTGTCACGTAGTTTTATTAACCGAGTGTTTTGCTTTTTTAGAAATCTTTTGTTTGCAGTAGTGAGCTATAAATATAATTTTCATTGAATATAAATATAATTTTCATTGAATATTTCTACAGATCAATTACGAGCTAAGATCTGAATGCATTTGACAAATATGATTTAGTATCTAGGGACCACAATTAATGGAAGATTAATGGACACCTTTTCAACATCAAATTATTTATTTCCCATTAAAGTTTTCATTTGAATTAAATGTTTCTATTGTTTGAAATCCAGTAAGGATTTGAATCTCTTTGACAAATAAGCATAGGTATGTAGACACTATATTTATGACAATATGATTTTTTATATTCATTTATAGTTTTTTAGTTCCATCTTGTTAAGAGAATTAGTATTCTTGAAAGATAGTAAAATTTACTATTTTATATAATACTACTATTTATTTAATTTTCAATGTTCACTCATTAACACAGAAAATGTGGCAAAGAAGACGAACTACTACAACTTTTTTTCCAAATGAGCCAATCCAAATGATCAAGGAAACATATCCTCTCCACATCAAGATGGAGATCATGATGATGAAATGGAAGATTCTCAGGCTGTATTAGGTCAATCTCAACGTGGGACATGGAATGCAAACATTTCCTTTGAGGATGATGATGTTATTCAAACAATAGGTGATAATTTCTAATTACTTTGGTTGTGTTAGTGTCTTTATCTATTGTTGATGTAAGTTAAGTTTCATCAAGTTTGAATGATTTTGTAGATTCTGATGGAAAGGTCGGACTAAAGAAAGGGAAAGTTCATCTTTCGCAAGTATGGGTCCTGGAAGCACTCAAATTTGTTGTTAACTTTAACAAATATAAACAACCAATTGGGAGAGCAGGACATTTTCTGGTAAGATTTCTTGGTGAGGTTGCAAAGAGGGGGACCCATTATGCTATTGGTGAAAGCAGTTGGCACAAAGTCCATACGTCCTATAAACTTGAGATTCTGAGTTTAACTTGGGTAAGTTATTTATTTTTTAGTGGAAAAGCATAGATCATCTTTTTTTGGTTTATCCTTAAGAAAGTATATAAGCTTGTACAAGTATTGAAATGATCATTTATCCCTTAAAACCATTCCAGTCTAGACAAAATAATATAGCTTCTCAAACTCAATTAATCTAGTATAGGAAAATAGCTATACAAAGTTATGACATCACAAGAGGTACCGAGTCTGGAAAGTTCAGATTTGGTCCATATTGATGTGCTCATGAATCCAATAGTTCACATACCACCACATAAATATTATATAGGGGATACAATATTAACTAGTTTAGTCTTCAATTACAAACCCAAAATGAAAGAACAACAACCATAGGGAATAAAAAATAGTGTGGATATTTGATAACTTAGAATAAGGAACAAAAAATGCTCCATGAAATCTGAGGAAATTCCTCCAAATAAAATGTCAATCATTACAACTTAGATCAAATTATATATCTGCTCAAACTCGATTGATTTAATATACAAAAATAACTAAGACAAAGTTGACATCACAAGAGGCATAGTGTTTTGGAAAATTATGATTTGGTCCATATAGATGTGCTCATGAAACCATGGAAAAAACATATTTGATTCATATAGACTTGTTCATAATTGTTTGTTAGCTTTTATATTCATGAATACATGGTCTAAATGTGCATGTTACTTAATTTGGACTTATCTTTTTGAAATAGAGAAAGTTTCATATGTCGAAGGACTTGGAAATTGATCAAAGGATTCTATCACATGTCAATGGTAAATGGCAGACCTATAGGCATAAACTAAAAACTCTATACTTAAAACCTAACAAAACAAAGGAACAAATTGCAAGCAAAGTGCCTAGAAAAAGTGATTAAGGAATAATGGATTTGTTTTGTGAGCTACTGGTTTTCTTCTAAAGGAAAGGTAAGCATCATTGTTTGACTCAAACAGATTGACATGTTCATATAGAATATATATTTTATAAAATAAGGTGATTCATAAGAATTTTGTGTGTTTCACAAACTTTCATTAATAGGAAAGAGTGTGCGTGCTCAAAAAGATGATTTCCATATTACATGGTCAAAACGTTTTGCCCAAAAGAAGTTTGAATTTGTGAGATATCTATTTACGGGTCTGCATATTAGAAAATGAACTTTTCATTAAAATTTTCAAATAAATTTAAGTATCTTTATAGGAAAAACATGAGAACAGGGAGCCTAGTATTTTAGAAGTATGGAAGATCACTCACAAAATAAAGGATGGATGTTTTGTGGAAAACAAAAACACAAAGGAATTTGTGGTTTGTTAATAATTTAATTGGTTTATTCATTACACGTACTCAATGTGACTTAGAAAATATGATATAGTAATGTACTCATTTAATATAGGAAACAACTGAAAAATTGGTAGATCAGCGTGCTGTTCAAAATCCTGAAATTCCCAAAGCATCAATAGAAGAAGCCATTTTCAATGACCTAATGTATGATGAAGACAACTCTAGTCAAAGAGTGGTGGGCTATGGATGTGGAGTGTCATGAAGTCAAGTGTTTGAATTACAATCTGACTTAAGTAAATTCCATTCATTTGATGACTCCCATGTTGTAAAAGCCATCGTAGAGAAAGAGACAGAGCACTTGAGGAACACATATGAAAATGTGCAGGCCCAACTTCACCGTATGACTTCTGCACTTGCTAGGAACGACATTTCCCTTGATGATTTTGTTGGAAGGGAGGAAATTAGAAGAAACATTCCTAATGAAGAAGTAAGAACTCTTTATTTATTAATTCTTCTATATATCGTGTTATATATAATTTTTTGGCTACCCAATATTGTTATTTCTATTCAGATAGAACATGCACAAAGTATGTAATCTAAAAGTTATCCGTCTAAGTTAATTATTTATTAGAAGTTCTTATTCATGGTTAGTTTACTAGTTATATGTTCAACATAACTTCAATTGGTAATAATTATTCATGTCATGATGCGTTTATCATTATATATCTTGTAATTATTCATTAGGATTTTTTCAAATTGTAGGTTGTTGCACATGCTCTTAATGGAGAAGGAATTCCAAATAGAAATCATAACTGTTCATGACCTGCAATTTAAGTTTAATATGATATCATATATTAAATATATTTTTATTTGATTGAAGACTTTTTTTAATGTTGTTGTTGTAGTTTATGAACAATTTGTTTTTTCAAAAGCCAGTAGTCCTTTATTTGTGTTTGTTTCCTCTATAACGGTAATTTCTTAAGACCAAATTTGAGCATGTCATCTATTTCTTTTGTTAACATGTCAATGACCTTTGATTGAAATGACTCATTTTAGATTACAAAACATAATTGTGTGTGTCACTTAGTTCCTTCTCCGTTCCTACATTTCACATGATGTCAATGTTCAAATCTCACCTTGGGCCTTGTCGTGAAGGTTGTGAATGTGATTGATTAAATGTCATGTATCCTCTTCCCTAGGCATACCATTGTTGTAGAAGGGCATATTTAGTAGGATTGAGCCACACCATCCATTATGTCAGATAGAATCTTCACCCTCAATAATCTAGATGTATGTTGTTCTTTCTACTTTAATTGTTTCCTAGTTTCTTCCACAATCTCCATCAAGAGAACATCAAATTTGACTTGAAGAAAGATGTACATTTCTGGTGCTTTCTTCTGCTTAAAAAGATGATGACTTGCACAATTCTTGGTGTTCAAGGCTCTAATATACTTAGTCATCATCTTCTAAAAGATTGTTGGCCATACTTTTCGTATCAACCATCATGTAACGATCAATTATATTGAGATACTTTTGGCTTATTTGATTTTCAAAGTAAGCATATTATGGAGTTTAACATAGCTTAATGCTTTTTTATCAGATGTATCCCAAATAGCTTGAAGCCTATTTTACAATTTATAGCAGAGCATTGGGGTTGATAAAGAGAGGGAGGAAGAATGGTGGAGGGACATGGATCCGTAGATAGGGAGGGGTCTGCATGACAACTCCAACTCAAAAGGTATCATCACACTAGTTAACGACCTGGAGTCTAAGTTCAATATGATATCATATATGAAATATATTTATATTTGAGTGACGAATTTTATTAATTTTGTTGTTGTGGTCTATGAACAACTTGTTTGCCAAAATTTAGTAGTCCTTTATTTGTGTTTATTTCCTCTATATCTCTCGAGTATGTCATCTATTTCTTTTATTAACATGTCTATTTCCTTTGATTGAAACGACTCATTTGAGATTGCAAAACATATGTGTGTGTGTCACTTAATTCTCCGCCCATTCATACTTCTCATGTGATGTCAATGTTCAAATCTCAACTTGGGCTTTGTAATGAAGGTTGTGAATGTGATTGATTAAATGCCATGTATCCTCTTCCCTAGGCATATCATTATTGTAGCAGGGCACATTTTGTAGGATCGAGCCACACCATCCATTATGTCAGGTAGAATCTTCACCCTCAATCATCTTGATGTATGTTGTTCTTTTTATTTTATTTGTTTCGTAGTTTCTTCTACAAGATCCATCAAGAGCACATTAAATTCGACTTGAAGAAAGATATACATTTCTGGTGCTTTCTTCTACTTAAGAGATGATGACTTGCACAATTCTTGGTGTTCAAGGCTCTAATATGCTTAGTCATCATGTTCTGAAATATTTTTGGACATACTTTTAGTATCAACCATCATGTACTGATCAATTATATTGAGATGCTTTTGGCTTATTTGATTTTCAAAGTAAGCATATTTTGGAGTTTAATATAACTTCATGCTTTGTTATTAGATGTATCCCTAATAGCTTGAATCCTATTGTAAAATTTATAACAGAGCATTGGGGTTGATAAAAAGAGGGAGGAAGAATGGTGGAGGAACATGGATACGTAGACAGGGAGGGGTCTACAGGACAACACAATAACACCAGCTGAAAAGGTATCATCACAACAATTCATGATCTGGAGTCTAAGTTGAATATGATATCATATATTAAATATATTTATATTTGAGTGACGAATTTCTTTAATGTTGTTTTTGTGGTCTATGAACGACTTTTTTGTCAAAATTTAATAGTCCTTTATTTGTGTTTGTTTCCTCTATATCTCTCAAGATTGTCAGATATTTCTTTTGTTAACATGTCAATTTCCTATGATTGAAATGACTCATTTGAGATTGCAAAATATATTTGTTTGTTTCTTAGTTTCTTTTGCAAGCTCCATCAAGAGCACATTAAATTTGACTTGAAGCAAGACCTACATTTATGGTGCTTTCTTCTTCTTTAAATGGTGAGAACTTGCACAACTATTTCTTTTGTTAACACGTCAATGTCCTTTGATTGAAATGACACATTTGAGATAGAAATACATATTTGTGTGTCTCACTTCATTCTCCCTCCCTTTATACTTCTTACGTGATGTCGATGTCCAAATCTCACCTTGGGACTTGTCGTGAAGGTTGTGAATATGATTGATTAAACTGCATGTATCCCCTTCCCTAGGCATAGCAGGTCATTTTCTATTGGATATTCAATCATCTAGATGCATGTTGTTCCTACTTTATTTGTTTCCTAGTTTCTTATGCAAGCTCGATAAAGAGCACATTAAATTTGACTTGAGGTACGATGTACATTTCTGCTTCTTTCTTCTTCTTTAAAATATGAGCTGCACAACTCTTGGTGTTCGAGGCTCTAATCTACTTAGTTAGTATGCTCCGAAAGATTTTTAGCGATACTTTCATTATCAACCATCATGTAAAAATCAATTATATTGAGATACTGCTTGCGCATTTGATTTTCAAAGCAAGCATATTATGGAGTTTAATACAACTGCATGTTTTATTACAATCTTCACCTAGTTGTTCTTCGGGTGTTTTCTTCTTTGATGTTCTTTCTTCCCATTTGACATGTAACAAAGACTTTCTATGGACATGGAACTAACTAAGCCTTTACAAAGTACAGGGTTGCAACAAAAAATAGAGTCCTACTACTAAGCATGCACCCAATCGTATACTAGGAATGTCAATCAGATATCAACTACAACGCGGGCTCTGCTCCCAAAAGTCCCTTATTTTGATGGCCATATGATGGTGGTGGGCCTTTTCACTCACCCAGGAACCAATGAGATTCCTCCCCCAGGCCCCTTCCCATTGTTTTTTGGTAATTTCTCACCCAACTTTCTGTTTTCATTTTAGAACTATTGTTTTCTTATAGGATGAAGCAATCATTATTTTGGTTTTCCATGTTCTTCTAATTCATCCATTACAATCTCCACCTAATTGTATACTTGAGAGTGAACCTCCTATCTCTAAATCTATAGGGTGCACACACAATTTTGAGAAACTTATGCTAACATTAACATTGCTTTGTGGTTTGACATTGCTTATTAATAGCCACATATGAGGTAACAAAAGCTCACTTCAAAGAAGAGAATTAGTTGGATTCTACCTTGCTTAAATGTTGATTGGTGAAATTGATGACATTCTTAGGGCCCTCCTCCTCTGGCTGACCATTATTTCCTCACCAGTTCTCAAACCAACACTGCCCCCCTCCCCCAGTCAGTCCCAATGTTAACCACCATTCCTAACTCTAACCAAGACTTTCACTTGCAAAATTGAAAGGTGGTATCTTTTCCTCATATATGCCATCACTTTGATAGAATTCCATGTGGGGGAGATGTTTAAGAGAGAGTACAACTTATTAGGCATAAAAAGAAACAACTTATGTTTTCTACATTGTGGTGTGGTGTGATACATAACTTATGGAATGTGGGTTATTTTGAATTATAACTTTTGTAAATTTATTCCTCTCTGAATGTTCTTTATAGGTTGTGCAAAGCATCTATTTTCATGAGTATACTTTCCTCTACCAAGTATTTTTTCTATCTAAAAAGATATGTTCACTGGTATTGGTTAGAGAAACTTTGTTTAAATTTAACTTGTCCCCTTAGTACTGTTGTATTGAAATTGAGACGTAATTGAGACATATAAGAGATGAAGATTTAGAACATAGAGGGGTGACCTGAAGATGATGGATATAGTCAAAGGCTTATAAGAGATGACAGAGATGAGTGGTCTCATGAATGATTCAAAATCTCAAGAAAATGCATGTCATCTAAGAGGTTCCACAACTTCTAGTCATGCTTCATGCTTGATAATCCTCATATTTAATATTTCTATTTGGTTTATATGAGTTGCTTCTAACTACAACACCTAAGGGCATTTGGGTTAACTCTTGATGATTTTTTTCTATTTTCTATGGTGCTAACCTTCCTTTCTTCCTTCTCTAGGGATACAAATTTGATGCTTGAAGGAGAGTTGTTAGATAGAGGAGGATATGCATACGTTGTACTAGTCTTAGCCAAGAACTTAGTGCGTTGAAGGTGTAGTGTGGCAAAATTAGTAGGCTTAGATCATTTATTATTAGTTGGATCTGATGGGTATCTTTTCTGTTGCAGATGTTGTTATTGGTGCTAGTATAAATTGGTGGACAATGTGTTGATAACAAAAAATAGATTGATTATTCCTATTATATTCAGAATGTAGACACAATAGCCCACATATAATGGATTTTGGGTACAAGTACATAAATAGAAAATATAACAAAACTTGGACGTTTAGTCTGCAGAGAACGAGGGACTTTCAATAGAGTTGTGGCTTTGTTTTGGTCTATGTGCTTGAATTACATTCCAACATGTTAGTTTGTCTTTTCACATGAAGTATCTAACATTAATCCCTTTCTAGCCTATAATTACTAATGCAATCACCAAATTTTGGAATTCCACATTGACATACTAGCTATTGTATGCAGGGAAATCTCTATTTTCTTGGTCTTTCAGAGCAAATTACATCATAAAAAAATGAAATGATGATGGCTTGGCCAACCATGTCATTTCAAAGAGGAAATTGTTTACTGTTGGGGGGATTGATGGCATTTTCACGAATACAATATGTAAGTACATTATACAAAGCTTTGTGGTTATTATCTTTTATTGGCATGACTGAATATAAATGCAGTCTCACCATGACATATCTGTTGTTGAATGGAATTGTTGTTGTGAGTAGATACAAATCTTTTTTATTATAGCTCATAGAAGAGTTGCAAGATTCTATTAATTGGATGATGAGACAGGGTGGCTTATCTTCTTTTCTTCTACATTTGGCCTTCCATGAATATGGAGGTTGGTAGATATATAATACATTGAAATAGAAAGTTATATAGAGTTTGTCACTGTGTGGAACTGTTGCTGTGATTAGAGGCCAAAAGAAAATAAATCCAACTTATAGAAGAGCTGCAATATTTGATTAGTTAGAAGATGACATAGGACGGTTTCTCTTCTATGCTTCTAAAGGTGGCCTTCCATGAATACGGTGGTTGGTGGTCAAAATTGCTGAAGTTTGGAGTTGCTAGATGGCGTATGGGTGATTTGTTTGATGGAGTCTTTTTCCTCATCTTTTTCTTTGTAAGATTGTTGACATGTTTTAAATTTGTTTGTATGAGTCACTCTCCTCTTCTTTATTTTTGTAAGATGAACCATTGTATGAGCTTGTTGGCCTTCTTGCGGGGTGTAGGATGAATAAAAATGACCCCATTTATTCTAAAACGATTGTCCTCTTGTTGGCGTGATTGATTCTTGAAGTTGTATCATCTATTTATTGCAAAATGTGTGGGTATATAGCTGATTGATTATTAATTTGTGTGCACGAGTGCGTTATATACAATAATTCTCCACCTTTTTTTGAGTGGATAAACCCTTCACCCTATTTTAACGACTGAAAACAAAATTGTATTTCCGCTCTAAGAAGCGTGGTTATCTAAAATTTTGCACGCTGAAATGTGCAGAAAAAAAAGTGTGTCTATGTTTCCACTTTTCATTTAGTCACAGTTTTGACCAGAGTGGATAGCATATTTATCCATGCTTTTATGCGTGGAGAAACCATGTTATAAGCATGGAAAATCACATATGTTTCTTGTAGTGTTTCTACATAAGAGGAAGGGACCGCCCCCCACAGTGATCATATTTAGTTCAAGATTTTTAGGAGCCTGGACGTTCTGCTTTATCTGACCTTTGTAAAATTTGCACACATTTACTAAGTGTCCAGGTTTATCACACACAAAGTAGACATGATTTCCTCCTTGATCACTATTATTACTCTTATTTTAGTGGTTCTTGTGGCCCTTAAAAGAAGGTTTGGGTTTCTTAATGAGATGGGAAGGGTTAGGCTTCTTTTTGATTTTATCACATATAACCATATTGACATTAGGGTTAGAGTTCCTGTCTTGTTCCCTATATCTATCCTCAGTTTGTAGGGATTTAACTAAGAATGTCATGGACAAATTCCCTTGTCTATGTCTAAGGGTCCTGAAAAAATACTCTCAAGAAGGTGGAAGTTTTTCTATGAGGGATGCTACTTGAACATTTTCATCAAGTGTAACCTTCGGTCATGGATTTAGAAACTAACTTTTGATATTCTAGAACTTGAGCGGAAATAGATTTATCATCAACTGTATTATAGTATCGCCATTCAACAAAGGCATAACCCTTGAGACTAATATCTTCTAGACAAAATTTTGAATCTAAAACTGTCCATAGTTCAAGAGCGGTTGGGACTTATGATAAATATCATAGAATTCACTGGATAAGGCTGAAAGGATCCTATGATGACATTGATAGTAGGTTTCCTTGGAAACAAGATTGGGGACAACATGTTTAGGAACAATGGGTTCAGTTTGTTCTTCTCCTTCATTGAGGTTTGTGAGTTGAGGTTCGAACACAAAAGGAACAAACACATCTTGGGGTAAGATGGCGGAAACAACACCCAAAGAGGTAGACTAGAATCACATTTTTTTGCTACAAATGATGAAAGTGTAGATTAGAAAATTATCTCGGGCGAAGGGAAGCAACATCATCAAGAGAAAGCATGATTTTCAAATCTATATCAAATAAATAGGTAGTTAACTAAATAAATCTAATTAACAATTGTTTACCAATCTGTCTTGAAAATGTTGGATAAATTCGATGGAACCTAAGGATCTGTCTTGAAATTGTTAGATATAGGACATAAGTTAATTAGATTAAGACACACAATTAACCACAAAAATTTACAACAGTAATAAGAACAATAATGGATTTGGAGAAAAATAGTGATTGGTTAGAAGACGCAAATTCTAAAGTCAGGGATGAAGGCGTGAAATACATTATATTCAAGATAGATTTCGTCATTCTTGGCACAAACTTTTCTTCAATAGTTTGTCTCTAAGATTCATCCTCCCCAACTCTGGTACAACAGCCTGATGCAAGTGGTAGGACTGTGTCAAACTCGTTCTTTTTAGCCCTTTGTTGCAAAGAAGAAATAGATCGACGTGAAACATTGCCTTCTCAAGAAAATTAAAGCAGTAAGAAAAGATGTTTGGGAATGAACAAGAGGGTGTTGCTGAGGTAGATAAAACATGAGAAACTACAACACAAAAATCTTTCTTTTTCCTTTGTATGTGCAATTGTTCAAGGGATTTGATTTAATTATTAACAGGATAATCTTGCAATAGGGATGGCAATAAGATACACATTGTACACAAAGGATTGTGGTGTCATTAAATTAATAAAGTTATATCATCCCAAATTGTTCGAACGGTCGGAGCAAATAAAATGAATCAAATAAATCGGGTGATTAGAAGATTTGAATAGGAAAGAAGAAGAGATATACAAGTTCCCGTCGGATTAGTATATTACCAACTCCCATGAATTCATGGAAAGATAAAGACCCTGCTTGCAACGCCAACTACAAAGTATCTGCCTGGCTACCAACCAGGTAGATACTTTGTAGTTGGCGTTGGAAGCAGGGTCTTTATCTTTCCATGAATTCATGGGAGTTGGTAATATACTAATCCGACGAGAACTTGTATATCTCTTCTTCTTTCCTATTCAAATCTTCTAATCACCTGATTTATTCGATTCATTTTATTTTCTCTGGCCGTTCGAACAATTTGGGATGATATAACTTTATTAATTCAATAAAACCACAATCCTTTGTGTACAATGGGTATCTTATTGCCATCCCTATTGCAAGATTATCCTGTTAATAATTAAATCAAATCCCTTGAACAATTGCGCACACAAAGGAAAAAGAAAGGTTTTTGTGTTCTAGTTCCTCATGTTTTATCTACCTCAGCAATACCCTCTTGTTCATTCCCAAACATCTTT
Organism: Alisma plantago-aquatica; assembly: GCA_963693085.1. NCBI lineage: Eukaryota > Viridiplantae > Streptophyta > Magnoliopsida > Alismatales > Alismataceae > Alisma > Alisma plantago-aquatica. The sequence goes on along the minus strand of OY856410.1, from coordinate 737,865,964 downwards.
TCTTGCTGCTTTAATTTTCTTGAGCAGGCAATGTTTCACGTTGATCTATTTCTTCTATGCGACAAAGGGCTAAAACAACTAGTTTGACACAGTCCTGCCACTTGCATTTGGCAGTTGTACCAGAGTTGGGGTGGCTGAATCTTAGAGACAAACTGTGGAAGAAAAGTTTGTGCCAAGACTGGCAGAATCTGTCTTGAAGACAATATTTTACATGCCTTCATCCCTGACTTTAGAATTTGCGTCTTCTAACCAATCACTATTTTTCTCCAAATCCATTACTGTTCTTATTACTATTGTAAATTTTGGTGGTTAATTGTGTGTCTTAATCTAATTAACTTGTGTCCTATATCTAACAATTTCAAGACAGATCCTTATGTTCCATCGAATCTATCTAACATTTTCAAAACGGATTGGTAAACAATTGTTAATTAGATTTATTTAGTTAACTACTATTTATTTGATATAGATTTGAAAATCATGATTTCTCTTGATGATGTTGCTTCCCTTCGCCTGAGATGATTTTCTGATCAACGCTTTCATCATTTGTAGCAAAAAAATGTGATTCTAGTCTACCTCTTTGGGTGTTGTTTCCGCCATCTTACCCCAAGATGTGTTTGTTCCTCTTGTGTTTGAACCTCAACTCACAAACCTCAATGAAGGAGAAGAACAAACTAAACCCATTGTTCCTACACATGTTGTCCCCAATCTTGTTTCCAAGGAAATATATTATCAATGTCATGATAGGATCCTTTCAACCTTATCCAGTGAATTCTATGATATTTATCATAAGTCCCAACTGCTCTTGAACTATGGACGGTTTTAGATATAAAATTTTGTCTAGAAGATACTAGTCTCAAGGGTTATGCCTTTGTTGAATGGCGATATTATAATACAGTTGATGATAAATCTATTTCCGCTCAAGTTCTAGAATATCAAAAGTTAGTTTCTAAATCTATGACCGAAGGTTACACTTGATGAAAATGTTCAAGTAGCATCCCTCATAGAAAAACTTCCACCTTCTTGGAAGTATTTTTCCAGGACCCTTAGACATAGACAAGGGAATTTGTCCATGAAATTCTTAGTTAAATCCCTGCAAACTGAGGATAAATATAGGGAACAAGACAGGAACTCTAACCCTAATGTCAATATGGTTATAGGTGATAAAATCAAGAAGAAGCCTAATCCTTCCCATCTCATTAAGAAACCCAAACCTTATTTTAAGGGCCGCAAGAACCACTAAACTAAGAGTAATAATAGTGATCAAGGAGAAAAACATGTCTACTAAAGAAAGAGATGAATGTCATCTATATTGCCCAAAAAATAGCAACATGTTCTATTTTCAACAACTTTTTTACATCCAAAATGGGGGGCTTATTCCATGACATAGGTCATGTATCCAAAATATGTGATTAACATAAACACATCAAAACTATGGCTAGTTAATACTCTTATTCATTGGGAGATACACCTATTATGTAATAATTGTTATACCAAACATGTCTTATAAACAATTTTAACTTTTCACTTCAGCCCCTACTAGCCAACCACTTGTACACCTCTAGTGTGTTCATGTCACTTTTAAGGTTTAGGAAGTTACAAAGTAGTTCCTTTTCTTAACTAACAAATGATCAGATTTTTAAAGATTGTGTTTGGTTAGGGCAGAGCAGTTGAAGTGGCGTGGAAATGATTTTTGACGACAACCACCAGAATATGCAAAAAGGCACAAACTGTATCACCCATTTTTTGGTGTGATACAATGCAATTGACCTCCTGATTCATACTAGAAAATGTCCTACATACTATGGCTATAGTGTAGGGCCATTCTGCCATCATGTCATCAATATAATCCTAGAGAAATATGTTTAACAATGCTGCTGTTAGAAAGTGATCATAGCTTAAGTAGTACTCCCTGACTCTAGAACTATTTACACTAATAAAAAAAACATATAAAAGAGTAATGTCAAGACCTAAAACAACAAAAATATGGAAGACCACAATGCTTATACATTTTGAGTGTTTATATAGGTGGGGTTGCCTCGTGTTTTCTCTAATGGACAGTTCTGTACTATATCTTTTCTCTTTAAGATGTCTTGCCATCTTTCTCTCCCTTCAAACCATTTTTCCTCCATGCACTGCCATTGACATGGGCTAACCGTAACAAACTTGATGTTACACAAGATATATACTCAATATGTTTGTATGATATTTTGGGAGTTCCGATTGTGTGAATCGTGCAAACCTTGGTTGCAAGTGGGCCTTTAATATTTGAATGACAAAAATATTCCCCAGACTTTATCCCCCTTCCACTCTTTTACCTAATTAAATATTTAAATATAATATTTAATGTAGTTTTCTTCTTCCTTGGGTGACATATACTATTTTCATCTACATGAATATTTTTCTTCCCATTCCCTTATCATCTGTAAACTCAAGACCCCTTTACTTCCTGCCATCATTTGTTATATGGGCGGTCCGAATTAGACTCGATGGAGGTCTTCTAGTTTTAACATGTCCCACGAGTTATTATTACGAGTGATGAAATTGATCCTCTCTTAATCTTGTCTCTTTGTTTGGAACAACTCCTGGATGCGGTCACATGTTGATACAAAAATCTCCCATGATTTTGATGAAAAACTTCACAAAATGTGATGAGTTAATGAAAAGCATACATTAGTAGGCCACCATGGATGGTCCAAAAAATCTCCACTCAATTAAAACAAAGGGAAACTCCTTATAGTCATAGTGTGGCTTTACTAGAGCCCACCTTCAGAAATTACAACTAAATATTGATTTTGTTTGCATGGGGAGAACACAATATAAATAAGCAGCAATAGCCCAAGAAATAGGTGTTGTGCTTTATCATGATAGTCTTTTCTTCTACCTCCCCTCTCAATACCTCATCTCATGGACAATGCAAGGAGTCAGAGTGAGAGATAACCACCACCACCACATTCATTCATGGAAAGATGGACTGCCATCCTTTCCCATGAAAAGAAGCACCTTAATACCCTACATTGAAGTACATATGCAACCATCATAAATGTCTTAATGGACATGTTTGGCAGTAGTAGTAAGCAACCAAGAGGGTCCATCACCGATGCTATGAGATGTGTAGTAGGTTCTTTGCTTCTCTCTTAAATATTTGAAAGTTCTCTTCGATGAGACTACCACATGGTTAAGATTTTCTTAATCATGCACCAAGTGAACTTCCATAGGAATAGATGATATGTCATGATCATGGTGGGAGGACATATGTAGTCTTTGTCAAGGTTTCTAATTCAGATCTTTACAATCCATGGATAGCGAGAAGGATGATGTGTTAAGGAGTTGGACCCAATAAATCTCAAAATCTACTATTTTCCTATGGGGTTGTAGTGTGATGCAATATTGAGAAGTGGTTGTTAGAATACTAAATTTGACTAGTTGTTGATGTTATGTGGTTGACATACTTGTTGCGACGACTGACTAGGAGACGACTTGTCAGATACTTGACCCAATGGGGCGCTTAGCCAGATGCCAAAAATAAACTACTCGATCCAATGCAGACTGCCTAGTCAAGCGCCTAAATGGGCCCAGATGAAATTTTACATGTGTAATCTCTACACCTAAATGCATCTTTTTATTCAATATAATTCTATAAGGGGTATGGGGGTGGTCGACCATGTGGGAGGTAGGGAACCTATCCTATTTTTTGGGGATTCTGATGAATGATTTTGATGACAATTATTGGAATTACAATTTAGAATTTTACTAGCACAATCTAGAACCATAAATACACACACTTATGCAATAATATCCAATTTACAACACATGAATAACATAGTAACTTACTAACTCATATTAGTTGTATGTCGAGAGTTACACTAATTTTGCATACAATATTGAGTTGATATGGTTGACATATTGCACCCCTGACATGTACATTATGTAAGGTTGGTGGTATGAAGTTGTGTACAATATTATATAAGTGTAAAATACTCATTTGTATTATGTAATCAAACATGATAAATTTAGAGTTTTAAAATACTATATCTCTATATGCATCCTATTAGATTTTGAAAGAAACAATACACTAGGGCTTTCTATTGATCTTCAATATGTGACTTTGGCAATTAACTTCATGATTGTTAAGGAAGTTTGGCACCATCACTATTGTAACACTTTTATCTCCGCCGTCGTTTGTTACCACATGATCTTGATATGCGTAGTGAGTTTCTCCATGGATTTTGCACAATAGTGGGATAAATATAAAAGTCATTATTACCATGCCCACTATATGCATTTCATGGGAATGTGATATTATAAAAGTGCAGTAACCATGTCAACCACGTCCATGTTGGGGAACATATGTGGTGAATGGTTGAAGTATAGAGTTATCCAAACAATATTTATGTGCCCAAGGGAAAATAATAAGTGTTAGATCTAAGGGCTCTAGAGGGGGGTGAATAGAGCTACACAAATTCTCACAAAACAGATTAGACCTTCAAATTATATCAAATTGAATCAATAACCTAATGGCAATTTTAAGTGCTATCTAAACAACCACAGTAAGTATGAGAGAGATTGATAGCAAGCACTTGACAAAGGGATGTAGAGTGGTTCCACACTTCAAACTAGAAATGAATCAATCCACTACCTAGAGAGGTCAGCCTCTAGGACTTTGCAAGTGTTTTTCTCTATTATATCACCACATAGATTTACATCAATAGACCACCAAAGGGCTTACCCAGCCAACCACAAGGAGATCTCCACCTTAACAAGGAACTTACCCACTTAGCTCTCTTACAATAATCCTAACTTACTCATATATCACAAAATGATGTGTAAAATAGAGAGAGAAAGGGGCTCAAGGATTAGCATGTTGTAAATGTTGTGTGATCACTACACTGGTTGCATGTTGTAGAAATTGTGCCAAATCAGGAATGTCAGTCTACTAGTGTGCTCTTGAGTTTTTTTGGAAAAGGGATCAAAGAGGAACTCCTCAGAGATGAAAGTTACAACTGTGTGGATTAGAGGGGAAGGTCAGGTGAGATTGTGGGAAGTCTCTGATGAGGATAGGATAGACAGAAGGATCACCAATAAAAACACACAAGGCATCAGCCGACAATGATTGAGTAAATCTAGGATGTTGTGTGATTACTACAATGGTTGCATGTTGTAGCATTTGTGCCAAATCTAGAAATTCGGTCCCATCAGGGGTTAAATAAAGCTCAAAATGGGAAGTATAAGGTGGATGAGGGTTTTAGGGATTTGAATGGGAATGGCATGGAATATGCCAGAAGAGGGGATTGATGGAGGTAGGGGCAATGACCATATGGCGGTTGATCACATGGAAGGGGCATTAATGTAGGGTTGGGAACTTTGCAATTTCCGAATAAATATGGTCGTCAATTTAGGGGTGGGATGAGTGATGCATTTGGAGATTTGGAACTGAACTGCAGGAACTAGAAACATCTAGGAAATACCATGGATTGGGCCATCCAGTCTAACCAACGAATACGTGTCCCTTTTCAGTAGTGGAGGATCATCCTAATTAGAAGAAAATTACAGCCAATCAAAAGTGGACCATAAATATAGTCACTGACAAGGAAAACTTTCAGCAATCCAAAGGTTGAAGAAAGAATGATAGGTGGATGAAGAAAGAAGATGGACGGTGATTGCATTTAGAATAGGAAGGAACTACATTTATGTAAATTTGAGCAATTTCAATTTTTTTACCAGAGTACTACAATCTAACTACCACTAACCCAAACAACTCTTGCTCTCTAGAAGCATGAGTGCTAGTGTCATATATAAGCATAGTTTTCAAACCCGACCCGACCCGGCCGAGTGAACCAATTGGACCTCCACCTGGCAAGTTTTGCAGGTCGGGTGGGGCTAAAACCCAATTCTTGAACATTGAAGAAGCTTACCTGGCTAGGGTAGACGAAAATAGCACCACCATATGCTTCTCCGACATTGGTGTTCTTTAGGTGCACTGGGTACTAGCTCCCTTTGCCAAAGTCAAGGTGCATTCACTGATACTGATTGTCATTGTCATCTCTTTGTGGTATATGGGGAAGGAGTGGATTCATACACATGCAACCATGGCATCAACTATGATAGGCACTAAGAGGGGGAAATAACAGATATACGAGATGGAGGAGAGATGCAAAGACAACTCACTTGGTTAGAAGAGACGAGCGACTAAAGACGAGGAGGACTTGTTTCTCCTCACTAGAGCCTAGAACTGCCACCTCCATCTGATTCACAATGTGTCCTCGTCCAGTTGTTTGTGGTAGCGATAACAATAGTAAGCTATGCCCTTCTTTTGGTAATAGCAGAGACAACACAGTGCGGGACACCGATGGAGGACGACATAACAAGATGGATGGATGACTACAGGAGAACGATGGAGGGCGACTGGTAGAGGCAGGGGATGCGACGCCATTGTGGATCTTTTAACAATCGCAGCGATAGCCGTATAGCCATAGGGCTCGACGGAAGTGCGGCTAGGGTAGATATCAAGGGAGAGGGAGATGGAAAGTGCATCCTAATTGTAAGGAACCTGACCTGCATTTAGGGTTTACCCTGTTTGTTTTGCCTAACCTTGGTGGTTTGATGCTTGCTAATCACCTTTGAGTGGTGATTAGGGTTTTGTTATGCCTTGTTGAGAGTTCGAGGGGCTACTTGCAAATAAATCAAGTTTAGGGTTTTGTGTGCAAGTTTGCCATCTTGTGGGATGTTTCCCTCTCTTTACTTCCTCTAGGGTTGAGAGGAAGGCTTGGGCTTTTTGTTTGAGTTCTTTGGGCCTGAGTTGAGCTTGTTTGGGCCTTGAGGTGCCTTGTTTGGGCTTAGTTGAGCCTTGTGTCGGCCAAAGCTTGCCTTGTGTCGTCCAACGTGAGTTTGTGTCGACCTAGGGTGAGTGTGTGTCATCCAAGGTGGTCTTGTGTCGACCAACACAGAGGTGTGTTGCCCAGTAGCTTGGTTGTGTCGCCCAGCAGGAGTTGTTGCTTGTGTCGCCCATGTGCTTGGCCTTGGTTGGTGGACACTTGGTGCATGTCTTGGACAAGTGTCTCTTGGTGTGCTAGTGTGTTGTCTTGAACCCTAGGACAAGTTTCCCTTGGGTGGACGACACATAGCATGGATGTACCTTGGTTTCTCCTCCCCTTCCTCCTATATATGTAGCTCTTCTCCTTGCCTTAGTCTCCTTTGATCTTTTGGTCTCTCCTCCACCTTGAGTGCATGATATACCTCTCCATCTTTCTTGTGTTGGCCGATACACTCCCTTGGAGTTGAACTGGTGGCTGACAAACTCTCTTGGATCAGCTTTGGTGGACGACATCCCTTGGAGCTTGAAGTGCATCTTCTTCCTTGGAGCTTGGAGCTTAAGGCGGGTTACATAGCTTCTAACCCTAACTCCTTTACCTCTAGCTATGATCTTGTTACATGTTAGTAGTTTTGCCTAGTTCCTTGCTTTTTAACCTTGCCTGAGTTTCCTTTGGTGGCTGATAACCCCTTAGGGTTTAGGGTTTCTAGTGTACCTTGTGATCTAGAGTTTGTGCTCCTTTGAGTTGGAGGTTGATGGTGACCTAGGGTTGGGCGTTATCCCTTCTTTGTTGGTGCGTTGGACGATATCCTTTTGAGTTGAACAACATGACACCTTTTTCTTTGAGTTCGATGATATGGTATCCCCTTTGATGGACGATATGTATGCCTTTGGTGGACAACATGATGTGTTCTTGAGGTTGGCCGATACCCTTGCCCATGTGTTGGGCGATAGGCTGAGCTAGGGTCATGTTGGCCGATATGTTGGTGACCTTGGTGAACGATAGATGAGCAATGCTCTTGTTCTTCTCTTGAATGATAGGACTTTGTGTCTTGGTGGGCGACAGGGCCTAGTGGGATGAGTTAGTTAGGTTGCACGGCATGCAACAAAGTGTTGCCCGACAACCCTTGCCCTAGTTTTCCCCTACATGGCTTGAGTGAGCAATACTCTCCCTTTGTTCCTTGTACGGGTGAGCATTCTGACTCTGCTCGCCCAGTAGCTCTGCTCACGTGGCCTTCCTTTGCTCACCCGACAGAGAATCCTGCACGGCCAAGTGCCCGACACACCCTACACGCTTGAACGTGCTCTGCTCACTCGCCTCACAAGCTTGCTCGCCCGACATCAGTGCTCACTCGATATCAGCTGTGTCGCCCGACACCATGCTACTCGCCCGACACCATGCTACTCGCCCGACATCTACTCGCCCGGCTTTCCTTGCTCACCCAGCATCCGTGTCGCCCGACACATACATACCTACACGCCTGAGTGGCTCGCCTGAGATGCCTTGCACGCTCAGCTTCACCGTGCACGCCCGGATAGTACCCTGTCTCGCCCGATGCACCTGCTCACCCAGACACTCTACACGCCCACTAGAGTTGCAAGCCCGATAGAGATTATATGAGAGTGGGTCCTGCCCGGGATGACCTTTAGTGAGGGCTTTTGGTACCTCTTGTGAGGGTATGGTCTGTCATGAAAAGGTAATATGTTAGCTATGCTTTTATGGTGACTCATTGCTTAATTATGATATTTATGTTCTAATGGCTAAGCACATGCGTATGTATGTAACTACTCTATCTCTTTAATGCCAAATGTGATCTAGAGCATGCTTTAGGGTTGCTTGATAATGTGCTTACATGTGTAACCTTAAGATGAGGCACGAATATAATTATGGTTGTCACTTTGTGCTGGCAATATACTTAACCCTAATTGTCATCTTATGTTGATAATATAAGTCTCTTGATTATTCACTTGGATAATGAAACATGTTAATCATGCAGGTAAGGATTAGCCAAATGAAAGCCTATGAGGGATGGTTATATGAGAATATTTTGATGACAGGTGTATTATAATTAATGTTGATCATAATAATGATGGTAATAATAATAGTAATAATGCCGACATTAAAAATATGGGTAATGATGATAATTGTATAGGTGATGATAATGAGGAAGGTAATGGCAAAAAGATGCATGTTGTGATCCTTATGCGTGTTTGTTAATAATAATAAAGGAAATGGTGATAGTACACTAGTAGTTTTCTTGATGATATGATAATAAATGTTAGTGGATGATGACAGTAATGTTAGTAGTAATAATGAACCTGGCTCTTTGTATTCAACATGACTGCTTACTTGATGTGAACATCTCGATTATGCATATGATTCTGAGATGATGATAAGCATGAATATGGTTTGTTAATGATGTACTTAATACACTTGATCACCAAACAATGTCAGTAATAAGTATAGCATCTCTAATATCATCTTGTAATAATGAGAATGGTTCTTATGTTAATACTACGACTATTACATATTCTAACCCTACAGGTGATGTTTGGCCATGAAAGGGCTATGAGACATAAGTGATGAGTAGCATCAGTTTGGTAATTATCATATAAGGTTGTATGTATGATGATGTGAGCCTTGAGAGGATGTGATAGTACATGATGAGGGATCGAAATTCCATGATATGTGACGATCCTTGAGATGGATGTAGATGGTTGACAAGAGGCCAAGTGTTAGCATGTGGTGTGAGATCCTTGTGATGGATCAGTGTGATGTAAATTGTAGAAAATGCATAATGTTGAGTTTATGTTGTTTACTTTCTGATATATCTTGCATGTTATACAACTTGGTTGAATCTTGCAATCCATCTAAAAGATACTAAATAATCACAGTGAAATCTATCATGTAGTTTGCCCTGGCCATAGATCCATCATCAGTCAGGATAGGGTGATGGTGAAATGGGTTCTCCTGCGGGTCAACCCGGAGCGCATATTTTTGAATATGAGAGGTTTCTCCTAGCCTAAAATAGAGAGGTGAAACGAGTGCAGCTGCGGTTGTAGACTCGGATATGTGATGAGCATGGTAAACATGATCTATGGCTCCAGATATGCGATATGTTGAGCATGAATACGTTCATGGATCAGAGTGTGGTTCATTTCCTCAGTGCATAATAAAATATGTATTGCTATTATATAATAATTCCTAAGACAAATGCAGAACAGTGTTCAAGGCCTCGACTAGGTGGTTAATCTATTATATCTGCGGTTACTTCTACATTCCTCAGGTGATGTGACAATATAACTTGTTCTGATAAGCATGATACATAGTGATATATCTTATCTTTCTAATCATGTTCTACTGAGAAATATTTGGTTACCTGCTTTTGTACAGCTGGTAAGTTTGTCGGTAAGAATAGCTTATGTTTCATATATAGACTGCTCTTGATATACCTGTTGATAGTTAATTGTTGTCATAGTTTATCTTGATGAGGTTATGTAGTTGTGGTGGGGAGTTATGTTTCCCGCTGGGACAATGTTCAATTGTCTCACTCCGTTGGTTTACACCCTTTTTAGGTGGTCGAGCTAGTCGTGGTGGTGGTCGTGGTGTTGCGGTCGAGCAGCCTGACAAGAAGTAGAAGGCAAGTGATGGATACGCTTCCGTTTTGGATGTTTTGTTGTAGAGTCTAGAGTCATCCCTGTACTCTCCGGTCCTTGGCAGTGTTTTGACGTTGTTTTACGATGTACGACCGATGACGTTTGTATATCCTTCTGTTGGTCGAATGAGAGCCTTTATTTATATAACAAGTGGTGAACTCATGGTTATGACAGGACAGCTGTTGCTCTAAGCTGTGGACATGTATCCATATTTGCATGGATGGGTATATAGCATGTTTTCTTGCAGGATATGGTCTGAAATGTAATATATTTTTCAGTTTATCAGTTTTCCGCAAAAAGTTTTAATTAACCTGTGTTTTTGTTAAATTTTGGTTGTGGTGATTTCCGCACGTTTTCGCGTAACACCTCGTTATCTATGTGATAATGGGATGTGTTGCCACAAGTTTGGTATCAGAGCTCTAGGTTCGCTGAGTCTACAGGGATCTAGGACTAGGTTGAGTCTGTTCTTATGAGTCTTCCATGTTTTCTTACAAAATCTTCTGCCCTCAGTGGAAGATAAGCCAAGATATCTGGAAACCATGAAGAACATGCTCCTGAGCATAGTGATGCTGCATCGGTTGATGGAGCAGATGGACAGACACATGAAGATCGGGTTCCTGAGGTCCCCCAACCTAACCCAGCCATACTTGAACATCCTGCCTACCAACAACTTATGGGGCAGTTAATGGCTACGATGAATCTCATGGTTGAGCAATTACCAGTGCCTCCTCCACAAGCACAGGTTCCCCATAGAGAAGCATCGGGTATTGGGAAGACCTTCGAGCGGCTCCATCGAGTTGGGGCTTCAGAGTATACTGGAACGGCTGACCCCACGGATGCAGATCTGTGGCTGACAAGTCTTGAGAAGGCTTTCTGAATCCTTGACATCCCTGAAGCAGACAAAGTAAGGCACGTTGTATACCTTTTGAAAGGTAGTGCTAGTCACTGGTGGACCATCGAGTAGGAGAAGCGGCCTGGTGAGGTGATCTGTTGGGAAGTTTTCCGGCACGAGTTCGTCACCAGGTACTTTCCCAAGACGTATCTGGTTGAGAAGATCCATCAGTTTGAGAGCCTGCAGCAGGGAACAATGAACATCACCGAGTATGAAGCTAAGTTCATGGACCTGCTAAGGTTTTGTCCTCATATGGCAGCAACAAATGAGGAGCAGATCAGACACTTTGAGAAAGGTCTGAGTGCTGAGTTGACAACACCTGTTTCTGCGTTGGAAAACCGGGAGTGGTTTGCTATGTTTGTGGAATCTGTTCGAAGGATTGAGGGGTCTGTAAGGGAGAAAAGAGGATCCATACTTCATCAAGGATCTGCTCAGTCTCAAGGGCAAAAGTCTGGAAGCTTTAAAAAGCCGAGATTTTCTGCACCACCAACATCATCTAGATTCCATGCCCAGACGCAAAGGACGATGAGTAGGGATAGGGATCGTGGTGACATTCCAAGTGGAGCCCCCGACATAGCATCGACATTGGTAACTGGATCTCACAGACCCTATCTTGCACCCAGGATCTGTTATCAATGTAGACAACCGGGACATCTAGTAAAAGATTGTCCAAACGGGAATATGATGATGACACCACCCCAGGGGCAGAGTCAGCATGGCTCTTAAAGAAGGCAGTTTCCTAGTAATGATCGAGGGTGTGGACGGACGTTCCAGACAGGTCAGATAAAATAGACTCATTCTAATGTTCCCTTTTTCTAATTCTGTGTGATAAAAGAAAGTAGATGTTTTTGAACTTTCTCTAGCCAGTCCTATAAGGACACAAGGGAGAAGAAAATTTACATTTTTCTATATATTCCTTAAAATGCTCTGTAATCTCTCTTATCTGTGTGATAAAAGATGAGATATAGAAGTAATGCCTGAAGAAAATCCTAGAATGAAAAACCTTATGTGAATACTGATATGAGAAATGTGGGATAGGATAGAAAATAAAGTGCATACTACCTACTCTCAGTATTTGTATACCCTGGCCAAGTATATGGTTATTGTAGATAAGGCAAGTATGGAGCTCTTAGATTGTTATCTCTCTGATTACGCTGATCAGGTAATCATTTTGAAACAATCTAGAGAGTATAACTCAATTAAATAGGAAGAGCTAAGTGAACATTCCTAAATGAGAAAAGCTAAGTGAACATTCTCAATTAAATAGGAAGAGCTAAGTGAACATTCCTAAATGAGAAAAGCTAAGTGAACATTCTCAATTAAATAGGAAGAGCTAAGTGAACATTCCGAAATGAGAAAAGCTAAGTGAACATTCTCAATTAAATAGGAAGAGCTAAGTGAACATTCCTAAATGAGAAAAGCTAAGTGAACATTCTCAATTAAATAGGAAGAGCTAAGTGAACATTCCTAAATGAGAAAAGCTAAGTGAACATTCTCAATTAAATAGGAAGGGCTAAGTGAACATTCCCAATTTTAAGGAAGAGCTAAGTGAACATTCCAACTAAATAGAGTTTATCTAGGTGAACTTTTCCAGACAAATGAAATACGCATAATAGACAGATGATACAATACAGTTGACCAGATCAGAGTACGGCAGTGACAAGCGTGATGGGTTACATAAGTCCGAGGATGGACTAGTTTACTATCGTGGTAGGATGGTGGTTCCAGATGCTGATGAGCTAAGGAAGTTGGTGCTTGAGGAAGCACACACATCGATGTATGATATGCATCCAGGTGTCACCAAGATGTACCATAGTCTGAAGGACTTGTATTGGTGGCCCGGTTCGAAGAAGGATGTAGCTGAGTTCGTGGCGAGATGTGCGGTCTGTCAGCAAGTGAAGGCTGAACATCAGAAGTCGGTAGGTACGTTGCAACCTTTGCCAATACCGATGTGGAAGTGGGATCATATGACCATGGGTTTCGTAGTTGGTCTACCCAAGACAACTAGAGAACATGATAGATTGACAAAGTCTTGCCTTGGAAAGGTGTGCTAGGGTTTGGACGGAAGGGTAAGTTGGCACCCAGGTATATGGGGCCTTACTCCATCATAGCACATGTGGGAAGAGTAGCCTATGAGATAGAGTTGCCTCCAGAGTTGCACATGTTGCATCCAGTGTTCCATGTTAGTATAGTCACCCGGATTCAGGTATGGTGATACAGCCAGTTGAGGGTGAGCTTGATGAAGATGTGACCTACGAGGAAGGTCCTGCGATGATTCTTGACAGAAGAGTTAAGAAGCTGAAGAGGAAAGACCTGGCACTTGTCAAGGTTCTTTGGCAGCATCGTGGCATTGATGAAGCCACGTGGGAGCTTGAGGAAGAGATGAGGAGGAAGTATCCCTCGCTTTTCACTTCAGATTTCGGGGACGAAATCCCTTAAAGGGGGTTAGATTGTAAGGACCCTGACCTGCGTTTAGGGTTTACCCTATTTGTTTTGCCTAACCTTGGTGGTTTGATGCTTGCTAATCACCGTTGAGTGGTGATTAGGGTTTTGTTATGCCTTGTTGAGAGTTAGAGGGTCCACTTGCAAATAAATAAAGTTTAGGGTTTTGTGTGCAAGTTTGGCATCTTGTGGGATGTTTCCCTCTCTTTACTTCCTCTAGGGTTGAGAGGAAGGCTTGGGCTTGTTGTTTGAGTTCTTTGGGCCTGAGTTGAGCTTGTTTGGGCCTTGAGGTGCCTTGTTTGGGCTTAGTTGAGCCTTGTGTCGGCCAAAGCTTGCCTTGTGTCGTCCAAGGTGAGTTTGTGTCGACCTAGGGTGAGTGTGTGTCATCCAAGGTGGTCTTGTGTCGACCAACACAGAGGTGTGTCACCCAGTAGCTTGGTTGTGTCGCCCAGTAGGAGTTGTTGCTTGTGTCGCCCATGTGCTTGTCCTTGGTTGGTGGACACTTGGTGCATGTCTTGGACAAGTGTCTTTTGGTGTGCTAGTGTGTTGGCTTGAACCCTAGGACAAGTGTCCCTTGGGTGGATGACACATAGCATGGATGTACCTTGGTTTCTCCTCCCCTTCCTCCTATATATGTAGCTCTTCTCCTTGCCTTAGTCTCCTTTGATCTTTTGGTCTCTCCTCCACCTTGAGTGCATCATATCCCTCTCCATATTACTTGTGTTGGCCGATACACTCCCTTGGAGTTGAAGTGGTGGCCGACACACTCTCTTGGGTCATCTTTGGTGGATGACATCCCTTGGAGCTTGAAGTGCATCTTCTTCCTTGGAGCTTGTAGCTTAAGGCGGGTTGCATAGCTTCTAACCCTAACTCCTTTACATCTAGCTATGATCTTGTTGCATGTTAATAGTTTTGCCTAGTTCCTTACTTTTGAACCTTGCTTGAGTTTCCTTTGGTGGTTGATAACCCCTTAGGGTTTAGGGTTTCTAGTGTACCTTGTGATCTAGAGTTTGTGCTCCTTTGAGTTGGAGGTTGATGGTGACCTAGGGTTGGGTGTTATCCCTTCTTTGTTGGTGTGTTGGACGATATCCTTTTGAGTTGAACAACATGGCACCTTTGTCTTTGAGTTGGACGATATGGTATCCCCTTTGATGGACGATATGTATGCCTTTGGTGGACGACATGATGTGTTCTTGAGGGTGGCCGATACCCTTGCCCGTGTGTTGGGCGATAGGGTGAACTAGGGTCATGTTGGCCGATATGTTGGTGACCTTGGTGAACGATAGATGAGCAATGCTCTTGTTCTTATCTTGAATGATAGGACTTTGTGTCTTGGTGGGCGACAGGACCTAGTGGGATGAGTTAGTTAGGTTGCACGACATGCAACAAAGTGCTGCCCGACAACCCTTGCCCTAGTTTTCCCCTGCACGACTTGACTGAGCAATACTCTCCCTTTGTTCCTTGTGTAGGTGAGCATTATGACTCTGCTCGCCCAGCTTTTGTTGCTCACGCGGCCTTCCTTTGCTCGCCCAGCAGAGAAACATGCACGGCCGAGTGCCCGACACACCCTACACGCTTGAACGCGCTCTGCTCGCTCACCTCACAAGCTTGCTCGCCCAACATCAGTGCTCACTCGATATCAGCTGTGTCGCCCGACACCATGCTACTCGCCCGACACCATGCTACTCGCCCGACATCTGTTCGCCCGACTTTCCTTGCTCACTCGACATCCATATCGCCCAACACATACATACCTGCACGCCTGAGTGGCTCGCCCGAGATGCCTTGCACGCTCAGCTTCACCGTGCACGCCCAGATAGTACCCTATCTCGCCCGATGCACCTGCTCACCCGGACACTCTGCACACCCACTAGAGCTGCACGCCCGATAGAGATTAGATGAGAGTGGGTCCTGCCCGGGATGACCTTTAGTGAGGGCTTTTGGTACCTCTTGTGAGGGTATGGTCTGTCATGAAAAGGTAATATGTCAGCTATGCTTTTATGGGGACTCATTGCTTAATTATGATATATATGTTCTTATGGCTAAGCACATGCGTATGTATGTAACTACTCTATCTCTTTAATTCCAAATGTGATCTTGAGCATGCTTTAGGGTTGCTTGATAATGTGCTTACATGTGTAACCTTAAGATGAGGCACGGATATAATTATGGTTGTCACTTTGTGCTGGCAATATACTTAACCCTAATTGTCATCTGATGTTGATAATATAAGTCTCTTGATTATTCACTTGGATAATGAAACATGTTAATCATGCAGGTAAGGATTAGACAAATGAAAGGCTATGAGGGATGGTTATATGAGAATACTATGATGACAGGTTAATTATAATTAATGTTGATCATAATAATGATGGTAATAATAATAGTAATAATGTCGAAATTAAAAATATTGGTAATGATGATAATGGTATTAGTGATGATAATGAGGAAGGTAATGGCAAAAAGATGCATGTTGTGATCCTTATGCGTGTTTGTTAATAATAATAAAGGAAATGGTGATAGTACACTAGTATTTTTTTGGATGATATGATAATAATGATGTTAGTGGATGATGACAGTAATGTTAGTAGTAATAATGAACCTGGCTCTTTGTATTCAACATGACTGCTTACTTGATGTGAACATCTCGATTATGCATATGATTCTGAGATGATGATAAGCATGAATATGGTTTGTTAATGATGTGCTTAATACTCTTGATCACCAAACAATGTCAGTAATAAATATAGCATCTCTAATATCATCTTGTAATAATGAGAATGGTTCTTATGTTAATACTACGACTATTGCATATTCTAACCCTACAGGTGATGTTTGGCCATGACAGGGCTATGAGACATAAGTGATGAGTAGCATCAGTTTGGTAATTATCATATAAGGTTGTATGTATGATGATGTGAGCCTTGAGAGGCTGTGACAGTACATGATGAGGGATCGAAATTCCATGGTATGTGACGATCCTTGAGATGGATCTAGATGGTTGACAAGAGGCCAAGTGTTAGCATGTGGTGTGAGATCCTTGTGATGGATCAGTGTGATGTAAATTGTAGAAAATGCATAATGTTGAGTTTATGCTATTTACATTCTGTTATATCTTGCATGTTATACAACTTGGTTGAATCTTGCTATCCATCTAAAAGATACTAAATAATCACTGTGAAATCTATCATGTAGTTTGCTCTGGCCATAGATCCATCATCAGTCAAGATAGGGTGATGGTGAAACGGGTTCTCCTGCGGGTCAACCCGGAGCGCATATTTTTGAATATATGAGGTTTCTCCTAGCCTAAAATAGAGAGGTGAAATGAGTGCAGCTGCGGTTGCAGACTCGGATATGTGATGAGCATGGTAAACATGATCCATGGCTCCAGATATGTGATATGTTGAGCATGAATACGTTCATGGCTCAGAGTGCGATTCATTTCCTCAGGGCATAATAATATATGTATTGTTGTTATATAATAATTCCTAAGACAAATGCAGAACAATGTTCAAGGCCTCAACTAGGTGGTTAATCTATTATATCTGCGGTTACTTCTACATTCCTCAGGTGATGTGACAATATAACTTGTTCTGATAAGAATGATACATAGTGATATATCTTATCTTTCTAATCATGTTCTACTGAGAAATATTTGGTTACCTGCTTCCATACAGCTGGTAAGTTTGTCGGTAAGAATAGCTTATGTTTCATATATAGACTGCTCTTGATATACATGTTGATAGTTAATTGTTGTCATAGTTTATCTTGCTGATGTTCTGTAGTTGCGGTCGGGAGTTATGTTTCCCGCTGAGACAATATTCAGTTGTCTCACTCCGTTGGTTTACACCCTTTTTAGGTGGTCGAGCTAGTCGTGGTGGTGGTCGTGGTGTTGCGGTCGAGCAGCCTGACAAGAAGTAGAAGGCAAGCGATGGATATGCTGCCGTTTTGGATGTTTTGTTGTAGAGTCTAGAGTCATCCCTGTACTCTCAGGTCCTTGGCGGTGTTTTGACGTTGTTTTACGATGTACGACCGATGACGTTTGTATATCCTGTTGTTGGCCGGATGTGGGCCTTTATGTATATAACAGGTGGTGAACTCATGATTATGACAGGACAGTTGTTGCTCTAAGCTGTAGACATGTATCCAGATTTGCTTGGATGTGTATATAGCATGTTTTCTTGCAGGATATGGTCTGAAATGTAATATATTTCTCAGTTTATCAGTTTTCCGCAAAAAGTTTTAATTAACCTATGTTTTTGTTAAATTGTGGTTGTGGTGATTTCCGCACGTTTTCGCGTAACACCTCGTTATCTGTGTGATAATGGGAAGTGTTGCCACACTAATCTACTACGGTTGGTGAATGAATCATAGTCTGACTCGCGACATCCATAGAAATGCAGATGTTGAACAATTTATAGATCCGCTAAGATGAATCATATCATACCATGACATACATGATGTTGACAGTCCTTGGAGATATCCGACCTATTATGTTCCTGTTCTTAAATCTGCTACTACATCATGATTTTGATCGGTCGTGTTTCCCATGAGAGAAGAAGACATTTGCAAGGGGTGTAAAGATGTCTTTGCATCTACTATGGAAGGATCTCATTGCATGGTTATAAAGAGGTTATGGTTGAACCGTTGAAGGCAAGTGTGTAAAAATAGTCATAAAATACATCATCAGGTGGACCGTGGTTCTTAGATGGATGACTGGTCCAGGTAAAGCTGAGGAATAGAGGAAGGCATCACTTAGAATAGAGCACGATCTCCTTAGAACTACCCTGTTCTAGGTTACTTCCCCAATACTTGGGCACCTGTGCTAGACACTCATTCCTATATGATTTCTGGTTATGATAGCATGCCATCCTTCTCAGGAAATCCTACTATAGGTGGTGGACAATGCAGGCCTTTCGTAGTGCCCTAACAGACCTTCCCCACTACACGTGATCCCCACTCAGAGGTCTAGTACAATTACCTAGTGAGGCTAGGACCAATATTCCGGTCGCCTACATTGCTCAATGCATGCAAGGCATTACTTAGTCTAGAGCATGATATACTCATCACAAACCATGTATTGGGTCACTTCCTCAATACTTGGGCACCTATGCGCAATGGCCATTTTGGCCAAATTCCTACATTGGCACTAGGCTTGGCAAAATTAACCATTTAACTATCACCTGAACCAAAACCACCGTAACCACACCATAAATCTCCACGACCATGTACCTGTTGGATTTTTGATTGGTTGAAATGAAAAAAAACATTAGTTCGGTGTGGTTGATGTGGTTATCCAAACCACTTCTTTTCCTTTCTATTCTTTCTCGCCTAATAGCATAGACACATCTCTTGAGGTGTATAGTCTTGATGACTATCATTGAAGTTGGGTTGTCAGTGCAGTGGTTTGATACCAATGAGGACAATGGGTAGTATGATTCCTTGCTCTTATGCCATCTCCACTCGTCTCTTCCACTTCAGCAGACATGGTCGCACTGGTCATATTATGGCTAACAATGTGGTGCACTAGGAATTGGGTCCGGCACCGCTAGCTGCAAACCACATCGGTTTTGTTCTCTCCAGTCTCTATTTTGAATGGCTATTTCATCCCTATACCTTCGACAATAATCCACTATTTATGGCATTCCATCGAAGCTTCTAAATTGATCACCATTCTACATCCGTCTAAAATCTAAAGCCAATGCAGTCACCCCTCGTCACGACAGTCAGGATCATGGACGAATATGCAGTCTGTCCTCATAGTGTGGCCTCATTGATGAGGTTCCAATCTTCCTACATGAAGATAGACCTCAAGAGCATACCAGTCGAGCTTTACAACCTCTGGCTGGCTGCTTCCTTGACTATTTGTAATCTAGCAACTAAGAGGAAGGCCACATCTAGAACCCAAGAGCTAAGTTGTAGGACTGAGGATTGTGAGAGGGTGAGGGACATGACAAGTAGGAGGATATTTCGGTGATTTTTATTTGTTCATGATGATTGTGTAGTAAAGTATGTTGACTCAAGGTCTAAATTGACTAAACCCTTATTTTGATGATGACTAAACCATTCCAATTAATTGTGTCTAATGGATGAGATCATCTCCTGCAAAAACCAGCAACTCCCTAACTATTCACATCGTTGACACCATGCACATAAAATACAGGAAGAAGTGGGTCCATCTCCTGTGCATATAACAACTCGGGTGGTGGTTGGTCCTCTGTGATAACCCGCTCCTAAAAAACCATCTCAACCGAACTAAATAGATAGGATATCCATTATGATTTTGTGTTGATAGAGCAGTTTGTATGGTGGGTGACGGATGCGGTTGTCTGTGTTTTTCCATCCCTGATTGGTACCCCATCCTTTTTGGGTGATCTTGCTACAATGGTGTACAATATGGACCTTGGTTGAACCCTAGTGAACCTCCTCGATACATGTCAACCCCCCCTAAAGATCTAGGTGCAGTTCTGAGATTAGCCTAGAAATAAGATTTCAATCACCTAAGATTACATCGTTGATTGATACAACAAGCTTGCCATGTTTGGTAAACACTTTTCCAGTTGCCAATCTATTGCTGACAGATTTCAACAAGGCTATGGAGGAGTATCTTGCAAACACTAAACCTATTAGGAGTTTCTAGAAACAAAGCAACAAAGGATGATTCTTAGCCCTCATAGTAGTGGAAGCTCTACTCTACATCATGGCCCCTCAGTCTTTCCCCCTCTAAAGAGTTTTCCACCTCAAAATTTCTCCTTGATGGTTAAATATTAGCCCCCATTGCTGATGATGATGCTTCATAGTGTCATACAATGCACCATTATTATCCTTCATGCCGCTCGATATTATGGCCATGAATCACCCACAGTCTCCCATTCCATTAGTCCACTCACTCAAATTTATTTCCTATATATGTTTACAAAATTTTCATTTGAAGTAGATTCTCTTTTTCTACATTGTATCATAGTTTTCAAGGCGACCATGTGACATAAGGTATTTATGTGCCTAGGCATCGTCCTATTTTTTATTTTTTGTATATTTCTATATAAATATATAATATACAATATGTGACATAAGGTATTTATGTGCATATTTTATGATCTACAAATTAATAGTAACGTAAGAGTGCTCTAGTAGCTAAAAACCCTCAAAAAAACTTACATATGTCAAATAGATGTTAAAATGACATTATCTAGAATAAAAAAAATTCAAAAAAGATCAATCTGGCACCCCAGGCACCCCTAGGCGACCGCCCAGGTGGTCCTAGGCAGTGCTAGGCACTCACCTAGGCATTTACCTTTCTTGTATAAGGGGGAACTTTGATGCATGTAAGAGCACACCTCCAGAGGTAAAGAGGGAGATTATTGATTATCTAGACTAAAAAATCACAAAGAAAGCTAAGAAAAAGAAAGAAATGGATGAAGCCAGGGATGAAGTGAACATTAGAGATCATTCTGATGATGATAAGCTAGTAGTAGTAGCCGGTTCTAGGGCAAAAAAGCCCAAGGTGGTGGGTAAGATAGATATGTTTTACAAGAGGGATCCAGAAGATGTTGTTAAGGAGCGGAAATTGGCAAAGTAAGAAAGTATCAACAAGAAGCTGAAGAAGGAAGAGAGGAGGAAGACCTTGCAGTTCATTGCATGTTGGTTTTATCAATTCGGAAACTCAATATGCTTCAACATCTTCATGTGCATTCATTTAATGGTTCATTTTATTCGTGTACATTATTTAAATGCTTCTATTTGTGAATGTTTTAGGTATATCGATGAACACCGCAAAGTTGATGAGTTTTAATGTCATGTTAGAGGTTGTGGGTCAATTCGGTCCTGGTATGTAAGGTCCTTCAGTGTATGAGCTTCGCGAGCCTCTACTAAAAAATGAGGTAGCACTCACAAAAAGTGCATTGGAGACACACAAGGATGAATGGAGGAGAAGTGGATTCACAATCATGAATGATGGATGGAATAATAGAAGAGGTAGAAACATCATGAATTTGTGCATCAATTGCAGAAGGGGCACTAGCTTCTTGAGGGCCTTGGATGCATCTTCTGAGATGGTAGGTATATCTTCCACTCTGGAATGTGTGAGAACTATTGGACTTGTTTAACCATGGAATGCAGTCTGGCCTGAATTTACCCCTAGACCCCCGTCCTAGATGACGCCCTTTCTAGTAGTCGACCAAACCAGCTACATGCATACAGAAGTCATCTTGCTAGACCGGACCGACTATTTAGTTCGGGCCAGATAGTTGACCAAATTAATTTTAGTCTAGTCCACTATCTTCTTGAATCCAATTCTCAGTCCAGTCTATTAGTTCCAAAATTGATAACCCAGTCTGGATGGATTAAATCGAGTAATAGAGTAACTCTATTTGAACATAATGTATATAAAGGTATAGGGGACTGATTGCACTATTATAGTATTATCTATTGACAAGCAAGAGAAATATGTTATATTGTAGCGTATTATTTGTGTTAGACACAACTTGTATGTGTTCATTATTGTAATAATAATTAATTTAGTTACATATAAACAAACAACAAAGTAGAAATCAAAGTAATTTGTTCTCATCTTAGTCTGATCCGGTCTTATCCAAGTTGATCCTCGGTCTTGGAATTTTTCTTTAATTAGGTTCTAGTCCAGTCTGAGTTTGGACCGGAGTATAATCCTATGTACATCTATGACTCCTCATAATGGCATTAAAAGTTAAGATACAATAATAATCATGAAGATAATATAATGGGAACAACACATTGAGTCTATGTTCGTAGTAAATCTAATGCCTGAGCCAATTCGATGCTAATTGAGTTTGCTAAATTTTTAATACTTGTATTGTGTACATAATTTTTATTTGGATTTGTGTTTGGCAATATGAAGCCCCATACTCATTAATAACAATATAAGTCTTTGTATTATAGTATTTGACCATATACATGGGCTTCTATTAGTAGACCAACATACATGTTCATATCACATACTCTATTAGCACATATATTTTTATATGCTTCACACTAGAGCTCATGAGCCATAATGATTAGATGTGAAAATAAGGTGATAGAGAAAGAGGAAAATTCAAAGGTTAATAGTCGACCTGTTCTAGAAAAGGGGCTTTTTTTAGATCTATACAAATATTGTAAACATCTTAGTCTTTCTAGAAAGTCAATGGAAAAATGATTACTAATATCATAACCCTATAGAGTGGTATAATTTGTCTGCATATATGCTGACTACAAGAAGATTGTACTAAGTGTTACTAAGTTATGAAAAGAAAGATTGTATCATTTCTTATAGTACACATTAAACAACATACAAATATTATATAAGAACACTTAAAAATTAATTATCCCTAGTGATTCATACTTCATAAAATAGAAATTGAATTGTTTTTTAATACAATATACTATTTCATATCAGATTCTTCAACACAAACCGGTGAACCTAGCTACTTCAAAATTTTAATATAAATACCTTTAACTAAGGAATTTCTATAAAAACCAACACTAAAGTGTATGTGATTATTTTCACTTGTGTTTGCACGTGTGTTTACTGGTTGTTGAAACATGAAACCAAGGATATGATAAACTAATTATTAGTGGTGTCACATTCAATACATGAACCTTGAACCTCAATGTAAACTAGCATATATGCATGTACACATTAATAAATAATTAGCCTAATATAGAAATATAATCATGACATGGGGAGCCTAAGAATTATCAGAATCCTTTAAGATAAGAGGATCAAATCATCTTCTTACTTGGAAAAAGAAATTAGTGCCCATAATATGACCATGAAAACTAAAAATGTGTTGTACTCTTGACGTTGTAAAGAAGAATCATGTGTCCTCTAAGAAAATAGCTAGCCTTTTGTGCGAGCAGATTGGTAGTAATATATGAAACATAGTGAGTATGAATTCAAAGAGGCAAAAGCGGTACCTCCTCTGCATACAAACAACGCTAATAACAGACGACATTACCGCCAGAGCACAAGGTGTGTGACACATAGGTAAGTCTGGTCTCAAAATCCAGAAGGTGGGTGCTGGTCAGTGGCCTATGTCAGTATTGTAATGGTCAAAATTATTGAATTGCATACATTGCAGTAGGGATACAGACGCATGATGCAGTTGACAGAAATAAAAAATCATAAACATTGGAAATCCTGCTTCAGATCATCTGGAAAGGTGAAGGGACATAGCATTGGCATAACAAACAAAGAGGAGAAAATGAAGCAGAAAGATTAATAAAGTGATTTGGTACCTGCTCGTCTGAAAAAGGGGAGGAACATGACATTTCCTTCTTCTCAGACCTTCGTTACTACTTTCACTCGCATCGGTAGAGATCTTGTGCCCTATCTAGAAGCAACATATGCAATCGTCGCATGTAGGGAGGGCTCTATTGGGGGTTGGATCGAGCCGGGAGTGGATAAAAAGAGCTGCAGTCGATTAAGGTGGGACAACTTTCATTGGGGGTGGATGCGCCCATGAACTAGGGACCAAGTGCGGCGGATAAGGGAGGAGGGAAAAACAAAAGGAGATAGATAGAATAGTTATCCCTAGACAGAAGAAAATGTTACTTGCCAGAGAGATTTTTCATACATGGGTGGCGTCTGAAGAATTAATCCGAACCGGGTTTGGTAGGCCTTTCAGACAGGATGGGTGGGTCCGTCGTATCTGTATTAGCGTTGAATCTACTTTTGCACAACCGTCCAAAGTGAACCGCTTTCTAGTAGTGATTGCTGTAGTGGAAGAGAAGCTCAACTCCACACCAAGCCCTAATGCCATCAATGGAAGTACCAAAGTGGAGAGGGGTCTACTTTTTGAAGGATATGTCACGCATCAAGATAATTATTTTTGTCCAAAATGGAAGGCCATCATCGTAGAGCCTCGTCATTATGGGGCAGGTGGTCGGATCAGCCTAAGGTTCTGGTATAGCTATCATGATGTCGTTGATGTACTAGTCAACATATTCCTTTTTTTTGAAGTCAACATATTACTAAACACATGAGTATTTCCTTTATCATATATACTACTACTTATTCGATTTTTCCTCTCACATCCATATAATCTAGATGTATATGTATATATATGTTTCTTTTTCTACATCAATAGTGAGCACACCATATATATAGCATTCTAACAAATATGCACTTACTTTCTGTCAGCAGGTTACATGTTAACTACTGGCTCGCGTCAAACCGCTATTTGTGCCTCTTATATATAATTGTGATGTCAACCATTGCAATATTTGCTTTACTGGCTCTTGTTGCAGTATTGAACCTCTTTATACATAATTAAGTTTTAAATGGGATCCGGATCACTGTACGTCTCTTCTATCCTGAAGCTTTCTAAATGTGAGAGCAGAGTTTGATGTAGAAAGACTGGAAAACAGATATTGTAAACTAATTTTATTTGACATGCAATTGTTCTGTTCTTTTTGTTTTGTTGTTAGTTATCCCATCGATATATATAATTTGAATTCAATTGGTAGATTTCTGATGCATTTTGACTACTGAAAACATCCAAAGGAAATAGTTCATCATCAACGTTGAATGTGCGTCCCTATAACTTTAAAGGACATACAGAAGAAAAGAAAAGTATTTGGACCAGTGATATATTATTGCATAACCATATCCGCAAATATTTATAGCGACCACGCGTATGTTTACTGGTAATGATACTAATTATTATTTTTTTACTCTCATTCTCACAACAATCATCTCCCACTGATAACTAATCTGCATCGGTGCACATAGTTTCATACATTTTACAGGAAAATCAACATACATATATAAATAACATCCTGGGTCCCCAATCCCATCTTAGCCAGATCACGAGCAGTGGTACGTGTTCTTTGAAAACAATGGAAGATACAACCTTCATAAAGCATTTCCTCAGCATGTCACTGCTACTGAAGTTGTCCACAATCATTCCTCTTCCATCCTTAGGGTTATTATTTTCTGAATCACGTGTAAGTAAAGCCACACCGCTATCTGTGCCTCCACTGTATGACTATCATGCTGATGATTGGAGTAATTTCTTTAACTTTGCCTTTATATATATATAT